>QEPC01008436.1:6021639-6180458 GCA_003113815.1 Sphenodon punctatus | reverse complement strand
CCCAACCCACCCACCCACCCACCCCAACTCCCTCAGTAAAGGCCTGATGGAACAGCCAGGTCTTACACTGTCTGCGGAAAGAGGGGATGTCGGTGGACAAGCGGAACTCCAAAGGGAGGGACCCTGTTCCACAGCTGCGGCGCAGCCACAGAGAACACCCTCCCCCATGGTTGGCACCCGGGAAACCCCGAGGAGGGTGCCCCTGGTCGACTGAAGGGGCCAGTCCAGGACTCAGAGAGTGAGGCAGTCCTGAAGGTAGGTGGGAACCAAGTTATTTAGGGCTTTAAAAGTCAGCACCTTGAATTGAGCCCGGAAGACTATCAGCAGCCAGTGCAGAGAGCGAAGTACTGGCGTAATGTCCTCACGTCAGCCCGTCCTGGTCAGGAGATGGGCTGTCACATTCTTCACCAGCTGCAGTCTCCGAAGCAGCACCAAGGGTAGCCCCACGTAGAGTGCATTACAGTAGTCCAGTCTCAACGTAATAAAAGCACGGACGATTGTGGCCAGATCCGAGTCCGAAACATACGTCCTAACCCAATGTACCACATGTAACTGGCGGAATGCCCCCTTCACCACAGCCACCACCTGGACATCCGGGTGGAGCTGCGGGTTCAGGAGCACCCCTAGTTTCTGGACCTTAGAAACTAGGGGAGGATGGAGCCCATCAATGATGGGGGCCATCACTCCACTGGCTTTCTGCACAGCCATCACCACCATCTTGTCAGGATTTAATTTCAGGTGGCTCGCCCTCATCCAATCCCCCACAGCTGACAAACACCAGGTAAGCACCGAGACTGCCAGACCTGGGTCAGATGAAAATGAGAGATATAGCTGGGTGTCATCAGCATATTGATGACACCTCACCCCAAATTCCCTGACAACCTCCCCCAAAGCTTGCATATACACATTGAACAAGAGAGGGGATATAATGGAACCTTGCGCAACCACACAAATGAGGCCCCGGTGAGAAGATGAAAACTCATCCAGCACCACAAGTTGGGTTCTCCCGGCCAGGAAAGAGCAGAACCATTCAAGAACAGTCCTGCTAATTCCTGCCTGGTCCCGCAGCTGAGTCACCAACAACTCATGATCAACAGTATCAAAAGCAGCCAAGATCTAACAGGATCAACATGGTTCAGCGACCCTGGTCCAACTCACGGGAAAGGTCGTCAACCAAGGCCACAAGTGCAGTCTCCATGCCATAACCCGAATGGAAGCCAGACTGTGAGGGATCAAGAAAATTGACCCGGTCCAAATGCTCCTGAAGCTGTCGAGCCACCACTCATTCAATAACGTTCCCTAAAAAGGAAAGGTTAGAGACCGGCTGACAGCTGGCCAGGATGCCAATGTCCAATGATGGTTCCTTGCGCAGGGGCCACACCACTTATTGTGAACACACCACTGCCTGTTTGAGGCAGTCTGGCACCCTGCCCTCTCCAAGGGAGGTGTCCCCACCAGCAACGGCCCTAATGTCTCCCAGCTAGCCTTAACCAGCCAGGACAGGCATTGATCTAGTTCACAATAAGTGGATTGAACATTCCCAAGAGCATCCCCCACATCCGAGGGAGAAACAACCTGAAACTCATCCCACAAAAGAGGACATGAAAGGGCTTCTACTGCCTCTGATTCACCCACTGCTAAAAACGTGGCGTCAAAACTGTGGTGAATTTGAGCTATTTTATCGGCAAAAAAATACACAAACAAATCACAGTGAGCATTTGATGAATCTACGTCCAGGTGGAGGGAAGTCGGACTGACCAGTCCCCTCATCACCCAGAGCAGGCCAGCTGGCCGAGACTTAGTGGACGCAATAAGGGCAGCAAAGAAAACCTTCTTTGCTGTCTGCATCACAATGATATAAGTACATAACCAGACTCTATGCTGCAATCGGTCAACTTCAGTACACGAGTGATGCCACCGTTGCTCTAACCGCTGCTTTCCGCTTCATCTGCTGCAGCTCCTCCGTGTACCACGGGGACCTGTGTTGTCGGCGATTTGGAAGTGGACACCTGGGGACCACATGGTAGATGGCCTTCACCAACATGGAATTCCATATGGATATGAGGTCATCGAGTGAGCGGCCATTGAGGTAAGAGGAAACATCCCCTAGAGCTGTCTGGAATCTTTCTGGTTCCATAAGCCATCAGGGGCAAACCAACCTAACTGGTTCCGCACCCTACTGGGGGCCGCCATATGCCAGGATACCAGCCTGGAGGAGATAATGAACTGTTCACGATAAGGGCACAGACCCCCCACTAACAGATCTCCTGCCTCAAGGCCAGTGCAAAATATCATGTCCAGGGTATGTCCTCCAACATGTGTGGGGCCCTCCACTCTCTGAGACAGGCCCATGTTGCCATGGTGGCCATGAACTCACACTCTACCTCTCCAAGACTGGCATTGACATGGATGTTGAAGTCCCCCAGGACTATTGCCTGGGGGGAGGATCCGTGGGTGTATGTGGATGTGTGTCAGTAAACAGACACATCTACCTCCACCCACTGTGGGCAAACATCCATCCCCCCACCCACCTCCACCCGTGTAAAAAGGGCTCTGGAGGCATTGGGGGAAATGGAGGTACCACCATGCGTGGAGATAGGTGGAGGTGGGTGGGCATCTGTGTAACGGGCTACCTACATGCTGCTCACCCACCATAGCCTCCACCCATCCCCCCATGCACCTGTGCCCATTTGAAAAGGGCTAGGATTTGAGTACAGTATGTCGTATCTATTCTCTTCCAGTGGAGGCCGCAGAGAGTCTTGTTCATTTCCCTTTGAACAGGAGATGGAGGCAAAATAGTTCAGATGATATATTTTATTGTGTTAGCTGCTGGTGGGGATAAAAGACGACATCTAGATTTTTTTGTTTCCAGATTTTACACTTGGACAGGAAATCCCAAGTCTGCTCTAGTTCCAAATTTTAGGTGTGGGCTCTACAACATACCCCAGCTTCACAGTCACCCATTACATCATGGTGATTGTGAAGTGCCCTCCATAGTACTGCATGGTTGACAGGTTCTTCACAGAAGTCATATGCTTGCTTTGGAGTTTGGTACAGTGAACGGATACATGCATATGAATGAATAGATTTATTTGTTGGGCCTTAGCCGTCACAAAAACCACATACCTATAAGAACTGATACGTGCGTAATCACAGACTCATCATTTAACAACACTTTTGAAAATGACCTTCAAAGCTCTCCTGCGCTTGCTGCTTCTGTTGTTGTAAAGCCCCTTACCAGAACACATACATGCACATAATGTGTTCTGGGATGCAAGAGTAGATGCCTTCATAGGCAAAACATTTTGTGGGCAATACTGAAGACTGAAGAATTGGGGAAGGGGCAGTTCTGAATGACATCTGTCAAGAGCTGCATGTAAACATAGCTGCACACAAAAGCCATTTGCAGTGCTCAACACATTTTATTAGCCCTATGAAACTGAAGGCTATCTTCAGGCCATCTCTTGGTATCTATGAGTGCATTCACAGGAGACAAAATGCACATCATAAACTATTTAATTATGTAAAAGAATTAGAGCACAGGATGACTTGTCAAATGACTCACAAGTATGAGGAGGCAAACCTAAGTTTAACAATGGAGCTATCTTCCTTGTGTGCATTTCTAGTAGTATGGGAAAGGACACTCTCCTCTTCTAGTCCAGCAGCTTCATGAGACACATGGGACAGCTGCACAGCACGATAGGATTGCTAGCAGCAGCAACACCCAGGGTCAAATTCAAAGAGGGGTGTAACGTGTGAAAAAGGGGTCACTGAAAAGAGCAAGGTTTTAAATTTAAAATTTAACATTTCCACAGGAAATTTAAAATGGAAAAGATGCCTATGTCTTAACTATTTCCATATTTATTTACGACGTCTCTCATTTACAGAGCACAAGTAACTTCTCAGCTGCCCCTTCAAGCATGGCATCATGTGACCCCCCCCCCCCCAACCCCTTCAAAACTGGCTAATTCTGCTTGTTAGAGCAGGGGAATGTGTGAGATCAAGGATCTACCCTTTCTCTACAACTCCTCCTCTCAGGTATAAGAAAGAGAGAGGATTAGGAAGATGTCTGTTCCATGAATGAAAGTGAATGAGCAGGGTTACAAGAGTCAAGCACTTCCTTATGCCCTTTCCCCTGTTTTACACGGCCACACACGCTTAGATCTACATGTAGCAAACACTCAGACACATTTCTGTAATTGTATATTGTACACAAGAAGGGAAAGACATTGTAGCACAACTAATCCTTTATCAAGATCGTGGGATTCCTCAATAAGACACAAAAAAAGAACAAGAAAAGGGTTTGAAGTAGAATCCAAAGATTTGTGAAATGAAATTGATTTCCATTCAAATCAGGTCTTTTACTCTTCTTGGAAATGTCAAGGTGTCAGCCTTGGCCGTTACCAGACTGTGATTTATAGTTGAGACAAAACGATAATACTCAGGTGACTGTCTGGAGCTACACTGCAGTGTCTGGAAAGGCTGCAGATGACAGCCAACTCTTTTCTTAACCAACTTGCATTGCTTATCTAAGATCAGTCTTTTCTCGCTCTCTCTCTCTTTCTCACCCTTGATAAGAAAATGACAAAATACAGGCCTAGAGAATTACTTAGAGTTGGAAAATAAACAAGCACAGGGAAGGAAATGGGTGCAGCACTTCTGAGGAATAAATTAAAGCCATTATTTATGATAAACTGTATTGCAGTCCCCCTGAAAGAATACATCTCAGCCAGGAGCCTGAACAGCCATTTCAAATTCCAGAAGTCTGTTTTGACTCGCTTGCCTAGAAACTGTATGTTTCTGATATTCCTGTGAGTAGTGCAAGACATGCTGGATATCAAATTCAGTTTCCTAAAATGCAGAATATTTCCAATTTTATTCTCTTTAGAATTAGGAGAAAGGGTCCATCGCATCCCAAGACTTTGTGGTGATGCGCTAAGTGAGAGAGATTGACAAAAGCAGGGTAAGGAACCTTCATATTAGGAGCCTGAGACTGGCATTCCCTTGGTACAAGGGTGATATATTCTAAAGGCAAGAGGCAACTGGCTGGGACTGGAGATGCAAGCCCACTCAGCTTGGCTCTGTAGACAAACTGTAAGGTTCCTCCAGAAGAGTTCCTGCTCCCTCTACCCAGTGTTTGGCACTGCTTTCTTTCCAGTCTGGCAGATGCATTGTTGTGCTGAAGCTACTGCCATCCTTCTTCCTCCTACCTTGCCCACATGAAGCACAAGGCAGTCCCGGAAACAAGAATGGAAAGGGAGAGACAGCTGCACCAGCTGGACAGGGTTAGCAAGATGAGAGAGGTGGGCATGTGTCAAAAGAGAGGGAAGGGAAGCAGAGAGTATTCTGGCTCTAGAAGCTTAAACGGTCACCTTACTACTGCTGTTTGAAAGTGCTACACATATGTTAGCCAAAAACTAGTAATTCTAGGACAAAAGAATAAAATGACTGTGTTTTTCAACCACCAAGGCGAGGGGACATATGTGGCCACTGAGTGGCACTGCCACAGCGCAGCCACTCTTGCGTGGGGAGCAATTCAAATGGGCAGCTCCCAGCATGGCCAATACGGCCACAGAGGCAGTCCCATGCACTCCTAACGCGACGGACCATGGGGAAGGGGGAAATATCCTGGGCTGGCCTTTGTAAGTGACATGTCCCTGGTGTGAGCGCTGGGGAACTCGGGCTCCCCAGCACTCCCGGGCAGGTTTTTTTACTTGCAAGGCTGCTTCCCATACCCACTAGGGGTGTGCATTGTGTTTTTGTTATTACAATAATGATAACAAAAACTATTGTTTTCGTTATTGCAATAACAAAATCGACAACTGAGAATAACGATAACAAAAATGACAACTGAGAATAATAACAACAATAACAAAAACGACAATGTCGTTATTGTTATTATTAGTGCTGTGGCAGTTGGATGTTGGAGGGAAAATGTGGCGAGGGGAGGAGGAGGCAGACATCTCTGAGTCCAAACAGGGAGTGTCTTTAGACATAACGTCAACGGGTGTCTGAATGTGTGTTTTGACCTCGATATGAACACCGGTTTGGCCCCATGTTCACCATGTGGCACTGCTTAGACAAACAGCCCATCTTGGGGCAAATGTGTATTTTGCTCACCACCCAATCTCAGCACACAAGCATTGCCACTTCATTCCCCGTGTTGTACCTGCTAACATGCCACATGATATCATTAGACACAATGTTGACCACATGTTCAGCCAGAACATGCAAATTGTCCTTGTGATGCAATGGTGTTCACATTGCGTGTTCAACGGGTGGCCAAATTGGTGTTGGGATTGTTATGGTGCTTACACACAATGGCCAAGAACGTGCTTAGGGGTTTTGACACCCAATCTTTGCTATGTCTAAAGATGCCCAGGGTTGAACTCTTGAACTGTGCCTGTGTTGGGAGGGGCGAACAGCTCAGCAGTATCTGATGGATGGATCGCTGACCAATCTGCAGCACAAGCAGGCCCCAGCAATCTCATGGCACTCTGTGATTGCTCAATGCCTGCTGCCTCCCACAACTAATCGGGGGGGGGGGGCACACCCTGAGGGAGGGCACTGAAACCCTTTATAATGGGAGGGCCAGGCTTTTTCTCTCCATTCTGTGAGAGCTCTGCTTGTCAGGTTGCGTTCACAGAACCGTGGTGCTTGCACACAAAAAACCCTCCCTAGCCCTCGTTGTATTACCAACAATACCTTTCCTTCCTCATACCCTACATTTTACCTTCTCCCTTTCCCTGCCTGCCCCCCCCCCCACGCGTTATTCATAGATAGTATAGATTAGACAGACAATGTAAGACCTGGCTGTTCCGTCAGACCTTTCCCGAGGAAGAAGGGGTGGGTAGGTTGGGTTAGGGTAGGGTAGGTGGTTTTATATTGTTTTTAATTGTAATTATTGTTGTTTGTTTTTAATGTTTAAAATGGTTTTTAAAATGTTGTGAGCCACCCCGAGATGCCTGAGGCAGGAGGGGCAGCATATAAATTTTATTATAAATAAATTAAATAAATAAATAAATAGATATAGACATATATTATAGACATATAGATTAGATTAGAATAGTTATACAGATACTTGATTAGATTATAGTTTTCCTTTTCCCTTTCCCTGTCTCCCTTAGATTTAGATAGATATTAGTTGTACATGGGAATCGATACCGATACCAAAACTAAAATCTTCATTTATTTAATTTTTTTTAAAAAACAAAAAAACTTATTACCCCACCCCTCCTGCCACAGACAGCTCAGGGCGGCATTACAACAACAACAACAATAAAAAACAATTAAAACAGTTAAAACAATCAAAAGGAGGAAGCAGAGAAAACAACCCCCCCAACCCCTACCCCCCACCCATTACACCTCTCCCCCGCCAAACACCTGGCAGAACAGTCAGGTCTTGCAACATTTCCAGAAGAGGGGAGGTCCGAGGCCAGCCGGGCCCCCACCAGAAGGGAGTTCCATAGGCGCGGCGCAGCCACCGAGAACGCCCGCTCCTGTGTGGCCACCCGAGAAACTCAGGGGACCTCGAGCAGGGCATTCCTGGACGACCGCAGGGGCCGATCCAGAACACAGGCAGTGAGGTGGTTTTGCAAATAGACAGGGCCCAGACCGTTTAGGGCTTTAAAGGTTAAAAACAACACCTTGAATTGGGCCCAGAAAACCACTGGCAGCCAGTGCAGAGAGCGGAGCACTGGTGTAATATGCTCCTGGAAGCCCAATCCCACTAGGAGATGGGCCACCGTATTCTGCACCAGCTGCCATTTCTGAGCCGTCACCATGGGTAGCCCCATGTAGAGCACGTTACAGTAGTCTAGTCGAGAGGTGATGAAAGCATGAATAACTGTGGCCAGGTCAGAGTCCAAAACAAACAGCCGAAGCCATCGCACCAGATGCAACTGGCGGAAAGCACTCCTCGCCACAGCGTCCACCTGGAAATCCAGGCAGAGCTGCGTATTGAGGAGCACCCCTACACTCTGTACCTGGGAGGTCAATGGCAGACAGACCCCATCAATGATGGGGGCCGCCAAGTCCATTGCCTTACCCACTAATATCACCTCCATCTTGTGATTCAGCCGCAGTCGATCCAATCCCTCACAGCTCTCAGGCACTGAGTAAACACAGAGACTGCCAGACCTGGGTCTGTTAAAAAAGAGAGGTAGAGTTGGGTGTCATCCGCATATTGATGACACCATACACCGAATTCCCTAATCACCTCGCTGAGTGGCTGCATTCACACGTTGAACAGGAGAGGGGACAGAACAGAACCCTGTGGAACTCCACACAAGAGGTCTCAGTATGATGAAAAACAATCCCCGAGAACCATCTGCTGGGTTCTTCAGGTCAGGAACAAGAGGAACCATTCAAGAACAGTCCCACTCACTCCTGCACAGTCCCGCAGACGTGTCACCAACATCTCATGATCAACAGCAGTATCAAATGCAGTTGACAGATCTAACAGGATCAGCAGAGTCAAGCGACTCCGATCCATGTCTCAGTGCAGGTCATCTATCAAAGCCACAAGTGCAGTCTCGGTGCCATAACCCGGATGAAAGCCGGACTGAGAGGGACACAGAAAACCAATGCGATCAAGATGCCCCTGCAGCTGCCGAGCCACTACCCATTGAATAACCTTCCCTAAAAAGGGAAGGTTAGAGACAGGACGATAGCTGGAAGGGGAGCCAGTGTCAAGGGATGGTTTCTTGAGCAGAGGCTGCACCACTGCCTCCTTGAGACAGCCCGGCACTCTGCCCTCCCGCAGGGAGGCGTTGACCACCCTGGCCAGCAATGGCCCCATTGTCTCCCAGCAGATTTTAACCAGCCAGGACGGGCAAGAATCTAATTCACAAAAAGTGGCTCTGACCGCCCCAAGATCATCCACTGCATCGGCGGGCATCACTGACTGAAACTGATCACAGAAAACTGAACATGACGGGGCTTTCATAACCCCTGGTTCCCCTAGTGTAATAAATACTGCATCAAAATCATGGTGAATACGAGTGATTTTGTCCACAAAATAATCCACAAACATGTTACAGTGCTCCACTCCAAGGCTGAGGGAGGCTGGACTGACCAGCCCCTGCACTACCTGGAACAGCTCTGCTGGACGGGATTTTGCAGACGCTATGAGGGCAGCAAAGAACTCCCTCTTTGCTGCCCACATAGTCATGGCATAGGCTCATAAACTGGCTTTATGCTGAAATCTATCAGCTTCAGCATGTGAACGGCGCCACTGTTGCTCCAACCGCCACCCATCTCACTTCAGCAACCGCAGCTCTTCAGAAAACCAAGGAGGTTTGCGAAGCTGTCGCCTGGGCAGTGGACGCCTAGGAGCCGTCTGATCAATGGCCTCCGTCAGCAAGGTGTTCAATAGCACAACAAGGTCATCGATGAGACTGTCATCAAGGTCGGAGGGTATTTTCCCCAGAGCATGATACCAAAAACAACATTTTTGAATAATGAAAACAAAAGAACATGGGGGCCTGGTCCACATCCCTAACGCCCACAGTGCCTCTGAGTGGCAGCCCTGTTAGCTGGTATGGTTGACTGCCTCCGTACATATGGACAGGGGCTCTGTGGCCTCCCATTGCCATGGAGCTATTTGGCTTGCATTCTGGATTTCCCAACAGCGCTCTGTGCATGGCCATTGGTGGGTGCTCTGTGGCTCATGAGAGCATACGTCCGGTCACTCCACCTTCAGAAAGACTGCGGATTCCGTGGCAGCGATGCAAGGTAGCATCACGTGTAAAAACACCTTAAGAGACCAAACCTGGTTTCCACATCTCCAGCGATAGTTATCTGAGGCTAGCCCAGATTATTTATGCTTTAAATAATCTGTTTGGGGTCCAATAAAACCTATTTAAGATCTTGTTCTGCAAAAAATCTTAAAAGCAATGAATTAGATGTTTTACAAAATGATTTCCAGATACTTTCCCATGTGTCATCTTTTAACACTGTCTGTAAATCCTTTTCCCATTTACCTTTAATGATAACATCTGCAGTGTATAATAGCTTATTGAACAATGTTCATGTATTACCAACAAAGGAGATTTATCCTTAGAATAAAACACATATTATTCCAAATTCATGTGTGATAAAATTATTCCATATGTTCCCATATGTCTTATTCAGCCGAGCACAAAGTTTGTATGTAAAATATGTCATGGTCATTATATAACTGAAACTTATTACATATGTAAGGAAAAGGTGCAAGACTACTATCATTAAAGATGGAATTTATCGTAGCAATATTCTTTCTTTATAGATATCTGAAATTCCTGTATTATCTTCTAAACGTCAATCGAGGGTGTTCCCATAAAGGAATAAATTGAGACCTTGTTAAGTCAGAAGATGTTCAAGCTTTAATTTTCCTCAATACACTCCGTGAAGAGTTAACACATTTAATTTACACCAGTGCTCCGAAGTCTGCACTGGCTCCCTATAGCTTTCTGGGCACAATTCAAGGTGCTGGGTTTGACCTTTAAAGTCTTAAATGAACTAGGCCCCACATATCTGAGAGACCGCCTGTCCTACCATGTCCCACTGCAGCCCCTGAGATCGGCCGGGAGTGCCTCCCTGCGGCTACCATTCATTAGTCCTGTTTGTTCAGCGACGGTTTGCAGGGAGATGTCCTCGGTTGCTGCCCCAAAGCTATGGAACTTGTTTGCGCCCGAGCCTGGGCATCTTCCGGAGGTGCTGTAAGACCTTTCTAATTTGTTAGGATATTTGGCGGGCAGGGATGGGGAATAGGGGTTTGGTGGGGGTTTGAGGAGGTTGTTGGGGGGGTTTTGTACGGTTGGGGAGAGGTCTAGGGAAAGATTGAGAATTTTGGTTTTTATGCTGTTTTATGTGTATTGTTTTTATTTGGTTTGTAAGTTGACCTGAGCCATTTGGGAAGGGTGGGTTAAAAAGTGGAATAAATAAATCAAAAATAATTTCATAGGTCTAGGCAAATTCTTAAAAAATAGAAATGAGAATGATCCCTATGTAGAGCCTAAATTTCCTTCCATGCTCAACCATATAGTTTGTTCCCTGAAATAGTTTAATACATCCAATATTGAAGTACCCTCATATGAAAAGCCAGATAATATAAATCAAAGTTTGGGATACCTACTCTACCACGGCACCATGCCCCTTTTGAGGGGTTTAGCCGTCATTCTTGGTTTTTTAGATTGCCATATAAAGTTATCCTTTCTGCTTAAACAAAAGGTGTTTTTAAACTAGATGCTACCACACATAGCCAGCCACCCATCAACCACTCATATGAACACCCGTGTGAAGGTGGCACGGGGCAAACGTGACGGCCCACTTTACTCTGGTCCGGCATCCGTTGCATGGGCTGTAGCGGTGTCGCGTTGTGCCTCAGTTTCCTCAAAAGGAATCTGCACTAAGTGGTCCAGGCCTGACATGATCTGGTCTGGCTATAGGGCGCTCTTTTCCAATATGTGGAAACTCAGTTTACACTTTGCTAATAAGCCAGCCAGCTCAGCAATGTATTGTAAAGACCATTTATTTATATAAATGAAGCTATGAGGCTTATGATTATAAAATATGAAGCAATAGTTTACTTAAGTTCAAATAAAGACACAGTACAAAAGAAACAGTGTCAGTTAAAAGTCCATGACTTAGAAAGATATTTCTGTTCAGAGAACAGCTCTGTTACAAATTCAAAAATCTTAACATCTATAAGATATAACATATGCTCTAAGTATTATTGCTATGGTTGACTCAATGCATCATATTGAGTCCTTGCCCGATTCTGCCAGATGATGAGAAAAGCTCCAAAAAAGGAACTGTTTCTGAAAAATCAATTTCTCCTCTCCCTTATGGAGGGAAAAATGCTTGGAGGTCAGCTAAAAATGACGTCAGGTCAAGACTACTGACAGGGAGGGGTTTTTTCTCAAAATACATAGTAAGAAGCCTGTTGATACATACTAAACAGGTTGCTATCATATAAGATAGGATTAACAATGAGTAAANAACAGGTTGCTATCATATAAGATAGGATTAACAATGAGTAAACTCCAAACAAACAAGGCCTTTTCCTATCCTGCCAGAGAGTCACGTATCTTGACTCTAGTCTAGAGAAAATGTGAATTCCTTTAAGAGAGAGACGTGATTATATCTGCTATTCCAGCATACAGGCTGATATTCCAGTATCTGGTCAAGAGTTCAGTAGAAAGGTTACTATAGGACAGCTCTTTAAGAAGTCATCATACAGAGAGGCTAATCCTGATTTCCAATATATTGAAACACAGATGGTCAAACATATATGCCTATATACAGGATATATGACAGCGGTGCTTAGCCCAGGCTGTTCCTCAGGGATGGTCCCAAGGAACAGCCCAGGCTAAGTGCCACCACGGCCCATGCTATGGTCCGGGCCAACATCTGGCGGTCATTTCAGACATGATGGCACCACAGATTTCCACATGTGACAAAGCTTGGAAATCCATGCTATCGCCACATCTGAAAACACTCCAGGGTGCCCACCCAAGCCAGCAGACAAATCTGCAGTCGGCTACCTCCCTGTTCCTGTCCACAAGCTCCTGTCCAGGAGCTCTCTGGGAAGCTTTTCAAGGACACACACACAAAATAAAATACTTTGTTGGCTCAAACCACAACAGCCCCCCACCCTCACAATGCACGAGAGAGCAGCCAATGCCCTAAAGTACAACAGCTTAGACAGAAGTTTCCTGCATGTCACACCCAGTATGTGCCTCCATTGTTGCCTGGGACTGCCAGTAGCTGCAGTGGCTTCCCAGGCCATGGATAGGAAGGGGTAACTAGCTGCTGCGGCTTCGTGTTTCCATGGTGTCTGCAACTGTGTGTCATGGCAGAGGGTGAGCAGTTGGACAAGGCTTGGGGTGTGTGTGTTGCTGGGCAGGGTATGCGGGAATGGCTGCCCGTATGAGTTGTTTGCAGGGTCGGACTGTGGTGGTGGGAAAGCGTGGAGGCTGCCTGTGTGGCCGCAGTGGCCACCCTGGGAGCCGGCCTTTAAAATAATCCCTCCCCGCTCACTCCACATGTGTGGAGTTCCACAGCTGTGCACCTTAGAGGCCACAGACCTGCCCCCTTCAAGCCTTGCTTGTTTAAAAACGCCCTGTCTTAAGGTTAAGTGAGAGTGGAGAAGACCAGTAAGGAAGAAGTCACAGAAGTCAAGGCAACAGATGACAAACATGGACTAGAGTCTTAGCAGCAGGAGCAATAATGAAGAGACAATGTTATTTAGAGACAAATGACAGGCCTTAGCAACAGATTGACTGCTTGGAAAACACTTGTGATTCTCCAAAGTTCATCATTAGACACCCCTGCAATGGTAAGACTAATTCATAAAACCATCACTGGTAACCAAGACTGGTAACTGTGTACAACTTAAAATAATCTTTTTTGCCCTGTGTTAACCCCAAACAAGGGTGTTAACGGTGCTGCTGTCACAACCTGATCCAGGTTGGGAACCCAGTTCAGACCTGGTCCACCAACACAATGAATGTGCTGATGGCTAGGCCGGGAGTGGGGGGGGAGAGGGGGGGCAACAGACAGATGTACGGCTGCCTGGCTTCACCCCAGTGTCCTGCCCTCCCAGGACAGACAGACATGGACCGGGTTGGGAACAGCGGGCTAACCCACATAATAGCCCACTTTGGCCCAGTCGGTTGGGCCATTGGGAGCATTTGTATGCTGCTCCGGGTGACCAGAGGCAAGAGGGGCAGGATAACAAATAAAATGAAATAATAAAATAAATAGTTAATCCTGGTTAACATCTGGCAGTCTAGGCAACAAAAATGCCTGTGACTTGCGGGCTTCTGTCATGTTTGTTAACAACTCCCATAGACAGCTGCCCAAAGCTGCCAAATCAGGATGTGTGCCTAATAAAACACAAACCAGAAACTCACTACATCTCTTACGAAACCTCCCCTGGAGACACATCTATAGATGGCCCTATGCACATACATATCCTATACACGTCTTTGGGCCTGGAATGCTTTTGCTCCAGACACAATACGACTGCTGCAGACATTTCACATGTTTGATCTTCAGGGCTGCCCACAAGGGTTTTTTAAGGCCTTAGGCAGAATGCCGTATGGGGTCCCTTATTCACCATAAACGAATTTCAGTGTTTTCAATTATAATTTTCTACTTACATTTTCTGACATGGAAATAATGTTTTGCATATTTTATAATTAATGTTTATAATTTTGTAATTTAAAATTCTTTTTAACCTTATTTAAAGGCTGAACAGGGCTCTTGTGGGTCCCTCTTGCCTTCTCCTTTTGTTAGCTCTCGTTGGCATGCTACAGATATACTCACCTTCCACAGCATGACCACTCTCTGCTATATGGATCAAGGCTGTCAGACATTGTGCTGTGGATGAGCAATGAATTAGGAAATGTGCATCTAAAGAGCTGAGCAGGACTGGTTTCTTGGTCTCCTGCAGAGGATACTTATGAAGTTAGTGCTGCAAACCTTACATATGCTCCTGCACACCTTTACATATTGGGTCGAGTTCTGACACCTTACATAGGCTTCTTATGTTCTGTGGATCAATAGAAGGGTTCAAGTTTCTGGAACTGCCATTTGAACACTTTGGAAATGGTGCGTTTTTTAATGCTGGAGACAAGGTAATTTATTTTTTAGTAAATCTCCTTGAAAGTGGCACTGCACTGTAAGGGGTAATTCTAATATTACCATCCTGTTTTTAGAATAGCCAATCTTCTTATTTCATATGGCATGAAAGGTGATTGGCAGCATTCAATGCCCAAGTACATGGTAGTGAGCGAGGGGGTAGATTTACACTCTGACTTGCAATGTTGTCCATAGTTTACGAATCTAGTCTCTAGTAAGGTAGTGTTTTATCTCCATTCTTTCAGAGATGGATGAGTGTATCTGTCTCACAGTGTTCTGAAATGGTTCTGTATAGACTACTGTGTCTCAGATGGGCTGAAGCATGGAAATTGTTTTGTGGGGTAGGCAACCAATTGTTTGTTTGGGATATCAATAATAGATTTCCAATAATTCTTTCCAGTTGTGCATCAGGATTTGATTAGGGACACATTAAGAACTTTAGCCTTTTGGGAAGTTCTGAAGTCTGTCATGTATTGTTCAATGCTGTCTGGCCATGACTTGACTGTACTCATTAACTGTCTGTGTGTCTGTTTCTGAATGTTGTTTGGGGAAATATGTGACAGAATGGGCAACTGCTGAATGGGTGTAGGACCAAGGAGTTAGGACCCCAAAGGGTAGAATAGGTGTAGGACTAACTTGTCAGTTTTCAGAACGGAGAGAAGTAAATAGTGGCATGCCCCAGGGATCCGTACAAGGACCAGTGTTTAATGTATTCATTAATGATCTGGGAAGGGGAGTAAGGTGATCAAATTTGCAGACAGCACCACGTTATTCAAGGTAGTTAAAACATGAACAGACTGTGAAGAATTGCAGGGTGATCTTGCGAGACTGGGTGACAGCATCTAAATGGCAGATGAAATTTAAGGTGGACAAGTGCAAAGTGATGCACATAGGGAAAAACAATCCAAAATTTATGTACACAATGCAGGGTTCTAAATTAGGAGTTACCGCTCAGGAAAAGGACCCTGGAGTTCAATACATTGAAATACAAAAAAGTAAAGGGATAGACAATAAACTGAAAATATCATGCCTTTATATAACTGCACCTTGGGTATTATGTGCAGTTCTGGTTGCCCCATCTCAAAAAAGATATAGTAGAACTAAAGGAGAAGGGAAACAAAAATGATAAGGGGTATGGAATGGCCCCCCCATTAAGAGAGGCTGGATAGGTTGGGGTTCTTCAGCTTGGAGAACAGACCACTGAGAGAGGATAAGATAGAAGTTTACAAAATCATGAGTGGTGTGGAACAAGTTTATTCAATTTATTAATTTTATTCAATAACTTATATCCAGCTCCCTCCAGCACTATGGCAGCTCGGGGCAGCTCACAAGTGAATAGGGAATGGCTATTTACCCTCTCAAATAGTATTTAGGACTAGGGGACACTCCACAAAACTAACAGGCAGCAAATTAAAACAAATAAAAGAAAGTTTTGTTTTCACTCAACACGCAATTAAGTTGTGGAATTTTTTGCCAGAAGATCGGTCAAGGTCAGTAGTATGGCTGGGTTTAAGAAAGGGTTGGACATGTTTCTGGAGGATAGGTCCATTAGCAGCTATTAGCCATGTAGGTTTTGGAAATGTAACCTCTTACTGTCGGGAGCTGGAAGTGAACAACAGGGAATGGATCACCCCATTGTGACCTGTTGAGTATTTCTTCCAAGTGACCAAGATTGGGAACTGTTGGAGACAAGTTCTGGGTTCGATGGATCATTGATCTGACCCAGTCATAACATTCATATGTTTTTATGGTATTGATTTTAATGTTCCAGGTCAAATTCCATTTGCAGTATTGTGCTGTACTTTGACATGTGAGTTGCACACCAAACAATATTCAGTAGTAGTTGAGTCTACAGTTAGACTTGCTGTCTGGGCATGTATGTATCATAGGGCTGGAAAGAACTTAAATGGTAGTCTAGTCGAGGAGTGGGAACCCTTGGCTCAAGGATCAAATCTGGCCTGTGGTTGTTTTTTGTTGGCCTCTTTCCAATTCCTGGATCCAGCCTCTGCCTTCAAGGACTGAAAGAGTGAGTGCAGGGGGAAGGAAGAAAAGATGAGAGAATACACTCGAGAATAGGGCATGGATTCATGATGTAGCTCCATGGTCAGGACCCTCCCCTCCCCAGCTCTATGCCTGATGTACTCCATCATTCGTGGTAAGGCAAGACTCAACAAGTGTAACTGCACCAACAGATAGGTTCATCAGCAAAGGAATAAAGCCTCTTGGCATGAATTCTACCAAGATCCTGTCATACTAATGCCTGAAATGACTGGGAACCTTTTATAACATATATCTAGAACATATCTAACATATCTAAAATAACATATCTAACATATATCTAGAACATATATCAAACAAGAGAGCCACGGTTCAAGCTGCAGCAGACAGGGAAAAAAAACCAACCAACCAGAAAAATCCTCATGACAATTGCCAATATGACCTGGTGGGAGATTCCTTTTTGAAACCAAATATGGTGACTAGTTCGATTTTTTTTAAAATATATATATTTTTATTAACTTTTAACATACCAATATTTCACATTCTCACATCTTAAGTCTTACAGTTTGATTGCTTGTATGCCTCCTCCCCTCCCTCGCCCCCCCCCACCCACTTGCCGGGTCCAGTGCCACCTTGTTCCTTAGATATAAAAGTCAAACAAGTATGCGTTTTCGTCTTTTTCGACTGTTTCACGCTGCATTATGGTCATGCAGGGGTACCATGTTACTTCAAAGTCTTTTTGTTGTTTTTGTTCTCTCAATCCCAACGTTTTTTCCATAGAGAACATGTACCAGAGGTGATTCATCCACTCCGCGAAGGTGGGTCCTTTTGTATCTTTCCATTTCCTTGCAATTAAACTGATTGCCACCAGGCAGAGCTTTTTACATGAGTCCGCCCTTTTTTGTATGATCTTTGCTTATGGGTATTTCCCCATCAATCCAGTTTCTGGGGTAAAGGGCACTAGAGTTCCTGCAACTTTATTTACACATTTCCAAATTTGTGTCCAGAACAGTTTAATAATACTGCATTCCCACCAGCAATGCATATATGTGCCCCTCTCCCCGCACCCACGCCAACATAATCCATTGCCTCTCTTCCCATTTTTTCTAGTCTTGTAGGGGTTAAGTAGTACCTCATTATTAATTTTATTCATATTTCCCTAAATTGCAGGGCCCTAGAGCAGTTATGGATATGGTTCCAAATATCAGCCTTCTCTTGCTTACTTAATTGCATATTCAAGTCCTTCTCCCATTTACTCATATATTTGTGTTCTTCCTTGTACCATGTCTTTTAATTGATCATAAATTCTAGATACCCTGCCTTTGTTCCCTGTGTACTCAAATAAGGTCTTTCCCATATTCCAGGCTGGTCTATTAAAATGTTCCACCTCCCCTTCTTGTGAACAAGCTTTTTAGCTGTATATATTGAAAGGTGTCTGCCTCCCCCTGTATTATCTCTTTGCTTTTTTGCAGTGTTATATATTTCCCCCCCTGAAATAATTGACCCGCTCTCCTAATCTTTTTCTCCTTCAATTTCTTTTGCAGGTTTGATAAGCTCCTCCTCCCCTCCTCCCTATCTCTGGCTATATCCGTATACGGTGAGTATTCCTTTATGATTATTTTTTTTAATATCTCTTCCCATTTTTTCATTGCTGTCCCTGCGAAGGGCTGTTGCTTCCACACTGCCGCGTTGATCTTGCCCTTATCTGTCAAGTACTTCCTAAAATTAGTGATTTTTAAACTTCCCCGTTCCATTTCAGCCCACTGAGGGGCTTCGTCCTCATTATACCAATTGGGCAGCGCGCTGAGCACCGCAGCATTATAGTATAATTAGAGATCCGGTAGATTTACAACTCCCTTCTCTTTATGTCCATGAAGTGAGTTCTTCCTAATTCTAGGTTTCTTGTTTCCCCAAACATGCTCCATTATGATTTTATTGCATTGTCTGAAACATTTCTTAGGTATTGCGATTGGCAATGCCATAAACTTGTACAGTATTTTGGGGAGTATAATCATTTTAAAGATATTCATTTTCCCCAACCATGAAATCGCCAAGTTAGCCCATGCCTGCATCTTTTCTCTGATTTGATTAACTAGGGGTGGGAAAGTCTCCTTATACAAATCCCTATTGTTTCTAGTTATTTGAACCCCCAAATACTTTATACGAATTTCTTTCTGTGGGAAGGGGATAATCTGTTTTATTTGCATTCGCCTTTTGCCTCTGCTCCCAGAATAAGTGTGTTGGATTTCCTGTAGTTTATCTTATACCCTGAAATATTTCCAAACTCCTCTACTTTTTGATTAGTATGGGGACAGACTTTCCCGGTTCCGTTATGAATAATATATCGTCTGCATGTAGAGCAAGTTTATGTTGCCTCTTGTTAATGTTTACCCCTTGAATATCTTTTTCTTGCCTAATTGCTATAGCCAATATTTCTAACGTCATATTGAATAATATTGGGGATAGCGGACAGCCCTGTCGGACTCCTCTAATGAAAATGGCTCGGTTAATTCACCGTTTATTAGTAACTGTGCTCTTGGTTTCAGATAAATGGCCTTCATCCATTTTATAAAGTTCCCCCTAAATCCCATTTTCAATAGTGTGGCTATTAGACATTGCCTTTCTATAGAATCAAAGGCCTTGTGTGCATCCGCTGATACTATGATTTATGGAATTCTATTTTCTAGGATATGGTGGACCATGTTTACTACTCTCCTTACATTATCCGTCCCGAGTCTATTCGGTATAAAGCCGACTTGTCCTGGTGGATAATTTCTGTTATTATGACTGCCAGTCTGGTTGCTAAAATTTTTGTGAAAATTTTGCAGTCTACATTAATTAATGAGATTGGTCTATAATTTTCACAGTGTTCCTTCGGTCTATCCTACTTATGTATTAGGACCACTGTTGCATCATAGAATGTCTCTGGCATAGAGCCTTTTATTAATATGTCATTATATGTCTCCACCAGGTATGGTGTTAATATACCCGCATAGGCCTGATAAAATTCTGCTGTGTATCCATCAGGCCCCGTCGCTTGACTAGTTAGCATGGACGGATGTGGGACCTACCACTTAGGCACCTGAGGTAAAACTGGCTAGCACCATGGCAACAGAACATCCCATCAGTGTCCCACGTCCAGTTATGGCAATTTTTGATTCTTCGTAGAAAGAAAAGAACATAAAATATGTAAGAAAGGGAAAAAACAAACAAATCCTGTATTCCTGTCATATTGATTTGAAAATCCATCATGATCTAAATTTCATGAATGAGTCCAACTCTTTTTCAAACTGTTGGCACCCCATGTTGTACCTATGAGTTTTCAAATCCGAGTCCTTGCTTTCACCTTTTCACATCTTTTCCAGATGAGCTTTAAAAGGCAAGCTTTCTAAAAGTGTATATGTCAAATACTTCTGCTAGTGTTCATTTTAATCCTTGGTGGCTCCCTGGTGGATCTGTTTTTAGGTGTAAATGTGTAACTTTTGGAGGCACTGAAGTGGGGTTTACCATATTGGAATGACTCTGTCATTATTGTGACGCCAAGGCCGGGATCCAAAGCAAGGTCATAGCTAAACTCTAACTTGCAGTGGAGGGAGAAGGCATTTTGTGGTGTTTTACAGGAGAGTTGCGGGAAGGGCTTTCATTTGTTCTTTCAATGGTGAGAGAAAACAATACAATTTGTGGATGTTGCTTCTCTTAGGCAAAAGATGACAAGCCAAAGGCAAGCACACTGAGTCCAGCTCTAGATTTTGTATGCAGTTCTCCAAGATCAAGGGCTAGACGTGTTTTTTATATAGTGTGCTTCCATTCTGTACGATACCCATTTTCAGAAAACAATAGTCAGGGTCACTTGGGAGTAAATGGTTTGAGAATTGTGGCCCTTATCATCTTGTTTGCCATTTTACATAACAATTTCCTGAGTATGCAATAAAGAGATTACAAAGTATAAATAGAGAAGAAAAAATCTAGAGACTAACCCACACAAATATACCTTAGTACACATCAAAATTCCATACACAGGAAATTCCTGGAGATGAGATGTATTATCCTTTCCTGAAATAAAAATGGACTCAGTGAGCCAAAAAGAATTTACTGTTGCTAACTACTCCAGTATTATTACAATCAACATATACACTGGATGAACGGGATCTCTGTTGCCCATCAAATAAATTCTCTTCATTTTATGATTATATATATATATATATATATATATATATATATATATATAAATAACAATGATTTATACTATTGAGAAACTTATTCTGTTTGGAGATTCTGTACCTTGAAACCTAATCCCTGAGCTGATCCTTTAAAGGAAATATCTACCTTAAATGAAGTACATTTTCCTTTTATGTCCCTTGTTTAATTTCTACTTTAAACTTTCCAGACATTGTCCTCTAAGCTCTACCAGTGAATTTAAATGGGGCTTCACAATATGTTTAGTGCATTCAAGAGTTCTTTGTTACAGTTCCCACCCTGCCGCATTATGTGAGCCCTGCCACGGAAGTCCAGCAGTCGGTTTGTTTTCTGCCATTAATAAAAGAACCTACTCTTTTCCACTTCTTTGAAGAAGTTGAAAAGGCGACATGTTAGAGGGGGAGGTGGTGGGGAACAGACTGTGGTGTAATCCCCAAACGAAATGCTGTCTAGATTAGAAACCTCCCAGAAGAAAATTTACAAATGCTAAGACTGCTTTTTGTGTGATGAACACTAGAGCAATAACTTAGCCACATACTGGGTTTTGCCTAATGCTCAGGGAGGCTACTAGGTAAAAGGAATTAAATGCAAAAAAAGAAAAAAGAAAAAACAAACCCTCCTAGTTGGTTCTTTGTGCTGATGCCATCCAATCCTTTCAGCTTCCAGTGACTTACTAGTGGAACTATTTTGATTTGTATTTCATCAGTGAAGTATTTTAATATTACAGCGAATCTGTTAAAGTAAAAACTACCAAATAGGATTTACACATTGTTAGAACTTTTGCATAGGCCAACAAAAGCTTATTTAATGGGGTGGGACATCTCTCTGCAGAACAGTGGTTTCCTTCCTTATTTTTTCTCCCTCCCCTCATCCCCTATCACAAGAAAGAAATATAGTAAACCATACAGCAAAATTAACATAGTTAACACTGCTTTTTTTTTTTAAAAAAAAAAAACCCAATTGGGAACAATTGTAGCCCTGTTACATTTGCCCAAGCAAAAGGGGAAAGTAAAAATTATCTGCTTCTTTCCCCACAAGATACTTGTATAGTTAAGACCATCATTATTGTATCTGGTTTATCACACAATTACAGACTAATCCTTAATTCCTAAATAAGCAGGAACAAGAGTAAAGATACCAAGCCTGAAAGCCGCTGAGATAAACTTCAGTGCATTATCACCTAGTTGTTTCCATGATGAGTTTTAAATCCTATTCTCAGGTTAAAAATTCTGAGAAAGGTGAAATAATTTAAACACTGCTCATTGAAATAGTCCTATGTTCACTTAATCTCAGTTGCCACCCTATTTTACCTATTACCAGTCCACTGTAAGTAAAAAGTAGCTTTCCATAAAAGCTAGTATCACTGGATGTTACTGTATTTTATCTGATAATGATGTATTCCAGTGATACTGAAGAATGGAAAGATGCAGCATTCAGCAACAACTGAAGATGCCTCATTGTAAGTAACAAACACTGAAAGCTTTTATCAAGGGAATGTCTCCCATAGATGCATTGTTTATACATAGAGAAGCTCAATGAAACTATGTAGGAAGGATTAATACAGTCCCTATATTTATTTGGTGATAGAGGAATGATGATGGGATGACATTGCTTATGGAACCCTAGCTATTGAATGCAAATTTACTTCCTTCTAACATTTGCAATGTAGAAGATTTTTTATATGTTGCAATTTGTGTGTTGGGACATTTTTCTGGCCACATACACTTCTTGAACGGAAATGGCTATGCCTTAGTGTAAAATTCAGTACCACTTCAGAAACTCTACATAGGGTGTTTTAAAACGAGGCAGCCATATACAAGATTTGCCTGTCCCTGTATGGGGCCCATCATATCTGAATGTCATGGGCAGGGGCAGCGCATGCTCCCGTGCCCACCCATCCCCCCCACATCTCCACCTTCCCCCTCAATGCACGGGAAGGGGCTTTCAGCAAAAAGATGAAGTGCCCTGTGCACAAACAGGGTGGGCAATGCATGGGCAGGACGGTTGTGTATGGGGCCTCGTGTGACGTGCTCCCCTGCGCACAGAGTCCACCCCACACAATGGCCACGGACAGCCCCCCCCATGTCTCATGAACACCCATAATCCTCATATAGGAAAATATAATGGTTGCAGCTACTGCCCACAGAAATATTTGCTGTTCTGGATATTAAAATGATGAAAAAGTTGCCATTTAACTAACTGATGCGCCTAATATTTGTAAATGAGTAATATCTTCTGTTAAACATCACTAACAAATTCCATCAAATGAGAATGTGTCCCAAAATGCAATAATTGTAGATTTCTGTGATATAGGTTAAAGTAAAGCATATTTTCTTCCTGTTTCGATGGTATATAGCGTAAATTGCATTTTCCTTGATTCACATAATTTGTGCGAGGCAGCAATAATGTATCTTAGTATTTGCATGGTCTGAAAAAGAATCACCCCTTATTTACATGGAGTCAAGGTGTTAAGGACTTTTAGATTGAGGAAAGGTATTGTCCAAATACCTCTTGACATGATCTATAAACATATTTTTATTCTTTTATAAAGTTGCCTTGTTGAAACTCAGACTCACATTTTGGAAATTGGTGTGTCCCCCTATGAAGATTAAAAGTTAAAATACATGATTATCATGATAATAATCCAATTGTACATGGCAGACAAAGGAGAAGCTAATACTTTCTTGCTTTTTGACTGATGTTTTGTTGGGCAATAGCTAAACAGCACTTTAAGATGACAATAAATTAGCAAACAATATGGAGAGAAATAAGAGAGAAAATCATGCAGGGGTTAAGATGTTTATGTAAAACAGTGATTTTCTCTTTTAAAAATTAAAATGTACAAATAAGCTGGTGTCAGAGACTAGGTGATCCTTCATTTCCACTGCATTGAGCAGGCTTGCATCAGCAGCCGACAGCCGTTAATATATGCGTCTGGCTCAGTCTGGTCTACCAACGAGGAATTCATCGAATTGTTAATATCATTCCTTTTTTGTATGCACCACACATCATTTTCTCTCTCTCTGTTGCTAGAGGTTTGCTTTTCTTTTGCCTACTGGCTGTAGCATGAGCTGATTATCCCAAATCACATTTTGTAGAGCATTTAGAAAACATTATTCTACAATGGAAAAAGGTAGCAGGAAAATGAATGTATATATACATGCAGATTATATAAGCAGAGATACATTTATATATAATTTGTGAACACAAAGGACTTATCTGCAGCTGATCAACTAATGAAGAGAAACTCACATACTATAGTAGCACAAATAAGGTTGCATTGTAGAGGACATGGTTTTGATCTTGCAATCTTCTTACCAGCAAGAAGTCTCACTTATTTGGTGTGGTGGGGATGAGTGGGCGCTTGTAGGAACAGCGCCTGCGGTGGATAGGGGTGCATGCATGCTCCCGCACTCCACCCATTACCCACGCATGGAGTAATGGGCTCCATACCAGTTGCTTTGTGTGTGGAGATGGGTGTGTGCCCATGGGAATGGGCACCCCCCCTCCGCTGATGCAACCCCACCCCCCACCAACTGCGGACTGTTTGAAAAGGGCCTAATACGGAGAGTGGGAAGGGAAAGGTATGTTAAACAAGTGATAAAACCCTCAAGTTTCTCTCATTTTGTTAAGATGGTAGGGAATGGTACAAATATAGAAAAATTACTGTAAGTTCATAGAGAGTCCATTTAAGCCAACCAGAAGACTCTTTTAGAGTGAAAACAAAGAATACAGTAGTCTGCATTAGCCCAGGAGTCACCTGCTCATCTTGTAGGTCACCAGCATTTGTTCATCTACTATGGCCTTGGTGAGGGTGGCTGGTTGCTATGAGATGCATGGGCTGGCAGCAGTCAGCGACATAGCCCAGGCAAAGGCCCAGCCACCTGAGCTAATAGTCTCCCTCCTGTCTGATCATCAGGCCCCACCCAGGTCCACCGCAAGGTTGGAGGACCAGGCCCGGAGGAGTGCCCTCACCCCGGCTGCCAAACAGCTGATGGCAAAGCACCCCCGATCAGCTGTTTGGCTCATGCGCCAAGACTCGGCGTGCCTTCGGGCCTCCTATCAGCTGTTTTATGGCAGCTCTTCCCAGGGACCCAATCCTGCCACGCAGCATGGGTCCAGCCATCCTGTCCCATCTGGATGGCTCCACAGCCAACTTGTGCCATGGAGGGACCTGTGGCAGCTGCCCTCACTCCCGGATTACCATGGACAGGGGGCGCTCGTGTGAACCACCCTCCCAACTGACTCGAGGAGTGGCAGCTGCAGTATCCCGGGCAGCTGACTCACCACCATTTCACTTGTTTTCACCCTTAGACTGCAGTCAGTTTTGTATCAGGCTCCATCCCAACCTAGTTCAAGCAGCAAAGTAGAACTGCTATTATCTTCCTTTGTGCTAATGTAGTTGTTGTTACACTAAACAAGCAAAATGAGATGATTTTCCAGATTATTTTAATATGATTCTTAATACTTAACAGGTGATATTTGGAATCTGCTTAAGACAAATTTCTTAGCCATGTAAAAAAGTTTGACTTATCAGAAATTTGATTTAAGCAAACGCCAAGGAAATGGATCTAGAAATGGAGAAAACAGGTTATTTAGCACCAGGTTTTTCTCTCTCTCTCCAGTCCCTGCCCTTATAACCAGAGATTCAGAGCAGACAGCAGAGGCGTGTGTGCGCGTGTGCAATCCTGTCAGTTCTTATTCTGGGAGTCTTAGGTGGGCTGGAGATAGGGAAACCTGGTGCTCACTCCTCTTACAGCCAACTTGAGACTTTCAGAGTCAGAAATGACAGGATTTCACAAACATAAATGCACATAGAACACACAGTTCTACCACATGCTGCAAAGAAATCATTAATATACTCAAAGGTCCTGATATTTTTAGCTGTGTGTGTGTGTGTGTGTGTGTGTACTGTATAACACCTTAGAAATTTGAATTATTAGGGTTCAGAATTCTACTTATCCAGATCACAAAGCAACACATCAGTATCAACCTGGACTTGGGAAAACCAAATGAATTTAACTTATCCAGAAATTCAGTTTATGCAAGTCAGACTTAAGTAGATGCCACTGTACAGATTGTTACTTCATAACTCTGGTAGGTTAAACATGCAGTCTATCATTTAGGTGTGGGAATAACTATACAATAAACCAAGAAACATTTTAGCTTAGAACTAATCAAGTTCAAAATAATGGTTATATATAAATACATCAAACACAAATCCCCTATTCTCTCTATATAACAACACTTCAGATTTTATAAGTTGGACACAAATAGATAGTTTTATGCAGAACATAAGCACAATCATCATTTGTTATCATTGATCTTGATCTGGAAATCACTTGCAAGTGTTGTGTGTAGTCCTAGTAAATTCAAGGGGACTATGCACATATAAGTTCTTTCAGGATCAGTCAATGTGCTAGCCACATAATATCAATATCTGTAAATCCCTCTGTAACAAAATGTCCCTTCCGCTTATACACTATTTTAATATTTTAGCTTTGCACACACAGGTGTAGATTATCTCCTTATAAATCATAAGAAGATACATCTTTATTTAAAAGATCTATGGTACTAGTATATCTGAAACAAACCAAGTGTTTCAATTAACTTTTGAATATTCTGTGCATGTCAAGGTAATGGCTCTCTGATGAACTTACAGTGTAACAGGAACTGTGCAACTTTTGCCATTTACAGAGCTGCCTAAGGAAAACTCTTTAAATGTAGCTTTTTGAGAAAACTGAACAAAAAGAATTATATAAGAAAAAAATATTTTCACAATAGTGTTAATGCTGACAGCAAAATATAATTCCTCCCACACATGTGGAAAAAACAAACTAGAGCCAAAATACCACTTTCAGAATGACCAAATTGTTTAGATGTTTTTTCTGTGTAAAGCCTTTGTTTCAATCAGAGAATCTGTACATGACAGGCAAGGTGCTGCAGTATCTAAGGGTAGATATAGGAAATTGGAAAAGACTCATCAACATCAAACTACAGATGAAGTATTATTTTAAACACAATCAAATGCTCTATATCATGGTTCAGCACTTTAAGAGTGATCAATATTGCAAAGAAACTGTCCTTATAAATGTTCTTATGATTAAACCACTGAAATACTGAGCCTATTGGGGCAATGTAAAGGTCAATTTGTTTTTACAAATGAAAACTGAGGGAAGAGATGACAAGGGGAGCCTAATTCTTAATGTGCTGTTTTTCTTTCCGAGTTGAAAAAGTACATGGAAAGCATTCAAATTTAGAAGTGAAGTAATTTCAATACTGTATTATGACTCGGATGCGAACTCTCTCTTTTCTACCACTTTAATAACTGAATATTTCAAATGACAGAGCCTTTATAATCTGATACTTTGATATTGATTAGATTGAGAGAAGTTGATGGATCCAAACATAGAAGAATCTCTGCACTGCATTACAGGCACAACAAAAGAAGAATTCTCTTGTATTCACAAATTATAAGCCCAAGGACACAAAAATGGATGTTTTGCTAGGCCTCACACTTATGTATAAATTGTATGCTTAAAAAGTTAATTAAATACAACTGGAAATATGTTTCATTTTAATTATTCACGAGAATCCTCCATAATGGAATCACCCAGCAAAATCATGGTTTTATTCTTCAGTACTTGATGACAGAGGTCGATACCAACATTGTTCTGTAATATCCAGTACAGTACAAGTTTCTGAACATACAAAAACATGGAACATGTTTACACTGTACAATACTGTTTCCTTAACATGCACATGGCCTTTAAATCTGAAATAACATTCAGATAGGAAACTCTCTTTTTGTTCCATTAACATCGCAGATAAACAATCAAATAAAGTTCCAAGCTGCTGGTTCCCCTCCGCCTAGGTCCCAAGAGCCTGACTTGTGATTGTTGCTAAAAAACCTCACAAGTTAGGGTCTCAGGGACTAGGAAAAGTCCGATACAATCCAGTAGAATTCTTCCTCAAATTACTTAGAAGTCATGATTAAATTCAGGAAAACTTCTTGTTGTATTTAGTAAAAAAAAAATAACTTTCTAGTCAGGTTTTAATATGCAGGCAGTAAACACACATTGAAAATGTAACTTCAGCTGATTGAACAAGACATTCCTTAGAAATTTTGTCCAAAGTTCTGTAATACAGAGTACTAGAAAAGATGTTCATAAGTAACTAGTATATAGAAAATCAGCAAGAGGCTAAAAATGGGTTAAAATCTGCTTCCAGCAGACTTGTACAGTAGCGTTTCTATTCTATTTCATTCAATGCCTTAAAGAAGGATTAAACAGTTAATAGGCTTCTAACTGAAATATTTCCTCATTATATTTCTAGTCCTATTGTTAAAGTGGGCCCTTGCATACACAACATGGTTAACTCATCCTAGGTGCAAGAATAACCCTTGGGTACGTTTTCACATTTTGCCTCTTCCCAATATTCCTTCTACTGACTGATATTAAAAAGCTTCTTCCTCTCTAAATGCAGAACTACTGTTTGGTTCGTAAACAGTAGAAAACAGTGGCATTCAAACACTGTCATTATTTGTGCCAGGTCACTCGAACAACCTTCTAACTTTTAAAACACTGTTGATACAGTTAGAAAAAACAACATCTCATCATTTCCTGAATCGTTTTGGTCTTAAAGCCGAACACTTTTAATGACAAAACCACAATCCTGAATATATTGATATTTGTTCTCCTCTGATCTTTAGCCTTGTTTGTAGAATGGAAAAGAAAAAATTCTACTTTAGGAAGAGATCCACGACGTTTCATCAGACACCCAGATTCAAAAAAATAAAATAAAAATCAAATCAGCGGCCAAAAAGGTCTTGCATACTGAAGTAAAATCTGGCATATAAAAGTCAGTGTTCTTCATAAGGTGGTTCAGCTTTAAATGGAAAAAGAGAAGGAGGGGGGGAGAGAAAAAAGTAAAAAAAAGAATTAGAATCTCTGCTAGTAGAACAGGTGAAACATCCATTGCAAGTAAGCTGAACAGAAAGTTAACCGGAAGAAAATATTTCCTAATTGCCCCCTCTATCACCCTTGCTCTTCTTCGCCCTCCCCTCCAGAATGTTACCTCAGGTTTCAGTACATCTTGGATTAATTTAAATATTTGATTAATGATATCATGTAACATTATAGAAGAACTTGTTCTTTGTCATTTGTTAGGCAGTTATAATTCAATCTGTTATGTCTCAGAACCAAACAGTTAAACAAAACAATGAAAAAAAAATCAAGCATATCCTAGATTTCATACCATGCCTTTTCTTAAAACTGAATATGTTTTTTACAAGCAATTTTTGACCACAGCTTTCAAAGCAATAATTAGAATGAAAAATATCTCCCCTCTATAAATATGACATTAACATAATTACACCACCCCCATCACAGAGACCCATCCTCCTTAGGGAATACATCTGATGCTCTGAAGATGGAAATCAGTCAGATTTTAGTTGCTCTCAAACGTACCTTTGCTTCTCACTGACTGACTGGCTTTTACCTTCCACGCACACGTACGCACGCGCGCACACACACACAGACACACACACACAGACAGACACACACACACACACACAGACACACACAAAAAGGCAAGGCAAAGCAACGGATGCTGACTCAGAGCGGTTGTGTGTGGAGGGAGTGGTATCGGCTGGTATTTTCACTGCACTCATCATTAACATTAACTCATTCTCTAGCATCCACCCTCTCCCAGACCTGCTGGTCTGCAGCATTTGCATGACGCTGTCACTCTAGCCCAGGTCAGATGTTGGAAGAGGGGAAAAAAAGCCCCAGGGTTCTCATAAGAAATGCCTCCATTTCTTCCAAAGGGTCCCTCTTCTTATTTTTCCACCTTTCTACTTCCTCTGTTGCTGTGTCTCAATTGTTTGACATCTTTCCGGAAGAAAATGTCTTGAGCTGCAATAAGCCAGTAGTCAGTTGGTCCTCCCCTCACCTCACACTCCTATTCCCACCCCCTTTTTCTCCTAATCAATAAGACAGATCTCCAAATGCAGTTGTGAAAACAGGCTCTGACACACAGACTTTCATCCTTGATTCTCTGCCTCAGGAATAGCAGGCAACCCAGGCTCACACGTGATGTAGAGAGAAATAATGCCAGCAATTCTTTAACAGTCTTAGAGCTTATTCTACGCCTCCTTTATTTTTTTCCTTTGCTGAATACTAGTGAAAAGGATTCCTCAATACACATCAACTGTCAAAAGCTACAAGGTCCAGAAATTCCTACATTCTTTAATTTGTTCAAAAAACAATGAAAGACAAAATTAGCAATTTTAATGTTAATCAGAATTATTGCTTAACATTATTTTTATGAGTTGTGCTCTCACTTCACAGGAATGATATTATTTTTGCCAAAACACTACCAGGATCTGAATCACCAACATGATGTTGAAATCATAACTTTCTGGATTTAAATCAATAACTAACAGGACATTAGTCATTCTTTATTTTAGACCTCCTAATAGCAAATCAAATTGCATGTTTCGTATGTGTGTGTGTGTGTGAGAGAGAGAGAGTGAGAGAGCGAGGCTATTTTATACGCTGGGCATGTACGTGAGTAATGCTTGTATTTATGCATGCATTGTGTATACTGTTTGTTTGTGTGTGTGTGTATATATATATATATATATATATATATATGTATAATCTCGCAAAATATGTCATGTCTATACAAGATATTTTATACACAACATAAAAACACCACCAAGCTTTGTTAGCTGCAATGCAGGCACATTTATATTGTGTCCTATGAAAATTAAGTAAAGCACAATTATTGTGTATATTTTCTGCCTTATTCCTTTGTTCTCAAAACATCACGCTTCCATGACGTGGAGCATGGTAAACTTGCTAGCTTCTCTTTTTTACATGAGTGAATTAGTTTTTTGCAGACAAAACCACGCCACATTGATTTGTAGTGTAAAAATGATTTACAAAAGGGACGCGCAACACTCAGTTGTCAAGCCAATTCTCAAAGCTGTCTGGGGCTGTAGAAATTCTCGGCTTACTCACAGACAGATCCCAGCATGCAGTGCAACACTGCAGTACCAACTAAGGTAGCGGTTTGGCAACACAACTGTGGCAGCAAACATGAAGGGCATCCATACGCAGAAAGTTCCAAAGAAAACATTGCATACCCCCATAATTGAGAATGGAAGCAAATATACCAGTGTACGTATCCTAAAGAGCAGTTTGTACACATACTCATGACCAACCATCATAATCATAATTAATAAACAAAAAATAGACAATTAGGAAACAGTTAAGTCTGTTATCTCAGAAAGACAGAGAAGAGAGATTGAAACATACACCCACAGACAGCGACAGAGAGGAAGAGAAGAATACCAAGCATGAGACAACAGAAGCAAGACTGAAATCAGATTTGGGAAACTGAGAAAATACAGGATTACAGCATTCAGTTTAGCACTTACTGAGGTATACAAAAATTAACACATGCACAGCATGGCTTAAAATACTTCTTGCCATCAATAGTCTGTGACGGATGCCGGCTTCTTACTGCTATACGTACATTAGATTGGTCATCGCCTCTTAATCTCCTTTTGCTCAGACCCATCCATTTTTTGCTGCTCCAGCATCTGTGCCCTTTATGCTTTTTTCTGTACAGTTACCCACAATACCCTGGATAAATTAATGTCATGACCTCACTATGGCTATCAGACAGAAAAAAGTCTACTATTTTAATAATTGAACGTGCATGTACAGCAAACTGCCTACTGATATCCCCAGCTTTGTGGACTGCCTACAAAATAGTCTTTGCTAGCTCTGCGAATCAGAAATAACAGATGCAAATACTAGTCACGTCTTTCTTCTTCTTCTTCTTTTTTTTTTAATATTCTCACTTTCTCGGTCTCCTCAATGGTTAAAAACACTAACCTATTGAAATTGGAAGCTTGAATAAAAGCATGAGGGTGGATGAAAATGATAAATGCTGCACATTTTATAATTTATATCCTGGTGCACATAGGGGGAGAGTACCCAGGTTCAAGTGCTTAGGCTTCACTTGGGAGCACCTTTGGGGCCAATGGGAATGCAGACAAGATTAAATCAATAGTCGTCTGAAACGAGATGTCGTAATCAATCAGCTCAATTACCACTGTCATAGATCTGGGCTTAAGGTCTTTCCTGATTCCACTCTTCTAATCATTAACTCTTATACATCCCTAAATGGGAATTTATGCTTGCTCCAATGCCCTACTGTCCGGATAGGACCAACGAAGTTTAACTTAGGTTTTGGCCTAGGTTTTGAATATTATAGGATCCAGAGAGCTGCATTTTGTTTTTGTGTGAATACAGCAGGGTTAGATACATTCTTCTACATGTGCCATTATACATTTTCCATGTGTGTGCTTATATATTATTATTATTATGCCTCTGGGAGTGGCAGGGTGGATCAAAGAATGCTGTTTAATTAACATTCAACTCAGCTGTTTCCTTGGAGATTACAAATATGAAGGGACTAGTTGAATTACAGTGGAGCTGTTCACGGCTCTCAACTAATCCAATATAACAAAAAATCTCTTCCGCCTCTCACTCGTGTGCACACACATACCCCAGCCATCAATTCTGGGTTAAACAACCTGTGTGAAAATCTATTTTCAGTCCATGAACAGCTGTGAAATAATTTGGTGGAATATCTTTGTTTTCGTGATAGAGGCTCATAAAGTCACACCTGTCTTTTAAATTTTGCACCCCAACTTCTCCTTTGCATGCAAGGTCAATAAAGCAGAGCTGTCAAATTTGACTATCAGAGCAAAGGGTTTTTAGCTATCTTTTTACCATTAACTTATTCTCCTCAAAAAGAGCAATCGAAAATCTCCTTACCCTAACCAGTTTATGTTACAGAAGCCTTGGAAAGATTGGAAAGCTTCATATCAGGAACATTTTTAGCAGAACTTGTATATCTTTTCTATTTCAGTTTAATATTTGGGTGAGCACAGAATTCCCACTGCTACAAGGCAGAAAGCGTACACACCATTGCAATGTCTTGGGGGTGTGGGGAATCTCAAATGCTATTTGAGTGCATCCAGAAATCTAGTGCTATATTTTTGCCATCATATTCCCTATATCAAAATCACTAGTATATCCACAGCAACATCAGTCTCTGTGTGCTCTGCTTCTTGTATACTCCCAAGAGCCATACTTTTTTAGTGCAGGTCCAGGTTTGGTAAAATACAGCTGAAGAAACAGGATGCACAGTGCAAGCCGAGAAAGCTGTCTGAAACAATGCATTCTGCGTACTGCTGACACAGATCAACATCATATATTTTGGTCCTGTGCATTTTTAGAGGGGGAGACAGACAAATGGGATAGGGTTTATCAACGGCTGTCTGGCTAAGGAAGAATATAACAATGATGCCTAAGGGTATTGTTTAAAGGGAAGGAGGTTGGGTGTATGACACTATCGAGGTGTGTCTTGCAATCAAGCTGTGCTACAGCATTATTATAAAAAAGTATATTTTTATTTGGAATCAACTTTTTGATTTAGTAAAATGAATGGTTTTACTAATAGAAGAGGAAAAATCTACGGGTAATTTTTAGTATATATATAATAAATAATGGGAATGTACCCACATTTATAAATATATATCATTTAAATATACATAAGATTTGACCTAGAAGATGATTCAGTGCTAAGAATATACACCTTTTGACTGGAATACCAGGGACTTATTTCTCAGCCAGGAAATACTTTGTTTCTACCTTGATTTAGACAGGCAGACAGCATGACTACCAGCATATGAAAAAATGACCTCAGATTCAGTCCTTTCAAGGATGGTGTCTATCGACAGTGGCATGAGACATATAATGAACCTTGCTCCTGTCCTTTAGAGATAAAAAAGGAATGTAAATGTGCAAGGCACTATACTCAACCAGATGAAGGGCACCCAGACACGCTGTTCAGCTTTACTTAGCGACAAAACACATGCAGCTCTTCAGACTATGAGCATCCTCCACAAGGGGACAGCATTCACATCCACATCCACACTAGAATGATCCGCACATAAAGAGCAAATTGAGAGCAGCAGCCATTGTTGCAGCCAGCCACAAAAAAGAGGTGCCTGCACAACTACGCCTTACATGTGGGGAAAGGGATATAGGAAAAGATAAGCAGTGAGATTGCACAAGGATGTCAGTGTGCTTAAAAGTATGTCAATTGGTATAGAAAATAGGAGTTAAAACTGTGTGTAATTTTAATGTGTGTGGGTTTTTTTAAACCTAGGAGAGGGTATATTCTGAAGGAGAAAAAATAGACTGTTTAGGAAAGAAAAGGCTAAGAAAGATATCATTGTAGGGGAAATAGAACGCGTCTTCTTTAAACAGAGGGTACGGAGGACTGGCAACATATTTGTAACAGATTTTTGGATTCTGATTACTAGTGTACTGTGTATGGTCTGACATGGACATAGAATTGCTCAGTAGCAGCACAAATATATGGATAGCAAAAGAGAGTTTAGCCTCTCAGTGTACCTTTTCAATTGTATTGTTTAAGGGAGTGTGTAAAAATGAGTGTGTGAATTGTGTACATGGCCATACCTTTGTATGGCTGCTCACGAAATCTGTCTTCAGTCTGATCAGCAAAGGGATAAAATCATTTTAAAAAAAATAATAATAATAATTCCATATAAATTGTAAATAGAAAAGTTGCCCTGTTGCTTCCCTGTTAGAACGCTCCACACCCAACCTTTCTGCTATTTTTATTGGCAATGCTTTCCTTCAGTGACTTAGGTATTCCCATTTTCCCGGACTCAATCATTTTTAATCATGCTTGCACTTGTGTAGACTGGAGCTGCACCACCAGGCACACAATTTAAAAGCACATTAAAATAATGATTCAATGATATAATTATTCAAAAGAAATAGCAATGTTCCAGCTGGTCCTGGGTAAGTTTGCAAAAATTCCACATACACTCAAATGCTGTTTTACTTTTCTTGTCCTGACTTACCAATTTGCATGCCCCAAATTAAAATACCTTCCTACAACAACACTAATGATTACATTTTGAATTTCTTTGAAATTATATGCAACCACATTCAGGCTTGTATGATTTCACAGGCATTTTCAACTAAATGAAAATGCTTACATTTTTTATTATTTGTGAGAAATGCTAATATATATACACACATACGTCTTGAATATTAATTTTCAAAAAGTCCCAAAGCAGGATATGCTGAATTAGTTGCTTTGTAATATATTTATAAGCACCTTTAATCTGATTTTTACTAAATACTTTCTATTATTGAACAATGGTGATTTAATCTAATCTTAAACAATCTAGCAGACAAATAAAATGCCAAATTTTAATAAAATACTTTCTAATTGGAGTGAAATATTTTAAGCTTATATTCACTGGTGTTTTAACTCTGAGGATAAATTATGTTGCTCTTCAGAGAAAGCTCAGGGATCAGGATTGTAGCAGCTATATGTTTTGGTGTTCTGAAACTTCCTTTGCAAGCTACAATATTTATTTATTGTCCAGAAATCAAGAAAGAGTTTTCTGAGCATGATCCTCTTTTGCCTGAGGTTCTGCCTTTCCTTGTTTCAACACTCAAAGGACCAGTATTATACATTTTCTTCATGTAGGCAACCGCTCGAGAGTTAATGGGGTTGCTTGCATAGAAAAGAGTTACTGAGGTCTATAAGTGCTTGCAGGATCGGTCTTACGATTTGCAGAAGGGTACCTTGTTTACAGCATAATTATCAGGCATTTTGTATGAACAGGAAGTTTAAAACTGTGTACCTTCATGACAAACATTCCCCATGATGCGCAACTACTCTTTATGGAATACTGTTACATATGGTTTCAAAATTGGGCTAAAGACAAGTTAATGATTTAAACAATTATGTATAAAACAGCAGATGTAAGATACATGCATGAAATTAATATTTCAAACTTTCTAGACAATTAAAGTTAAAGTCTATTCTGCATTCTCATGGTTCACTCTCTTCCTTTTCAATCAATTGCATTGATTTTTAAGGGTCAGAGGCTATACCTTCATTGATCAAAGAAACAGCCTGACACAGCGAAAGAGTCTGCCAATTCCAGACAGATCAATCACACCTTTGTCTGCTTTTGATACATTATGGTTATTTATTCTGCTTTGCCACGATTTTCTGTCGCATGCTTCTTACTGAGGAAAAGAAAAGGGGGAAAAGGGAAATATTCCATTAAAAATATTTTAAGCATCTCTCTCTGGTATTTTTGAGGATAGTTTAGGGTGGAAGTTGGCCAACTTGTTTGATTTCATTTTTTTGACTTCAAACAGAACACTTGATTTGGTATTTAGCTCTTCCTACTGTCAGCATTTTGCAGGATTTAATAAAGGATAAAGACAACCCTTTGAAAAAGATTTGTAGAAAATGTATTTAGAAAAGCAATTAGAGCATGATAGAATAACAATTATGACATATAATTTCAACCATAATTTTCCATATTTATCTCTGTTTTTTTTTTTTTTTTAAATGTCTTTTCAGATACAATGTAACTGAAATCAATCCATGGCCACTGACAGCTTTATAAATGTAAAATAAAACCAAATTGCCCACCTAAAATAATTGCTAGAAAAATATCACAGAAAAAACTGATACAAATGCTGAAAACATCTGTAGGATTGCACATGGCATTGCTATAAACCATTCAAGGCTTGTAAAAATGACATGTCCCCATTTTCCACATGTGAAGTTTACATTTTTTCTTTTTGAGATAATATAGAATATTTCTACTTGGACCTGAGAAGTAGTAGGACCTCTGTGGAAAAATCAGTTTGTCTTGACACCCCCACCCCCTTTGGAAGGTTTGGACTGAGGGGCAGGCCATGCCCCCACATGACTGCGGGACAGGGGGCATTTGACTACGCAGTCGGGGAGAACACCCAGGAGGAGTCTTGAGAGATGGGATTCCCCTGGGTGCCAAACTTTAAGCTCCGAGGCCACTTACCACCATGTTATGGTGAGCCTTGGAGCGCAACGGCCGCATAATCCCACCCACCAACCCCTCTTTGCTATGGGCTGCTGCTGGTCACCTAATGCGACCGGGAAGGATTTTTTTACAGGTGCATTCAAGAACAGTCCCGACCACCCTAGCTCAGTCCTGCAAGTGAGTCACCACATCTCATGATCAATGGCAGTCGACAGATCTAACAGAATCAGAAGGCTCGATCAACCCTGATCCAGTTCGCGGCAGAGGACATTGACCAAGGCCACAAGCGCAGTCTCAGTGCCATAGCAGGATGAAAGCCAGATTGTGAGGGATCTAGAAAACTGATGCAGTCCAGATGCTCCTGCAGCTGTCGAGCCACAACCTGTTCAATGTACAGGGCTCTGGTAGGAATTGCTGCCATAGTTTTATGGCTGCTAACTAGGTATGTACCAAGTTGGTTTTTCATGGGATCCCTGTATGTTATGCTAACGAAATTGTTAATTTGTGTTGGTTTCTGTTAAGAATGTGCTGTGGACGGCTGCTTATCTATCTAAGGGTGATGTGTGATTTTGGATTAAAATAAGACTTTGAATGGCCACTTTGCTGGCTATCTGGTTATGTTACGTTACTCATATCATGGCCCATAGCATGGCTCATTTATTAATTGTGTTTTAGCTAAAATGTACTATATTTGTGTATTTTTGTATGTCTGTATTTGTTTATTGATGTACTTATTTTAGTTATTGTTTGTTTATATTCTTGATAAGACCCTATGGTCAAATCAATACATTTTCATTCGTTCATTCATTCAACCCGTTCAATAACCTTCCCTAAAAAGGGAAGATTAGAGACTGGCTGATAGCTGGCCAGAGAGTCAATGTCAAGTGATGGTTTCTTGAGCAAAGGCCGCACCATCGTGTCTTTGAGGTGGCCCAGCACTCTGCCCTCTTGAAGGGAGGCACTGACTATTCCTGCCAGCAGTGACCTCAACATCTCCCAGCTGGCCTTAACCAGCCAGGATGGGCATGGGTCCAGTTCACAAGAGATGGCTCTGACTGCCCCAAAAATATCCCCCGCATCAGTGGGCAATACTCACTGAAACTGATCCCACAAAACTGGGGGCTTCCATAACCCCTAATTCTCCTATTGCGTTAAATGTATTGTTGAAGACATAATGAATCCAAGCAATTTTATCTGCGAAGTACTCAACAAACATGTAGCAGTGGGCACTGGAAAATTCCAGTTCCAGGTGGAGGGAGGCTGGACTGACCAGCCCCCTCACCACCCGAAAAAGCTCCGCTGGACGAGACTACACAGATGCAATGCAGGCAGCAAAGAACTCCTTCTTTGCTGCCCGAATAGCCACGGCATAGGCTTTTAAACTAGCTCTATGTCACAATCTGTCAGCTTCAGCACGCAAACGGCCGCCCTTCCCGCTTCAGCGTGAACCACAGAGACCTGCGGTGCTGATGCTTACGGAGTGGATGCCTAGGAGCAGTTCGGTTGATGGCCTCAGTCAGTAAGGTGTTCCAGAGAGCAATGAGGTCATCGAGTGAGTGGTTGTCAAGATCAGAGGGTTACTCCCTAAGAGCATTCCGGAACCTCTTTGGTTTTGTTAGTCTCTGGAGGTTAACCAATCGAACTGGTTCTACACCTCTCCAGGAGCAGACATACACCTGGAGACTGGCCAGTAGGAAGTAATGATCCGTCTATGACAAGGACACTGCTGACACCTCCCGTCGGTGCAAAAAATCAGGTCCAGGGTATGCCCCCCCATCGTGTGGCAGGCCGATGACTACTTGAGACAGGTCCATGGTTACCATGGCAGCCATAGGAGGCAAATGTAGTAGGGGTTCCCCTCAACCCCTCCAAGGGCTACACCCAAGGGCCCTTTGGTTGCAGTCCTTCGGTTGCGACCTGCAGAACGTGCCTGTGATATGGCCGAGTATCTGGCTGCTTTTGATTCTCCCAGGACCCGGAAGTCTCCCCGGGGAACCCTGGCCCTGCCTCTTCTCCACCTGCAAAGGAGGAGGGGGGTAAAGAATGTCACTTGGGGGTCCAGGGCAGATGGTCTCCCTGTCAGCGGGGCCTGAGGAGGTGGGGTAGAGTCCCCTTCAGGGTCCAGTGACACCCCCGTACCTGTGGCCATGAGGGGGGGCACGGAAGCCATAGATGCCCCACAGCACGAGATCCCGGTGGCACCATTCTCAGAGCCCCGTGCAGGGCGAGAAGAAACAGGACCTGTAATCATGCTGCTGCCGCCGCAACAAGCAGCGGCGGAGAGCAACACAGCTGCCGGCGTTCAGTCCTGCACACGCATGTCATGACAAGCCACACACCCGTGACCCCACACCACAGGCCTGCCACTCAGAGTGGCTGCGTCAGCATTCCTGCAAGCAGCAGGATATAAAAGGAGCTCTCTGACTGCTAGTCCCTGCTGGTGATCAGTGCCTTGAGCCTGTGAGACTGGCCCCCTTGCCTTTGTACCTGTGTTGCGAGCAACCCCTACCCAGCCTGAGAGAGAGAGAGAGAGAGAGAGAGACTTGCGTGCGTGCTTGGTGAGTAACATTCCTGTGTGGAGTAGCTGTTGCCCTCTTACACCCCCCTGGTTCCCGGAGTCCCCCGCCTTGTGTGCCTGTCCTATCCCCCTTCTCCTACCCCCTGGGATTCGGGGCACCTTTCCCTACCCCCTCCCACTGTACCCCTGTTCCCCTGGTCTTGGTTCCCGTGTGAAAGATTGTGGTACATTGTGTAGAAGGTTCAAGCGTTACGCTCCATCTCCCTATGATGGGAGTGTACATCCCATAAGCCATATACCCCCACCCAGCTGGGGGTGTACATCCCATGAGCCATATATGATCCTGAGGGATATTTACAGATGAGCAACGACTGTCGTGAGGGCACAGCTGTATTCCCTACCTTCCCCTGGAAGGGGCTCCCAGTCTGGTGGGGTCCCAGCGGCAGCAGTGGGAGGGATGACAAAAAGGTGACAGGTCCGCCCCCCCCAGAGACAAAAAGGTGACAGTCTAGCTCTTAGGATGAAATTATTTCTCTGCTGAAACCAGTAGGAATTCTTCCACTGAGTTCAGTTGAACCAGGATTTTCATCCAAAGAATTTAGCACTTGTTACTGTGCTGTGAACTTACATTGCCTTCTGTTCTAAGTATTGTGCCTTTACATAGCCACATAAACGTACATGGCTCCAAAATATAATCCCTGCCCCAAAGAACACATTTCCCTAAAGTTTTTTAACATTTGAAGTAAAGTAAGTCATCACTTCAAATTGTTAGCATTTATGTCCTGATTTCAGTTTTATCTAGTTGCTTGCATAAATGTGCAATGACATAATCATTATTACCTAAAGGAAAAGACCAATGACATGCAATATTAGAACATCAATCCATTAAAACGTTGTGTGTTTGACAAAGGCCCCATACACATTTATATTCATGCCAAGAGATATATTTTGAAGCATTTAATTGTTAAACTAAAGAAACTGCTTTTCAATGATAAACTATAATGCCTAATAAGACAGGAATGCTACCCCTGCTCTCAAAGGCTGAAAACCTTTAAAACATTTGCTGGCTGAAAGTGTTGCAGAAAAACCTACAGTTTCTTCTGTGAAAAAATAAAGCTGAATGTGCAACATTTCTGAGGAGTTTTGAATAAGTCTATTTGTCCAGCTTACTTTGCAAAGACTGAGGAGAAAACAGCACCATAAACACTTTCAGTCCCCACACAAGGGCTAAACAAAGAGTCCTCTTTCTAGCCATTTAATCTGGTAATTTATTTTTTCAACCATCACATAAATCGAAACACAGCTGTAACCAATGACTTGCAGATCCAGTTCCCTGCCAGCTGGATTCTGTTCTGCTGAAGCAGCAAGATTTTTACATTGTTCACTTCTGTACATCTGGAGAAATCGTTTGAGTTCAAAGGTGACTAGAAAAGCTCTTTAAATAAACTCAACTGACAGTGAAGATTGCCCTAAGTATCTACAGAATCTACATGTCACTCCACAAAAAGTGTTCATTTTGTGAAATTAATGCACATAGGAACAATTTGTATCTCTATAAATTTTGATACTATGGAACTTTAATGAAATTTAAAACTCAGATGCTATTTTCATATAAGAAACCCAAATGTTCAATATCATTTCAGAACTCCCATTAGACACATTTTGAGCATGAAAGACAATCAAAACAAATATAACCCTCTGTATAGCATTTTATGACAGAGAAAACTTTAGGAAATCATTTAATAAAACAAGGCACCAGGATTATAGCTAAAGATATCTACCTCACTTACTCCCCAAAGTGATGCTCTGTTTTAGTGATTTTAAAAGACAAGAAGAAGAATATATTGTGTTTTTCAGGAAACTGAGATGGAAATATCCTAGCAGGAAGTCCTTAAAATACCTTTACTGAAATATTAGCAAAACTGTAACAAAGCCAGCAGATCCCTTACAGCAAGAGCACTGCTAGTTAAGCAACAAAAGTGTCCTTGACATTTTAAATTGCACACAATAAATTGATTACAATGCATCATTTCCTTCAGAAAAGCAATCCCAAAGCAAATCAGCTGCATATTTGAGAGGTAAGTAAAAATGAATATTGAAGGCTTAGAAGCTGAAGTTTTGATTATTTTTCAAACAAAAAACACAGATGGAAAATGGTGGTAGTTGGTAATTCAATTGTCAGAAATATAGATAGCTGGGTTGTTGGTGGCCGTGAGGACGGAATGGTAAATTGCTTGCCTATTGCGAAAGTAGGTAGGTAGGTAGTCCAGAACGTCCAGGGTAGCATTACCAGAAATGCTCCCAGTTCCATGTGCAGGACCCCAGATACAGGCTGAACTTTGGAGTCTCAATGCATAGATGGGATGATTGTGCAAGGAGGGCTTTAGATTTGTTAGGAACTGGGGAACCTTTTGGAGGAGGGGGAGGATATACCGACAGGATGAGCTTTACCTTAACCAGAATGGAACCCAACTGCTGGCGCTAAAAATTAAAAAAGAGAGAGAGCAGTTTTTAAACTAGAACTAGAATCTGGGGGAAAGCTGATGGGAGCTGAGGAGCATGGTTCAGGCCAAGGCATCTCCAAAACAAACATGCTGTTATTTTGAAGAAATTAGAGAATCCTAATATAGAGGATGGGGAAGAAGCCTGTGGGAGCTCAGGTGGAAATCAGTGCACAACAGGCAAATAAATACCTGAAACAGTTACTTATTATGAGCAGACTAACAATAAGAATAAAATAAATAAATTTAAATGTCTATATGCAAATGCTAGAAGTTTAAAAAGTAAGATGGGAGAATTAGATTGTATGGCACTAAATGAAGATCTAGAGATAATAGGCATCTCAGAGACCTGGTGGAATGAGGATAACCAATGGGAGACTGTAATATCAGGGTACAAAATATACAGAAGTGATAGAGAAGATAAAGGGCCAAATGGCTATTACAGCCAAAAAGGCAACCTTTACAAAATAGAAAGCTATCCCTAATGAGGAAAATAGGAAAGAGCATAACCACTGCCCAACACAGGTCCCTGTGATACACAAGGGCCTGAGATGACAGAAGCAGGAGGGTAGGCGGCTAGAGTGCAGATGGCACTGGACTCGAGCTGAATCTGCCCGATTGTGGCACAGATAGTTTTTGAAAGACAATGCCATGTCTGTGATGACGGCAAAGAAGGATTTCTTTGCTGCCATCACGATGTCTACGAAGTCGCATCTGACGGAGTTTTTCCGGGTGCTCAGGGGTTTGGTCAGTCCAGCCAGTCTCCACTGGGAACTGGAGGTATCCAGTGCGGCAGTGATATTTTTATTGATTTCTTCACGTTACTTTGTAGATGAAATTTGCTTGTATTCACCATGACCTCGGCGTGACTGTTTCTGGTGCAGAGTCAGAGCTGGGGTTTATGAAAGCTCAGACTTGTCCTTTGGGAGGTGGGAACGGTTTCAATCGTTGTTGTCCACCAATGCGGAGAAGGTGCTGGGGGCTGTGGGAACCACAAGTCATGAATTAGATCCATGCACGTCCTGGCTGGTGAAAGCCAGCCAGGAGATGATGGGGTTGTTGCTGGCTGGGGTGATCAATGCCTCCCTTCAGGAGGGCAGAGTGCCTAGCTGCCTTAAGGCAGCGATTGTTCAGTCTCTGCTTAAGAAGCCATCATTGGAGGTTGATTCCCCCACTAGCTATTGGCCTGTCTCTAACCCTCCTTTTTTGGGAGGGGTAGGGGGTGTGAGGGAGGATGGATGAAGAGAATGGGGAAGTGGTATTGGGTTGGTGTTGTGAGGAAGTTGGGGTGGGTTGGGGGTTTTGGAGTTATGTTTCTATTTTAATGTTTATCTTTTATATGTGTTTATATGTTTTATTTTGTAAGCCGACTTGAGCCTTTTTAAGGGAAAGGCAGGATATAATCCTGAATAAATAAATAAATATTTAAACATTAATAAGGTAGACCAAGAGAGACTTGCTAAAGAGGAAAAAATCTAATAATAAAAACTTTTAACAGTACATCAGAAGTAGCGCTGAAACTCAGTCTTCGGAAAAATTCACCAAGGATCCCAGTCTTTGGTTCGGAATTTCTGAGTTCTGAAGTTCCAAGGACCAAGGCTGTTCCTTAGAAAAGCTTGGAAGACTCCATTGAATATTGGCGCCACTGTGTGTGTGGCTGAAGTTGAGTTTCTCAGAGCTAGGAAACAAAACTTACTGCCATGGGCGGGGGGTGGTTATGGGAGGGGATTGTTGAGTGATGGTAAGCCAGATGGGTTGGTCAAGACAGATGGCAAGTTTTGATTGGCTGGCAAGGCAAAATAAAAGTGACTGCATAGTCATTTTCTGTAGTCTTTGGTGAATTTGGCTGTGTGCAACACTGCTGATGGGGGTTACATTTTCCACTTAAAATTATTAGGTGTCACAATGGGCATTTTTACACACGTTAAAGTTCCGGATTTTTCAATCTTCTGAGTTTACACGTCCACAAGTAAGTTCCGGATGCATTCTTCACACACACGCTGCCCTGAGGCAGTTCCTGGATGCATTCTTCACACAAACACTGCCCTGAGGCAGCCTAAGCAAAAGTTCTGGGAGAAGTACTATGCAGAAGTTCAAAGATCTGGATGTTTAAAATCTCGGTGAGTGATTTAGACACACAGAGTGTTCAGGATGTAACAGCAAACATGCAGGAGAAATGTGTGTGTAAAAACACCCATTGCTTCTGCCTGCTGCTTGGGTGGCACCATGAGGCAGAGGGATCTCTTTGCCTGACTCCACTTCCCTTTGCCTGAGCTGATCAAGTTACCAGCACCACACTAGTGTTTGCACTACTTGGCACCATGCGGCCAGAGGATCTCTCTGCATGGCTCCGCTTCCCTGGGCTATTCAGGATACCAGCACCACACCACACCAATCATGCCATGCCTTATTTTTAAAATAAATGGGCGCCCCTGTATGTGTGTGTGCGTGTGAATGTCTGGTTTCTTTCTTGTGAGTGTTATGATAATTATGTCTGCTGGGCTGGCTGACTTTTGTTGGGATTTCTCCCTGCAGCTGCACTGTTTTGTGCGGTTGTGTTGTCTTCTTTCTTTACCAAGGCTATGGCATGGCACGCCACCCTGGGATGCCTTGGCATGAGGGGGCGGCTAATAAATATTTATAATAAATAATAAATAAATAAATAAATGCAGAGACTAATAGTAAAGTGTAACCATAACTTCTACTGTTCTGCCTGCTGTTTGGCACCATGAGACCAGACTGGATCTCTCTGCCTGGCTCCACTTCCCCTTGCCTGGGCTGTTCAAGTTACCAGTGGCACAGTACCAATGTTATGCCTTTTTAAAAAAATAAGAGGGTGCCCATGTGTGTGTCTGCTGGGCTGGCTGGCTTTTGGTGGGATTTATGCACACAGTTGCACACTCTTCTGTGCGGCTGTGTGTTAGCTGTTAGTTGTGGGGCAACTGTGTTAGTTGTGTGTTAGTGTCAGTTGTGTGTTAGGCGGGGTGGATGCCATGGTGTGTGCGGTGGGGAGGCAGCTATTACACGGACACACACCCATCTCCACGCATGGAACCATTGCCATTTTGACCAATAGCTCCGTGCATGGGCGATAGGTGGAGGTGGGTGGTGTACAGGAGTGCGCATTTACCTCTACCCACCCGCCGGTCACATGGGCACCCCCACCCATGCACATGCAGAAGATCTACATGGGCATGGGGGGTGCATCTCCTGTGAAAAGGGCCTTAATGTTATTTGTTACTTAGTGTTAGTTGGCAACTGTGTTAGTTGTGTGGCAACACATGCCGAGGTGCTGACTCAGCGCCGAGCAGTTCTGAGCTCCTGAGATTCCAAGTTCCGAGTATTTCCAAGGTCCAGAATTCCAAGTTACGAATTTTGGATCCTCAGAAAAAGTTCTGAAGTACCACCGAGTACCCAGAACTTTGAAATTTGGCCCGAGTACCCGCAAGTACTATTCGGTACAGCCCTAATCAGAAGCAAGCGAGAGAGTCAGTTGGGCCATTAGATGACAAGGTGATAAAAGGGGCACTCAGGGAAGATGAGGACATTGTAGAGAAGCTGAATGATTTCATTGCTTTGGTCTTCACTTCAAAGGATGTTGGGGTGATACCCGTGCTGGAACTGTTTTTTGTAGGTAATGAATCGGAACCGCTATCACAAATCAACATGATTTTTGAATGGGTTCTATAGTAAACTGACAAACTAAATAGTAACAAATCACATTGACCAGATGGTATTCACCCAAGAGTTCTGAAGGAACTCAAATCTGAAATTGGTCTACTACCGGTAATTTGCAACCTATTGCTAAAATCTGCCACGGTACCCGAGGACTGGTGGGTAGCAAATGTATTGCCAATATTTAAAAAGGCCTCCTGATGCAATCTTGGAAACTACAGACTGGTGAGCCTGATGTCAGTGCCAGGCAAAATGGTGGAAACTATTATTAAGAACAGAATTTCTATCCATGATAAACATGGTTTATTGCGGCAGAGGCAGAATGGATTTAGCAAAGGGAAGTCATGCCTTGCTAATCTATTGGAATTTTTTGACGGTGTAAATAAGCATGTGGATAAGGGGGTACAGGTTGATATAGTGTATCTGGATTTTCAGAAAGTGTTTTATAAGGTCCCTCATGAGAGACTCCCGAGAATTAAAAAGTCATGGGATAGGAGGCAATGTCCTGTTGTGGACTGGTAACTGGTTAAAAGATAGGAAACAAAGTGTCTGACTAAATGGTATATTTTCACAATGGGAGAGAAGTAAATAGTGGAGTACCCCATGGATCTATACTGGAACCAGTGTTGTTTAATGTATTCATTAATGTTCTAGGAAAAGGAGTGAAGAATGAGGTGATCAAATCTGCAGATGACACAAAGTTATACAATGTAGACAATGAGCAGACTGTGAGGAATTGCAGAATCTTGCGAGACTGGGTATGTAAATGGCAGATGAAATTTAGTGTGGACAAGTGCAAAATGATGCACATAGGGAAAAACAATCCAAACTATATGTACACAATGCTGGGTTCTAAATTAGGAGTTACCACTCAGAAAAAGGACATTGGAGTCATTGTGGACAATACATTGAAACCCTCAGCTCAGTGTGTGGTGGCGGTCAAAAAAGCAAACAGAATGTTAGGAATTATTCATAAAGGAGTAGAGAATAAAACTGAAAATATCATATCGCTATATAAATCTGTGGTGCAACTGCACCTTGAATATTGTGAGCAGTTCTGGTTGCCCCATCTCAAAAAAGATATAGGACAAATAGGAAAGCTACAGAGAAGGACCACAAAAATGATAAAGGTTATGGAACAGCTCCCCTATGAAAAGAGGCTGGATAGGTTGGGGCTCTTCAGCTTGGGAGATGTCTGAGAGGGAATATGACAGAGGTTCATAAAATCATGAGTGGTGTGGAACAAGTAGAGAACAGTTATCTACCCTCTCAACTAGTACTAGAACTAGGGGACACTCCATGAAAGTAACGGGTAGCAGATTTAAAACAAATAAAACCAGCATTTTTTCACTCAATGCCCAATTAAGTTGTGGAATTTGTTGCCAGAGGACGTGGTCAAGGCCAGTTGTATAGCCGGGTTTAAGAAAGGATTGGACTGGTTTCTGGAGGACAGGTCCATTAGCAGCTATTAGCCGGGTAGATTTGTGGAATGTAATCTCTTGTTGTCGTGAGCTGGAAGGATTGGATTGTGACCAATTGTGACCTGTTGGGTACCACTTCCAAGTGTCCGAGATTGGAGACAGATGCTGGGCTCAATGGTCTGACCCACTATGGTACTACTTATGTTCTTAGTTCTTATGCATTTACAGTTGAGAGTCTTCACAGTAGTAGTTAATGAAAATATAAAAATATTTCACTTGTATGGGTATTTACAGTAGGGCATGTCAACCCAGGCAAGGTTTTCAATTAGAAAGTAAACCAAATTTGGTCCCAGGCTACACCTGAGCTTGTATTTAGATAAATGCGATTCCAAGCAGAATTAAAAGCAGAACGGCAGAATTAGGCACTACTTGCATAGCTGATCTATCCATTTTCTATATTAACCACCAACGATATTTGGAAATTCAGCAAGGTCTCATTGCTGAAACTGGCTCATCTCCCCCTTCCAGTTACATGAACATTAACTTTCTACTCTATCTTCTGGATTTCCATTTTCTGCATCTTACTATTCCAAATGTTCTTTCTCACTATGGAAGCTCTGTTCTATCTGTCCTACACCTATGCAATCTCTTTTCTTGCTACCTGCCCTCATGATCCCTGCTCTTGCCTAAATCTCTGTTCTTATCGTTCCTTTGCTTTCCTCTGCCTACTTGCAAATTTTTACTTTTCATGATACCATGCACACCTGGAGGACTTTCTCAAAACTGTGAAGCAAGCCCCCATCCTCTCTTTCCTCAAATCACTTCTGAAGGCAACTATTCTGTATAGTGTTCTAGCAACAACTACGCTATATAATGTAGTTTAACTGTTGTGACCTTTAGATCGTAATAACAGGACTTTGAGGCAGTGATCTTGCTTTTTGCTGAGTAAACTCTGGCTGTTGTGAACTGTGATGTCTGTTTATGGCAGTACATAAAAAGAGAACAAACCCCTCCATTCCTCGCAAAAAGGTATATTAAGGATTTCCTGCTGGGAAAAGATATGTCCATAATAAAGCCAATTTAAAAAATAGCAAAACTTTAAAATACTTATGGTTATCAATATTGCCCGGGGTGGTAGGACATTATAAATGTTCCAGTTTCAGGGAAACTCATACCCTACAGGGTGGGGCTCAAGAGGAATCAACTTTGTAAATAATTAAAATAATTAAATAATAAATAATACCTCAAAATATACTAAAACATTTTTTGTCATTTCTAACAAGGATCACTTGCTTTGAAATAACAATGGAAATAAGTAAGCAGTTAAAAAAGGATTATCTAAATAAACTAGAAACTCTTGGTAATAAAGAAATGACCTATAATAAAAGTTAGAGTATATTGCAAACAATCCTTCTGGCAATAGTATTTTACAGAGGAAATTCTGCTATATTTTCTAGGTACATGATAAATCTACAATGCTCAAGACAGAGCATTGAAAGACATCCTTCCATTTAGTGGACTTTCCTCACTGAGGGTATGCATTGAAAAAAAAAATCCACATTTCTTCAAAATTCACCAGTCATACTTTATATTGTGAATTTTCAGTGTGTAAATAGCTCCCAAAGAATACATTTAAATTATCAGCAGAGTTTGCACCTCTTGCAGACACAAGACGCATGTATTTTTAGGAAAAGTTGTAATAGACTAAACAATGGTTATAAACAACTGGCTGACCTATTAAAACTCTGTAATAACAAACAAAATTTACTCAAAGATCTTTGAGATTCATAATGATCTGGAGAAGAGAGTAAAGAGTGAGGTGATCAAATTTGCAGACGACACACCGCTGTTCAAGGTAATTAAAACCCAAGCAGACCATGAAGAATTGCAGGAGGCGAGACTGGGTGACTGGGCATCCAAATGGCAGATGAAATTTAATGTGGACAAGTGCAAATTGTTGCACATAATGAAAAATAATCCAACCTATATGTATACAATGCTGAGTTCTAAACTAGGAGTTACCACTCAGGAAAAGAATCTTGTAGTCATTGTGGACAGCACGTTGAAATCCTCAGCTTACTGCGTACTGGTAGTCAAAAAAGCAAATGGAATGTTAGGAACCATTCAGAAAGGGATAGAGAACAAAATTGAAAATATTGTAATGTCTTTATATAGATCTATGGCACTACCGCAACTAGAGTATTGTGTGCAGTTCTGATTGCCCAGTCTCAAAAAAGACATAGTAGAACTAGAAAAGGTACAGAGAAGTGCAACAAAAATGATCAAGGGTATGAAACAGCTCCCGTATGAAGAGAGGCTGGATAGGTTGGGGCTCTTCATCTTGGAGAAGAGACGACTGGAACACGTAAATAGGGAGAAGTTATTTACCCTCTCTAACAGTACCAGAACAAAGGGACACTCCATGAAATTAACTGGCGGAAGATATTAAACAAATAAGAGAAAGTATTTTTTCAGTCAGTGCACAATAAACTTGTGGAACTTACTGCCAGAGGAAGTGGTCATGGCCATAGTGTAGTTATGTCTAAAAAGAGATTGGATAAGTTCTTGGAAGATAGGTTCATTAATGGCTATTAATCATAAGAATCTAACCTCTTACTATTAGGGACTGGAACAACAGGGAATGGATTGCCCATTGTGACCTGTCGGGTATTTCTCCCAAGAGAAGGAGATTGGCCACTGTCAGAGACAGGATGCTGGGTTCGATGGACCATTGGTCTCGACCCAGTATGGCACTACTTATGTTTGAAACATTGGGTATTTTCAGTGGATTCCCGGCGGGGGTGAACCAAACAACTACCCCCCGTGGTCAAAAAAAGCCCCGAACAGACATGACCGGGACCACAGCAGGGAATCGGGCCAGCAGATCATGGGTCGGGGCAGTGCAACAGATGTGATGCTGATTCCCGGCCATGGTCGAAACACCCAGAAAGCGCCGGGTCAGCCCGTCCTGGCTGCTGCTGTACCTCCACCGCCTCCAGGTGCAGCATGACCGCCTCCTCCCCCGCCCGTGCCTCTACTGCCGCCTCCTCCATCTCCCTTGCTCTCTCGCCCTCCGCTCGCCTCTCCCTTCCACCTCACTCCATCCCACCCCATCCCCCTGCTGCTGTGCGCCCTTTACATCTCCCTCCGCTGCCTGTGTTGTTGCTCGTTGCCTGCCAGCGATGCTGTGTGCTTTGTTCCTGGCTGGGAATCATTTCCTTTTATTCCGGCCGGTGGTTGCCGGCCAGACGTTATTTTTTATTGGTTCCCGTCGGGAATCTCTTTGACCACGCTTTCGGAGATGGTCCGGCGGGGAGCTCCAGAAGCGTGGTTGATTTTGACCCCATGTGGATATTGACTGTGGTGAACATCTGACGGCCGCTGAACGGACGTTCAGGGCGCTTTGAGCCTGCCGCGGGATTGACCGTGGTTCACTGTTGTTGAGCGCAATCTCGTAACATCTGAAAATACCCATTTTCAAATCTTTAGGATCTGTTTGTAAAGATATCTTTATAAAGTGCGGTATTTACAAATACTGAAGACCAGGGAGAGATGCTATTCCACAAGGATGGCAGTGCAGGTGGGCTGCTCTCTAGTTAGTGATGCTTTAGGGAAAGGAAATACTGAGGGGAAAAATCCGAAGGATACAGGCTGTATACAAAACAATAGCCATAATCTCAAATGTCAAAAAACTCCCTCAAGAGTAAAAAACAAACAAAAACACCAAACCCTGACGATTGACACTCGTTTTCATCAAGGTGGTTATGACATAGCTACATGGGAAATCATCACATTAAACGGTATCAGCTCAGAAGCAGACATTAGAGATGATGGGTGAGCATCCACAGTTTGTGTGGGAAGTTGAATTAGTTTGGGAGATCCTTTCAATGGCATTGAAATCCTATGTCATTTTGGGATAGTTCTAAACCTACTTACTGCAGAGGGGATGGACAAAATGGGACTACTCCAGAGTAGGTGACTTTGGAATTATGGCATAAATAATTAATTTTGAAGTAAATCTTGGACGATTCAATTCTGAAAATGCTACATCATCACAAGCCACACTGAAGTCAGTGGTTTTGTAGTAGCATATTGCTTGAAGATTAATGCCAAAGGGTGTTTTTAAATGAACAAAGCTTGTGTGTGTGTGTGTCTGTGTCTGTTGAGCGGCACAGCTGCGGAGCAGCCACTCAGGTGGAATGCATTGGGGGGGGGGAGGGATTATAACGGCCATTTCCCAGTGTGGTTATCAAAACAGTCACCTTGCATTTCCCCTGCCACGGACCACGGGGAAGAGGAAGTGCGCCTGGCTGACCTTTGAAATTGACATGTCCTGGGTGTGAGTGCTGGGGAACCGGGCTGCCCAGAACTCACAGCCAGTTCTTGTGATTTGCAAAAGCTGTGTCACCCCCCCTCCCCCCCACCCACAGTGACTACGAGTGGGGGACCTGTCTGCTGGTACGGATGGCCGCTCCAGTTCGTATGGGCAGGGAATGCACGCACATTTTTCACTTGCCCCACACAGCGCCCTCTGGATTTCTTGGCAATGTACCGTGAGTGTCCAGAAGTGGGTGCTAAGTTACTCACAGGAGCGCACATTCCCCACACCACATTAACATGGGTGGCTGGATGTGTAGCCAGGCAGGGTAACATATTGTTTAAAAACACCTGAAATGTGTAACAAGCTTACAGAGTTTTTAGCCTCATTTCCTATGAAAATATAGCTTATGCAATCACCACAAAAGTTTGCATATCCGTGTGGTGTGTCTTGTTAATAACTTTCTATTCCAGAGGCTGATATCAAAGAAATCTGATTACGTGGCAAAGGCAAATAAGGACTCAAACTTGCAGTAACAACAGATGCAGTTGTTTGGAAGATACGGCCCTTTTGTAGCTGAAAAATCCTTTTGATTTACATTGAGCATTGTACCCTCTTGGAAACCAGCCTTCATTAGCTGAGGTGCTTGCTTCATGGAATGGTTTGCTTAGGCTGGGAATGCCTCTTGTTGTATGTCACATGAGCAATAACCTTCTGCACATGCTGGAGATGAGAGAGCTAAGAATTTAAGAGCAGAACTGGGGTTTAGTGCAACAGTCAGGTAAGGAGATGGCTGAGAAAGGAAGTAGAGAAAGCCGAATCCATGGCATCTAGGGGCCATGCTGTGGAGATAGAGGCAACCATAGACACAGACATACAGGCAGAAGGAAAAGGAGAGTTCAGGATAGAGTGAGTAATAAGCAGCAAGAATATTTTGAAACCAGATTCTGAATTTCAGCGACAATATTTTTCAGATTTTTTTTTTTTTTTTAAAGAATACCTGCTTGTAACACAGTCTTTGACAAGGTATAGTTAATGAGCCAAGGTTACAGAGAGGGGAAAGGGAAGTCCATTAGTTATCAATTTAAATTCCTCATGAGGAGGTGTTACCTATTAGAACCCAAACACTATGAACTAATCATAACTGAACTGCAAATTACTGTAAAGTTGAGTCAGATTGGGATACTAGAATTTATTCTATTTCAGTTTCCAGAGTAGGTATTTTTGAAAATCATCTGCAAAATAATGTTTGCCATTAACTCATACATGTGTATAGTCATGGATTGGAGCTTACTATCAGCCTCATAGTTGCTGTCCAGTCTAGAAATGACTTATTGGACATGATTTTGGTAGTCACATTCATTGGAATTATGAAAGAATAAAGAACGTTAATGTAAAAAGTCCAAACCATTTAGCTGTTCTATGCTATTATGATTAAGAACTGATTTTAGTGAAACAAAATTGTTGCAGGGGAACTCTCCCCCACATTTCCCCTCCTCCCACAGTTCAAGGGTCATGGGGCAGGGCTTATGCGGATAATGGGGACCTAACATCCCCTACACGTTTTAGCACAGAGTTACACTACTGCTTCCCAGTGACCCTCACAGTCACAATAGTTATGTGACCCAGCACTAGTATATCATACCGATATAAGGCAAAATAATAGTGAGTATATTTTACCACGCACTCTTTCCTTTCCTGCCAGAGCCAGCTTTAGGCACAGGTGACATGCACGCTGCCTAGGGCCCATCAGGCTCAGCTAAAGTACTCTGCAGTTGTTCTTAAAGAAATAACACATACATACATTGCTATCATTGCTTTGTCAGGATGGACTTCCCACGCTGCCACGGACACACACCGACATTGTTATGTCATGCATCTTATACTCATTCTTGGGAAGGGTTATTCTCTCCTTTTCTCATGGGAGCTAAAATGGGAAGAGTCTTCCCCTTTTTATGACCCTTTATTGCACCTCAGTTTCTGCCAATGTGGTTTATCTCTGGAGAAGGAAGAAGGAGGCAAGGAGCTTACTACCTGGAATTGAATGTTTCCAATGGAAACAACATTTGCTGCGATTACTTGCTTCCGGCCTAACCTTTGGAACCACTTTTGAAAATTGGTGCTGTGTTCGCTACCCTCCAATCCTCAGGTACAACAGCATATTTTCACAATAGTTTACAAATTACCCAGAGCAGTTCTGCAATTTCATATCTGAGTTTCTTCAGAACTCTAGGGTGAATATCATCAGGTCGTGATTTATTACTATTTAATTTATTTTCTCTAAAACATCTTCTACATTGATGTTGATCTGTTACAGTTCAGAAACATTAATAAGTTTAGAAGAAAATAAAGAGGAAATGGAACTGGGCGAGTGCTGAGAAACGTGTAAATGACACAAGTAGGACTTCGGTGAGTGGCAGAAATGGGTAAGGAAAAGGATGAAGAGAGATCTAATATATGTCAATACAATGGGAATAGAAGGATTCATGGGAAAACCTTTTGATCTTCTTCTTCTGAAGAAACATTTTCAGAGCTGTCTTTGGACTGGTGCTGCTGCACTGGTCCAACACCTGTTGGGTGATGGTGCCAAACAGCTGTTGGACTGGACCTCCCTGCAAGTCTGCAGCATATGACCCTATCCTATTTTGCAGTGCAGGCGGGCAAGAGGGAAATTTATAACACACTCATATTTACATATGCTTTTGCTTCCTCATGAATGAAGAGTTGCGCTGGCAGCACTGAAGGCAGTCAGTTTTGGGAACAGTGTTTTCAAAAGGATATTTGGATATAAATATGCACAGAGTGGAACAACATGCTCATCTGTGGATTAGAAGGTTTATTTAACAAGGCAAGACTGATAGAGCAAAACATGTTTCCTCCAGAAAACAGGCAATTAGGGAGAATATACACTCCCTTTATAAGTATCTGAAAGGAGGTAGGACAAGACCAGATCAGTTGACAGACATGAGAGTACAGAAAAGAATAGCAAATAATCATGGGTTAGCTAGGATTATCAACGTTTTTAAAAATAAATTGCAACTACTCACAAGGCTATCAGAAGACTAACAAAAGAGGAAGCAGTAAAAAATAATTTTCAGGCAACGATGGACATTTTCTTAAAAATGTACATATATAAAAAGGGAATACTTGGAGAGAAGAATAAAAAGGAATGAACAGGTAGAGTCAAGATACACCATTATACCATTTAATATTTTGTATACCATGATCATTTCATGACACATGTTTTTGCTAAACTATAGGTTCTCAGATTTGTCACTCTCTCTGGCGGTCTCTCTCTCTCTCTCCTTATAGAGCAGATTTTCTATACAGCTAACCAGTTTCATTACTCATCAATATACACTTCATCTTGTAAAAGGAATGGCCAAAAATTAGCCCAGCACCACATGCGAGAGATCTGCTCTTTGTTTATATAATGGTATTGCCACACGTTTATTACTAATTTCCATTTTATTCCTTATGTATGCTAACATATACAAAGTGATGCCTCAGTTGCTTTCTTCCGTTATTGCATTTAATTTGGAAGCCAGTAAAGGTGTATAGTAGCTCAAATTATTCCTTCCAGCATGCATCTATATTTATCAACACTAAATTTCATTTGTCACCATGTTGCCCATTTGTGTAGCTTTGATGGTTCTCTTTGAAGTTCCCCACCATCTTATCTGGTATTGACTAACCTAAATAATTCTGTCATCTACAAAATTTACCACCTCATTGCTCACCTCCTCCTTCCAGATCATTAGTACGTATATTAAACAACACCTGCAAAAGTGTAGAATATTGTGGCACCCCACAGGTAGCTGTGTGTCATGATGAAAATTGACCATTTATTTCTGCTTTCTATTCTATCTTTTAGCTATTTATTTTTTTAATCCAGTGCAGAACATTACCTCTAACCCAGTGAATACTTGGCTTTCTTACTAACCTTGCCTGAGGGCCTTTGAAAAGGGCACTTTTAAAGTCCAAGTTAATTATATCATCTCATTCCCCATTAGTTCCTATTTTGTTGACATGGCTCACTCTAACAGAATACTTGGGAATACTTTTCCCTTGAAAAACCTGTGATGGCTAATTTCAGCTGTTATCCTTTTAGATATTTCATAAATGCAGTTTTTAATTAGAGTTTCAACAATAATTCCTTTATTAGCTACTTTCCAGTTCTCAGGCATAGTGGCTAACTTACCGATATGTATTCTTTAAAAGCTAGGAAGAATAGGGCTCACATCAGCTATTGATTCAGTCTGACAGTAAACTAAACTAGATTATGTCAAAATTCAGAGAATATCCTCTGCATTGCCCCAGAATGTACCAGAAAAAATACTTGATGAATAAAGAGTATTAAAGTTTATGGGGCCAAACAAAATTCATAGATCCAAACCTCACAGAATAAACTGTTTTTAATGAATGGGCAACTATTCAGCTATTCTGTTTTATTTTCAGCATCTAGTGTGTGGCCTCAAACTCTATATTGAATACAGAACCACTAAATTCCTTATGCACTTTGCTGTGAAACAAAGGGTGGAAACCAGAGTCAGGGGTGAGCTGGATCCCCTGGCTGTCCCAGGAAGGGCCACCACAGCTGCCTCATTTTGAGCTGGTGGGAAAGGCAGTTCAAATGAGCACCCACTGGCATAAAGGCAAGAGGGCTGGTATCACAAGTCCCTGCATGCCATAGGCTGGTCAAAAATCCATCCACAACACAGGACTCCTGATCCCCTGCTACTCAGCAGGATTGGGCCCCTAGGAAAAGCTGCTGCCAAACAGGAGAACTGCACTCATCCGGCCTGGGTGCGAATGCCAAACAGCTGATCGTGTGTGTGTGTGAGTGCTCTCATTCTGGCTGACTGAGGGGGCAGAGGACAGGGCCGGCCTTACAATACGTGAAGCCCAGGGTGGGGAACAAAGGCGGGGCCCTATTCTTCCACCGGCGGCAGCGGGCACAGGGGCGCTCCCCAACTTGGTTTGGGGGCGGTGCGCTACCCAGGCCTGGGCTCAGGGACGGGCAGAGGGGTACTCCCCTCTGCCCATCCCCAAGCCCAGCCATTTCGGATCACTTACCTGATCCGCCACTGCCTGGCTGTCTCGGCTGGGGGAATGAGGGAGAGGCAGAGGCCCTGCCTCTCCATTTTCCCTGGCCGAGACTGACAGGCAGTGGAGGGGGGAGGGGTCACCCACAGAGTGAGAGAGAGGCGGGGCCTCTGCCTCTACCTCACTTCTGCTGGCCCCCTCTGCTGCCTGGCTGTCTCGGCCAGGGAGAATGAGGGAGAGACAGAGGCTCTCCCTCACTCCGTGGGTGACCTCCCCTCCACTGCCTGTCAGTCGGAGTTGAGTCGGACTCAGCCAGGGGACCCCCGCACTCGGGGTCCCCAGGTCCTGGCCACTGTCAGGCCGGGAGCTGGGGACCCTGAGTGCGGGGCCCCCCCAGGAGCAAGGCCCGGGGCGGCTGCCCTGAGACGCCCCTGTGGTAGGGCCGACCCTGGTGGAGGAGCACACTCACCTGGCCCAGATGCGCGCACCCAGCAGCTGATTGGAGCAGAGGAGTGTGCTCCTCCAGGCCCCGCCAATCAGCAGGTTTAGCATGCTCACCTGGGCCTAGTGAGTGTGTTCCTCTGCTCCCACCCCCAATCAGCTTTTGGATTCAGACATCTGGGTCAGGTGAGCGTGCTCCTTCAGGCCGCCTGATCAGCTGTTTGGTGGGATGGGTGAGTGTGCTCCTCCGCCCTCTCAATCAGCTGTTTGGCAGCCAGGATGAGCGCACTCCTCTAGCTCCCCAATCAGCTGTTTGGCGGCCAGGGTGAGCACGCTCCTCTTGGTCCCGTCCTTGGACCTCACCTCGTGGCTGGTCTGGGCAGGACCTATCCGGCCTATCAGACTGGCCGCGATGCATGCTAGATTGGAGGGCGCATGTTAGCCTGGATTAGCGCATCTGGTCATGCCTTAGCCTGGGCCATGTCAGTTACTGACCTTCTCCGGAAAATGCATACTGTCTCATTTGTTTTCACCCAATGTCATCGTTTCCATTTTATACATGGGGACCTCAGGTACTGTTATTAAAACCAAAAGTGTAGGCAGCGTATACTAATGTTGAGTGTTTAATTCAAGAAACCTGGATTCAGATTTTTCAGAGTACTTGGCATTTTTGACACTTCATACATTCCAAGTACAGCTTGCATTTAGTTCAGCTGCATATATATGTCTCAGCACCTCTACAAATCAAAACACACATATTAGCGGCTGATTGTGGGAAGTTTGAGTGATCTGTCAAAAACCAGAGAGCAACTCTGTAGCTGAGGCAAGGGTGGAATCTAGTCATAAAGTATCGTTCAAGCTGTCCGAGACCCTTGTTTCTCTTCCTGAAGTCTTCAGCTTGATTTCCCAAGCACGTTCCAAGTTTTGCAACAAATGAGGAACTGCTACTACTATGGGAAACATCCTTATTTGCTACCAGGCACCTTGTCCATGGTGATGGCCTTCCTGTGGTAGCACCGAGCCTTACTGGACCAGCCCTTCCCACCTACTCCTGGTTCTCCACTGATCAGCTGGTTGACAGAGCAGAGGAGCACCCTAACCCCACTGCTAGCTCCTGGCAAAGCAAAAGGTGGCAAAAAAATCTTGGGCCAGTTTGGTTTGCTTTACAAACCTGATTCACTCCTTGGGCATTATCCATCCTGCACAGGACTCCTGTGGAAAATATAGTACGTGAACATGTTTTTATAGGTTGTATCATAATGTGTAAGGACAAGGGCACAGAGTTAAGCTTGCACATGCAACCTTTCATTTTGCAACTTTACTTTCTTTTGACACTTGTAATGCAATTTCCTCACTGATTTTTCTTAAAAATCACCATGAAAAAACAGACAATGCTGAATCCACATCAGCAAGCTTGGAACGTTAGATCCAGAACACAGCCCTCTATCACTAAGAATATAAGAAGTGCTATACTAGGTCAGACCAAAAGTCAATCAAGCCCAGGATCCTGTCTCCGACCAGGGTCACCTTTGGTCGCTTCTCAGAAGAATACACCAAGTCTGTTTTCTGATGTACACTCCTTGCTCCTGATAGTCAGAGGTTGTCCCCCCTGACTTCTCTGACTCATAGCCATTTATGGATCTCTCCTCCAAGAATTTATCCAATCCTTATTTGAACCTAAGCTACACTATTTGCCTTAACATCATCTCTGGCAACAGCTATAAACTTTTCTAAACTATTGTCCTCAGTCTATATGTCAGGGGTGGGCAAGGTGCCCAAACCCAAGAGTCACCTACCAAATTTTTCCTGTTGCTGAGAGCCATAAAACACATTACATCAATCATGGCATCTCCTAATCTGGTGGACAGGGCAGCATGGCTTCCAGTTCCCATAACACACTCTCTCCCTCAGGACCTCCACATCTGGTTCCCAGGTAAGATAGAGATGTGGGGCATGCCTCCCTCCCTCCAACCCCCCTCCCCCCTTCTTGGAGATTCTGGTAGTGGACTTGGTTTATCTTGTGCCTGAGAGAGCACAAGAGAAACCACACCGAATCCAGATAGCTATTTCTGGTGAGAACCACAGTATAGGTGCCCAAGAACAGCATATTTAGGGTTGCCATATATGCAAATGTTTAGAGGGCACTTATGAGAAATACAGGTTGCAGGGCAGCATTGACTCTAATACAGCCCTGCAACCTGTATTTTTCATAATTGCCATCTAAACATTTGCATATATGGCAACCCTAAGCATATTGCTCCTGAGCCACCATGTGCCCATTTTTGCAATGTGTTCACATATTTTCATAGCCACCATCCCTGTAAACCCCTTGAACTTTTCTTTTACCTCCCCACATTTGTTCCTGAAACCTTTTGTCTTCTCCCTGCTCTTATTCCTGTCAGCCACACTCTTCACTTCTTCTGATCTGCCACTGTTGCTTTGACACCAGAAGAAGCAGCACTGAGATTACAGCAGTCTTTGCACTCCCAGTCACTTTACCATATGCTACAGTGGCCCCTGGCTGCAGGAAGAACCAATTGCAGGGAAGTCTTGCTCAACTCCTACATCTTCTCCACTGCCTCCGACCAACATAGCAAGTGGGAATGGAATCTTCAGATAGCAATGATGCAAAATTGACAGATCTCTGAGAATGTGAAAACTCTTGTATTCTGAGATTTATAACTTAGGTCAAATGGAGTTTCACAGCACTGACACAAAGGAAACCTCTACCAATTTCAAGTTCCTGCTCCAAAGGTGTTAAGAGTTAATAGAACAGGCAAAATTATTTAACATGGGCAAAATAACAGAAATGGCTGGATATTTTCCCTAAAACTTTAAAAATAAAACAACTACTACTTCATGGAGGCATGGAAAATTTCAGCCCAGGCAGGTAAAGTTTGGCAAAGTCCTGAACAACTGAAAATGAGGTCTTAAAACGGGGTGTATTAGACAATCTTAAGTATACACATAGCACTTCTGCAATGTCTTGATAGTGCGGTGGTTGTGTTGGTCCCAAACATAAAAGATGGAAATAAAGCAGCTGATCAATAGAAGCATACAGCTCTAACAGCCACCCAAGGCACATTAAAATCTGCCATCTGTAGCCAAGAACTCAGATTCCATAGGATCTACTCTGAAGAGAAGATTTGTGTTTCATACCTTGTCCACACTAAAAACTGCCTACAATTCTATCAGAGGTGGACTGTATAATAGAATGGACTACCCAAACATCTTGAAAGAGATTGCTACAATCCATGCAGAACACCTCACACACCTCTAGTTGTCCACCTTACACAGGAACCTATATAAGATACAATCAAACAACTGCAACCCACTCAAGAGCGGTCCCGTGTACCCCATACCCATACCAAGTGCAGTCGTGTCAACAACACCTCGTGGTCAACTGTATCAAAGGCCATTGAAAGATCTAACAGGATTAACAGGCAGAATTCCTCTTGTCAATCTCCAGGTGCAGGTCATCAAGACGACCAAGGTCACAAGCACAGTTTCCGTACCATACCCAGGCCGGACGCCTGACTGGAATGGATCCAGGAATCTAATGGCATCAAGATGAGCCTGGAGTTGTCGGGCAACCACCTCTAAGATGTACCATTCAATAACCTTCCATAAAAAGGGAAGGTTAGAGACAGGCCGATAGCTGGCCGGGAAGTCAGCGTCCAAAGATGGCTTCTTAAGCAGGGGTTGGACAACCGCAGTTTTAAGAACGTCCGGCACCCTACCCTCCCGAAGGGAGGCATTGACAACCCCAGCCAGCAACAGCCCCAGACAGCACCCTGGCCCACACGGGGCACTCCAGATTGTTCGGTGGTGCTCCTTGTGTGGCCTGGGTGGTCAGTGCATGGGTCACAGGAGTGCGCCTCCCCATGCACTACTGTCACATGAGCAGTTGGACACGTGGACAGCGGTGGGCCTTGCGTGGATGCGTCTCATTTAAAAACACCCTATATCTTTTACAGGGATATAACACACCTCTAAGATGTTCTATACCTGACATAGACTTAAAAAGAGGATCATCTTAGAAAACAGGTATAGCTTTATCAACTCCTTTAAAAAATAGTATCTGGATAATTTTTTATTATTTATTATTTTAGATTTTTACCTTGCCCTTCTCTGCAATGGACTCAGGGTAGATTACAAGCAATAAAATACAGTATTAAAAAAGAAAAAAAACATTATCCACCTACTCTCCAAAATACTGCTTACAAACTTTTTCACACTACACTGGAACCTATACGTGGCTTCATCAAACAGCTGCAACCCATACTTGATAGAGACAAAACCCTAAGAAAAATCTTCCTGGAACCACATCTTCTGGACTTCAAACAACCCCTGAACATCTCACAACTCATCATCTGAAGCAAACTCGTCACCTCCAGACACCCCAACATCAACAGGAACAAGACCCTACCAGAACAGTAGATGCAAAACTTGCCAACACATGTCCACCACTGCCACCGTCAACACCTCCCACAGTAAATACAAGGAAACTACACCTGTAAATCCCACCAAATGCTGGCATGGATACATTGGTGAAACCCAACAATTGCTGCACTTACATGTCAGTTCATGCAGACATACACTTGCTAACAAAGGGTGTTTTTTACACACACATTTCTCCTGCACGTTTGCTGTTACATTCTGAACTTTCTGTGTGTCTAAATCACTCACCCAGATCTTAAACATCTGGTTCTTTTAACTTCTGCATAGAACTTTCCCCAGAACTTTTGTGTGTAAAAGGTTCTCCTGATAAACTGCTTTGCTCCAGGCAGCTGTGGTGACTTGGTTTCCATGGCAGCCCATCACGTCTACAGCTACGGCTACTTTAGGCTGCCTTAGGGCAGTGTTTGTGTGAGGAATGCATCCAGGACCTGCCTCAGGGCAGTGTTTGTGTGAGGAATGCATCCAGGAACTCCCTCAGGGCAGTGTGTGTGTGAAGAATGTATCCGGAACTTACTTGTGGACTTGTGACCCCAGAAGATTGAAAAACCAGCACTTTAAGGTGTGTGTAAAAATGCCCACCTGTCACTGACTCTACAGTGGGCAGTCACTTTTCCCAGCACAACCACTTTATCTCTGATCTCTCAGTCCTCATCCTCAATGGAAACCTGCACAGTACCCTAAGAAGACGGACCTGTAAGTAAAATTCATAAACTTATTTGACACCAAAAACAACGGACTTACCATTTTCTTTCTGCACTAGCCATTAGGGGTGGGACTTGGGGCAAAAAACTGGTTACCAGTTTACCAAAAATCGGTTTACTGGTTTAAAACTGTTATACCGGTACCAGTTTTTTTCCATTGATTTCAATGGGCAACTGTCCCCATTGAAACCTGGAAGTTCCCCGGAAGGCCTAGTGAAGCGCTGAAGCCAGCCACTAGCGCTGAAGCCGGACCTGCGCTGTGCTGCTGCTGTCGCCGCCACCCGGAGGGCAAGTAAGGCGATCTGGGTGGAAGGGTAGGGCGATCTCTGGGGTGGGGGGTGTTAAAACCACCCCCCACCCCAGGGATCACCTAGTACCTGCTGGTGCGGGTTCCGGGTCACCGCCATCAGTGCGGAAGCGGCTCGGAGCCTGCACTAGCAGCCAGACTTTGGGTTAAAATTAAATTTTAAAAAATCCAGGCTGGGCAGGGTGTGTCCCCCCTTCCACCCGCGCAGCCTGGATGGGGGAGGGAAAGTGTTATTTTTGTTTTTTTTACAATGTGGCCATTCATTTCAATGGCTACAATGTAAAAAAATCCGGCATGGGGAACCGGTACCGGTACCCCAGATTACCGGGTTAATCCAAAACTGCCAGTACAGCAAAATACCGGCAGTTTCAGATATCGGGGGAACCAAAATTCCCACCCCTACTAGCCATTACTGTATTTTATATATCCATATTTGTATCTATTTCTGTAACTTTCTTTTGCATTCCCTCTTCAGTTTGCACCACACCCCATCAATCTTTTTCCCTTCTCCAGTCTCTCACTTTCCCCCTTCTTCTGTTGCTATTGTCTATTACATCCACCCCACTGTGTTTTGCCTATCTTCAGCTTCACTCACACCTTTCTTTTTAGTGCTTAATTCACTCACTCTTTTAATGCACCCCACCCTCCCTTTGCACTCTTCCCTGTCTCGCCCTGTTCCCATCTTCTGTTACTGTGGTTCATATATCACCCTTCTCTCCCCACTCGTCCTCTGTTACATGATATATAGCCACTGTACTTTGCTCAAATCTTCAGTTTCAACTCCTATTTGCCTGAGGAAGGATCCTGTAAGGTCCAAACGTTTGCACATTTCCACCAACAGCAGTTGGTCCAATTATTGAATGAGCTGATATCATTCAAACTATTTTGTCTCCACCTAAAAGTATAATGTAAATACAAACCTAGAAATGTTAAAACAACAATCTTTGTCCTCCCCCCTTAGGGGTCAAAACATAACCCACCCCCATTCTGCCCAATCTCTCTCTCACTGAGGGCTCAGGGCATAGCCAACCCTCATCCCAAATCCCCCTCTCTCACCAAGGGGTTGAGGCATAGCCCACCATGCATTCTCCTTCACCCCAAACCCTCCTCTCTGACTGAGGGGCCAGGGCAAACACCCCCATTTTCCCCACTCCTGCCCATACCCACTCTCATCAGGGGGTCATGGCACAACTCTTCCCGCCCTATTTCAACCCATTCCATCCCTTCAAGCCACAGCCAATGCCACAATCCTGAGCCCTGACCCAAAACTAGAGTAATAAGACTACCCTCAATCCCTCCCCTCCACCAACAATATTCCCCCATTTCCTAAACTCTAAAGAAGCTAAAGAACTCTAAAGAAGTGTAAAACAATACATAGAGGTCTAAAACACACGATTCCTCATTTCTGCAAATTTCTTAAGAATATGCCTAATTATGAGTAGTCTCATTCATCATATTGAAGTCAGTGGGACTAAAGAACTGCCGTACTATGTTAGACCAATGGCCTATCTAGCTCAGTCAGTCTTATCTTCAATAGTGGAAATTACGGAATGCTTCAGATGAAGCTACATGCCAATCAAGATGTGATTTATGTCTTTTGATGACTCAGCGCATCAGGGACACTGAGTCTGAGGTTGCAGCCCCATGGCATCTCAACACATAGCCAATGATGGTGTTATCCTCCATGAAAATAGAACCTACGTCTCCTGACTCCCATGCAGTCCAGTGTCCAATCTTATTGGATTACAATTTCTTTCTTTCAGCTTTAGCATGTGTTTGAAATAATGGCCCAAGTTGGAACTTTATTGGAGAGTCATTAAAATACAAGCATTTGGCAGCTCTTATTACAAAATTACAACAGATATCTGCATTTCAAAGTATGGAGATAAATTGTGGTGCCCCAAATGACAATATGTGCTAACCACTAATAAACAATCGTTTCTAATGATTACTGAATTCTATTAAAAATTGTTCAGCCTTCCTGCTATATACACACGTAGCTGCTAAAAGCTGCACCCAAGAGCATTTTTTACATTTATGTGTTTGGACTCAGCATGCATTTGGGATTCAGTATGCATGAGGCTAAATAACTTGCTTGTGTTGGACACAGACATTTTGAAGACAACACTAACCAAATAGTCAAAAAAGAAAATGAGGGAAAATAAAATACCTTCCATTGACTGTGTTTATCTTTTTGTTTTGTTTGGCCTATGGTAATTAATTAATTAATTAATTACATTAAGTCATCTTTTTGTTTGTCCTTTCTTATTTTACAGGGTTCATGAATATGCAGAAAAATTGATTTCTTTCTTTATTTTTAAATAAAAACCAATTACAGTTATCTAACAAGCAGCTGTGGCTGAGAGTCAAATTTAGAACTTGACTGGTCTGAGCAACAGAAAATTTAGCCTAGGGGCCAAGTTCAGTGGTTGTTTGAGGACTTAAATCGATGGAGTTATATCAGAATGTGGTCCTATTGGTATGAGTCATACTATAAACAGTCTAAACCACTACCTGTAGGTATACATGTCTAAGGCCTCCTAAAGAATCACTCTAAACAATAGATGCCAAGCATATAAAGGAGCATTGTTCACAGCCACTTGTGGGGTGTCTGATATAGAGGCTACAGTAGCCTCACAGAGAAATTAATTTATTTCACTTTATAGCCCACTCTTCCCCTAAGGCTCAGAGCCAATAACAAAGTGTGAACAAAAATATACATAAAATAAAGCCAATTTAAAAATTCAAACTATATAAAAATTTCCCATTTAAAACTACAACTGAAACTCGATTCTCTATTTCTCATGTTTCTCAACAAGAATCACAATTCTTGCTGGATTCTCAGCTGGATTCTTGCCGAGAAACGCAAGAATCTTGAGAAACAAAATACCGGGTGCTGATGGGGGGAGAGCGGGAGGATCTCTTACCTTGTCTGGGACTGGCAGCTTGGGGAGAGAGCCTGGGGCCATGAGCAGTCTCTGTGTGGATCTCCTAAGTCCTGTTAGAGAATTATCCGGAATAAGAGGGGGGAGAGCAGGAGGGAGGGGGAAGACTCAGCAGAAAACGTGAGCATTCCATTGGCTAGCAGGAGTCAGCAGCCAATAGACTGCTGAAAAGCTGTGCTGAGCCCGCTCTTCTCTTCAGCTCTCCCCACTCACATCTTGAAGTCCTTTCCAGATGGGAGGGGGAGGAGCAGGATGGAGGGGGCAGACTAAGCAGACACTTGGCTCACTCTCTCTTTTTCATCTGACCCTGCAGTCTTGGTGCTAACCCTGGCTGCTGTCTGGGACTGGGTGAGGATGAGCCGACAGGCTGAATCTAGACAAGACCGAGGTGATGATATTTGGCTGGGCCTTGTGACCTGGAGGCGATTGGACTCCTGTTATTGACAGAGTCTGGCCCCCTCTGGTTGTTCGGTTTCACAGCCTTGGAGTGCTTCTGGACCCCTTGCTGCACCTGGATTATCAGGTTGCAGCAGTGGGTAGGAGCACTTTTCACCAACTTCACCTGGTGAGAAGGCTGCAACCTTTTCTTTCTGATTTGGATCTGGTCACCATCATCCATGCTTTCATCACCTTGACGGTAGATTACTGCAATGCAATGGTCTGTCCTTAACGACTGATCAGAAGCTGCAGCTGGTGCAGAATGCGGTGGCTTGACTCGATTTGGGGACGCGTTGCCAAAAGCACCTTACACCGATGCTCCAAAGTCTGCACTGGTTCCCTATAGCTTTCTGGGCACAATTCAAAGTGCTGGTTTTGACCTTTAAAGACCTAAATGGTCTGGGCCCCACATATCTGAAAGATCACCTGTTCTTCCATGTCCAATCGCAGCCCCTGTGACTGGATGGGAGTGCCTCCCTGTGGGTGCCATACAAATGTTTTTGTATGTTGTAAGCTGCTCTGAGCCTCAGGGAAGGTCCGCATATAGATTTGATTAAATGAAATAAATAAATCTTCAGCATTCTATTGGCAAGGAGGAGACAGCAGCCAATAGAATGATGGTCCTTTTCAGATGGGAGGGGTGAGCTCAGCACAGCTCTTCAGCATTCTGTTGGCTGATTCTCTATTCTCACAAGATTTTTGTGAGATGATAATTGATTCTCATTTCAGCCCTAAAAATGGCATCCCCAACCCAATGCCTGGTCAAATAAATAGGTTAATTTGCCTCCAGAAAATACTCTGGCTCAGGCTTTGACAAACACAAGGGGAAGGGAATTCCAAAGCTGCCTCTAGTCAGCTTTCATGGGCATGAATGGGCATGGCAACTCTAGTGGGCTGTCATGGGCATGAATGGGTCCGGCGTGGGTGGGGGGTGATAGCTTAGGCTATAATTCAACACATTTTGTTCATGATATTTCACAGGTTATCATGCTAATCGTTATTAGGATTCTCTAGTGGTGTAGTTATCATAAACAAAAATTCCTCTTGATCACAAAAGTGTTCCTGCAGTTATTCCAAGTTTACGGGGCTGTAAATTACTGTGGAGAAGATAAAGGAATGGGAGATTAAAATTTAATTTGAGTCTCTCTCTTCTGTAATATCTGTTGCATAGGATGCAATTTCTTAAAACAAACACCACCAACCCACAATTGTGGGTGGCTTTTTTTGGTTTTCAAAGATTCAAGTAATAAAATGCATTTAAAAGTTATACTGTCAGTTATGGGTTTATCAAGACAAGTGAACTTTGTCATTTTTGTGTAAAATTCAAAACAGAAAATGCTGGCAGAGATCAGGCCAGCCAATACATTTTTGTGACTTAAATTCACCAAATCAGCAAAAGATGTCACACACTGTCCCATGAACATAGTAGTCTTCCATATTATTACATTTGAAAAACAAAAAAGTTCTTGAAGTGTTTAACTTCCCTCTCAAAGTTGGCTGCAGATACGAAGAAACTTATCCCATTCCCCAGAGAGGGAAACAAAATGGTTTGAATGTTATGGTTTATTAGACCAACTGCTGTTGGTGAGAATGAGCAGTCTCACCATGCATACAATATGTGCAAATGTAGAACCTCAGTGACATTTGAAAATTATTTTCAGAAAAATAGGAAGTTTAATTTAAAAGAAAAAGACCACAACTAGTCAGGTGATTTCTATTTATTATTATTATTATTATAATTATTATAATATTTTTAAAAAGCTGTTTAGATGTTTTCATCTCACATTTTACAATACTTAGTCTGACAATATTTTGCTAGAGTATTTTACAGCTCCCATATTAAATGTATACAAAGATGCATTAAAAATTGGAATGCTAAAAGCGATGCCAATGAAAAGAAATCTCGTGTTACTGATTTCCCTTTTAAAAACAACCACACAAATGGGCATCTTCTAACTTTTTCTGAATGTCTGGAACAGAGCTGAAATTAGTACCTGCAAAAAAAGGTATACCTGTCAAATTCCCAGTACCTAAAGCAAAACAAATATTTTGGGTACTTTTTGGTGCCTGAACTGGATTTTGATTGGGTACCCGAAATATCGACAACAGATATACTAACAACTGGTATACCAGAATACTGATTTTATTCTGCTTTGTCCTGGATTTCAGAAATTTGGGGGGTATTATTTTTTTGGGGGGGGCGGTGATTTCAATATTTCAGTATACTGGTTGTCGGTATTTCGATATATCAGTTGTCGGTATTTTGGGTACTTGAATGGTATTTCAGTACCAATTCGGATACCCAAAATGGTACCTAAAAATGTGGGTATTACCTGCAGGTACCAAATCAAGTACCTGTTTCAGCTTCAGCTCCCAAACAGTTGAAGTTAGAGTTCAATATTTTCTGATTGATCCTGGATCCTGAGCTGCATCTGGAACATCAGGTTGCAGCTGTGGCCAGGATGTCTTTCACTAACTCCATCTAGTGAGAAGGCTGTATCTAGGGCTGAAATGAGAAACAATTTTTTTCTCGTAAAAATATTGTGAGAAACGAGAATTGTCACCAAGATTTTGGTTGAGAATTCTTTCTCGAAATACCGTTTATAATTTACCATTACCATTTACTGCTTACCGTGTACCGCCTTCATCCCGGTAATGCGCATACGGAAAATGCCACTTTGCGCATATGCATAACCAGGGTGAACATGGTACATGGTAAGCAGTATAGGGTAAAACGTCATTGCAGTAAATGGTAAACAGTAACTTGTGGTAAATGGTAAGCTATAAACGTATTTTGAGGAAAAATTCTCGAACGAGCAATTTCAAGAATTGGTATTTTTCTTGATTATTCTTTCTCGCTTAAAATGAGTCGAGAACTGCCATTCTTGACAATAATTGAGAAAAACTCAAGATTGAGTTTCAGCCCTAGCTGTATCCCTTTCTTTCAGATACAAATCTGGCCCACAACATCCATGCCTTCATTACCTTGAGCAGGGCCGGCCCGAGGCATGTGCCACCAGTGCCCAGGCACATAGAGACTGACAGATGCTGCCGTTTTTTGTTTTTTTCCCCACCGGGTGTCTCCAAGTCAGTCCTCATGGGAGGGGCGGGGGGGGCGTAAACTTCCTGGGAATCCTTGGCCAGTTATACACTGCGGAGCTGAGCAGACACAGTCAAGTTGCAGGTAAGTAACCAGCCGCCCCTCATCCCCTGAAAATCCCCCCCCTCCAAATTCTAGCGAGGGCCGGCCGGCCGGCCTTTGGGGCCCCGCAGCAAGACTTGGCACATGGCCCCTGAAACCCTTGGGCCGGCCCTGACCTTGAGGCTGGACTACTACAATCTGTTCTTAAGGACTCCAGTCCCTACAGAGGGGGGAAGGCAGTTGCTGGAGAAGGGTAGGACTCTTACCACTTGGGGCTGCCCTGCCCCACTCCGGCCCTCCAGCTCTTAACGACTCCAGCCTCTGCAGGTGGCTGCTTGCAGTGGCTGCTGAAGGCTGGTGCCAAAGGTGATTTGCTGTTTGGCAGATGGAGACCTGGGGGCTGGCCTTGTATTTTATTTTGTCTTAATGGCTTTTAGGGAAACAGGGACTGGGGGGATTTTGATAGGAGAGGTAGGGATGAGGAGCAGCGCCATGTCCCCCTGATGAGAGGGGGTGGCATGGGGGGCTGGGAGGAGGTGGTGTCACATCCTCACTATGAGCGGGGAGATGGGAAGGAGTGAGGCGGGACAAGGGTTGTATCATGACCCCTGGGGAGAGAGGAAGGTATGGGTACAGTAAACCTGGGGTAGTGCCTCCTGATGAGGGTGGGTATGGGCAGAGGTGGAAGGGAGAAGGGTTTTGTCACGGGGATGGCTGAATTTCCCAGGATCCCTTGGTGAGAGAGGGTACTGGCATGAGGCGCAGGCTGAATTTGGCGAGACCCCTTGGTGAGAGTGAGGGTTATGAGGAAAAAGGGGTGTGTGGTGTGATTTGAGATGAGTTGGGTTTTTTGTCCTGACCCCTCTGTGAGAGAGACGTACAAACATGGGGGGGTGGGGGGGTGTTCTTGCCAGGGATCCCATGTGAGAGGGGGTATGTGCATGGGTGGTGAAGACTGTGAGGATATGGCAGATATGGGTGTGGTTGGGAGGAGTTTGGGGTGGAGGGGAGGAGGTTTTTCTTGGAGAGTGTGGTTTGGGCTGGAGGATTGGGGGGTTTCTCACCTGCCTCTTTTGCCAATCGGTTTCTAGGGATGCCAGGCCTGGGGAGAAATCTCTGGCCACCCATCCCTCTAGGGACCTATTGGCCCTCTGATAGTTATTGTTTTTGGGGGGTGGGAACTGGTAATCATGAGCCAGTGAGGGGGGCCTGTTTGGAAGGGGGTGGAGAGTGGGGCAGCTACTAAACCAACTGGGGCCATGTTGGGTATGGGGAGGTATGGTGGGTGGGGGGAAGAAAAGCCATCAGGGCTATCGGGAGAGGCACTTAGTATCTGTTCCTGTGTCCCACTCCCCTCCTGTCTCATGATATATATATATATATTTGTTGGGGGTGTGTGGAGAGATAAGGCTAGTGGGGCCTCTGAACTGAAGCTGATGCTGCTTAATGTGAGGTAAGTGGCAAATAAAGCATCAACCATCTTTGATTTGATTCAGGATGAGGCTGCTGACCTCATATGCATTACAGAGACCTGGCTGAATGAGGCAACTGGGTCTATATTGTTCCAGGTGGTACCAGCTGGGTACTCTGTGCAGCATCAGTCTAGGATCCGAGGCTGGAGGGGGTGCAAGTGACAGTGACTTTTAACATACATGCAGAGATTAACGTATCAGGGCAAGAGTTGTCATGGCCTCCATAACCATGGGTCTATCCCAAATGGTATCTGACCTAACACATGAGGCAGAAAACACATTGAATTTGATGTTTTGCACCAGCCTGGAAACAGGGGTTTCGATTATTGGGGGTGTGGTTACAACATTATTATGATGGGCAGACCATTACCTGCAGAAGGCCCAGATTTCTGCCCTCCTATACCCCCCTAGGGATGGTGGAACAGTTAAGTTGGTGTGCCCCCTGAGACTAATGGATCCGACTGGTTTCCAGAACTCTTTGGAACAATTATCCACTGACCTTGGCAGCTACTCTATTGATGACCTGGTCACCTTGTGGGATGACATCTTGACAATGGTCATTGACATGACTACACCAGGTTTCTGCTCCCACCACAGCAACAGCGCTCCCCTGGTACATGGGGGACGTGAGGTGGTTGAAGTGGGAGGGCAGGTGGTTAGATCGTAGGCAACACTTGACCCGTGCTGAAGCTGACTGACTGCAGCATACATCATTGTTAAAGGACTATGCCAGGGCTGTGATGGTGGCGAAGAAAGCTTTCTTCTCTGCTATCATAGAGTCCAGAAAGTCTTGTCCTGTGGAGCTGTTCTGGGTGGTAAATGGCATGATTAATCCGGTCTGCCTCTCCAGTGTACTAGAATCATCTATTGCCCAATGTTACTTTGCAGATAAAATTGCTTGTATATACCATGAATTGGGTGCTCTTATTTTACCTGCAGAGTCAGAGTTTGGGGTGGTGGAATCTCAGCCTTGTGCTGTTTGTTTGGATCATTTTCAATTAGTGTCACCCACTGATGTGGCGGACGTACTCTCTCCCGCCCCAATCCAGCTGTCACCAAGATTCACAGTCAGGGAGGAGGAGGGGGCGTGGTAGCTGCCTGAGGCCACCTAGGGCGGGAAATATCCTCGTATCGGCCCTGCACACACTGTGTGCACACCACACATGCACCATCCATGCACATTGCATATGAACAGCATCTGCAGTGGACACGCACAGATCTTGGATCAGCTCCCAAAATGTTATATCTAGTTGCACTACTGTGAACAATACTCTTAATTTACAATTTTAGTACAATAGTTGTAGGAATGAAGAACTTCTTCCTTATGATCCATTTTATAATTAGATTCATTTTGAGGGAGTTTGGTCATTCACTGTTCATCACTGACAGACTCTGGGAACTGAACCACTGCTCTGTTCAGGCCTGGTTATTTTATCTAATAATGATCTCTTTTGACAAAATAATGAGATCTCATTGATTCTCATCTTTATCTACATGCCACTAATGTTGGGAAACTAATAAAAATCTTGCTGGTTAGGAAAATGATTATCAGTGGTTCAGATTTTCCTTTGAAAATCATCGGTGGAATAAGGAGCTTGTTAATATAGTGATAGATATTTCCTAGATGCCCATCAGGGAGGGGTGTGGGTCGCTTTGAGAAGTGCAGGGGAGGAGCTGCACAGATTCATGTCCATGCGTCGCCCTACTCTCTCCCTGGCCTGGCCCGGCCCGGGCCACTGCCTCTTGTTTGGTGCACAGACCGAATCCTGCCTAGAGTGAGGGCCTCACTCTGGGCAGGATTAAACTGTGACAGTGCTGAGAACACCCAATAGCATAAGACCATAGAATACAAAATAAACCCCATAAAATGCTTAAAAAAACCCCACCTCAAACTCATTACAGAATCTAACCCTGCCCGTTAACTGCCTGGCCAAATAAATAATACTTGCACTGCCTCTGGAAGATTCCCAGGCTAGGGTTTAGATGAACCTCCAGGGGAAGGAATTCCAAGCTGTGCAGCAACCACCGAGAATGCGTCTCTGTGTACCCTCCGAATTGTATAGATCTGGGCCAATGGTGGAATATGCACTCTCGACTGATCTTAGGGGCCACGGAGGGACATAAGGAGGAAGGCAGATATTATATATGTAGGGCCTGGGCTGTTTAGGGCTTTATAGGTCAAAGCTAGCACCTTGCATTGTGCCCAGAATGCTATTCCCTTAAAAAGGGAATGTTAGAGACAGGGTGATAGCTGGCTGGGGTGTCAGCTACCCAGGGAGTCAGTATCCAAAGATGGTTTCTTGAGCAGAGGCCGGAGAACCCCAGTTTTAAGTGTGCCAGACAGCCTACACTACCGAAGGATTCAAAGGAGACTTAGGAAGCCAAACTCTATTTCATTTCTTTGGCACTTAATGCCCTTAGATACCTTTGAATATTGAACACAAATTATAAATATGTGATCTTTTAGCCAACTTATTGCTTAACCGATTACAAAAAGAGACATTTAACATGATTTAAGCTTGGACCACTTTCACGCCTCACTCCCCCCCCTCCCCTGCATATATTTTGGCTGTGGGAGGGAATGCGCAAGCCAGGATATGCGCGGGGTTTGGCCAGTCTGAATACCCGTCCCCTGTGCGACTTTGCCAGCAAACACACGCAGAGATACAGAGCAGGAAATCCAGCTCTGTATCTCGCTGTGTGTTTGCCGTCAAAGTCATGTGCAGGGGCTTTCAGACCGGTCAAACCCTGCGCATATCCTGGCTTGCGCATTCCCTCCTGCAGCCAAAATATGCACCGGGAAGGGGGGGGAGGGGGAGATGTGTGAAAGTGGTCTTAGAGTAGTCATAGATTCTTATTCAACAGACACCAACAAGTAATGGTACACGTAATCATTATATAAGATTTTTGTTGGAGAGGCGACGTGTGAACAGAGTTGAGTTAATATGCAATGCTTAGAAGTACAAGTAGCTTCTTCCCACCAGCAGGTGGAGCTGTAATCTGTTAGTGTTAGTTAGTTGGCTAAGGCTATGTAAGCTCATGTGACTTGTTTTTCCTCTCTCTCCAAAAGTTCAGTTTCCTTCCTGCTATCATCCATGTTGTGTTGTTGCTGTGTGTCACAGATCCTTTTGCTATTCTGCCTGTAACAGTAAAGGATCCTGAATACACAATCCAGATTAATGAGACTTGCTGATTTCATTAGCTTTGCCAATAATTTTTATCCCACACTTTTTGACAAGGACTCAGAGCAGTTTACAAAAAGTAAATACAATACTGTAAATATGTGTAACACAGTATATGAAAAGAATATGAGCTATATGTCTTTGATCAGAAATCTTCGTACTGCCACATGTTTCCCCTAAGCATATTGGAATTTGTTTAAATTACATATCAAGCAGCAAGGCACATGACCACAATATTTGTACATTAAATTAGATTTTATCACAAGGTTTAAAATGCAGCTTCCCATTTTTCATGATATTACACCAGAGATTATTGAGAACTCTTTCTATGCATTAGCCGAATAGTGTTTTCTATGTGTGTCCCTTGAAAGTTCGACCACGTTTATTTCTTAAAGTTTCAATTGGCATTTATTAATAAACAGAGTAAAAATCAAAAGGGCGAAACTAGCCCAAATGGAGGTAACTAACCAAAATAATTATACTTATTTAGTTATACTTATTTATTTTCCAAATAATTAATTAATTAAATAAATAAACAACCATTGATGTCATCGGTAAATTTCACCCCTTGAGCATGAAGTCTGAACCACAATGGCATCAGAGATAGCCAACCCTAAGAGAACGCAGAAACATATTTCTTATGAATTCCGGGCCCCCTCAATCATTTCCAAAATATAATATTTGGGGGAATACAGTATTTCTAACAATTTATTTGCTTCTGAGGTCCTCTGACTATGCCCTCAGAGACACAGAACTGAAAAGTGAAAGTGGTTCACAAGTGTTTACAATTTCTCTCTCTTCATCTATACGTACTTTTTCTCTCTCTAAACATACACACACACACCCTAGCAGAAACCTATTTTCAAAGCTGTACCTGTTCCTTGATACTCCTATTGTCAGAAAGGAAGGTAAGAGCTAAAACATGGGCAAACCTCAAAAAGTCCAGAAAATGCAAATAATGAGGGAGGCAATTTATTTTACCTGTATAAAACCTGAGTGTTCAGGCCACATTTAGGCACAGTACAGACTTGTTGGATCGATAAAATTCCCATTTTAAACTCAAGCTTAGGATGTCACATAGATCATGTCCAAATGATTATATTCAAGTTCAGATTAGACTTGGATAAACATTTCTCTTCATCCCTGGCCAGGGCACTTCCCCTTTCTTCCTAGCTTCTAGATTCCCATGATGCCTCCTGACCACCTCCTGACTGCCAGCTAACTGCAAAGTTTTGTCTCCTGACCATTATTTAGCCAAGTAGGTTTTGGGGACGTAACCTCTTACTGTTAGGGGCTGTAAGAGCAGGCAATGGATTGTTCATTGTGAGCTGTTTGGGTACTTCTCCCAAGAGACAGAGATTGGCTACTGTTGGAGACAGGATGCTGGGCTGGATGGACCATTGGTCTGATGCAGTATGGCACTACCTATGTTCTTATGACCGTTGCGTACTAGTAAGCAGATATGGCCCTTTTTACACAGACGCTCCCCCTCACCCACACATACGGGTGGGTGGTGGGGTATCCATACAACCGCCATGGTGGGTGGGTGGGGGATGCGTGCACGCTCCTGCACTCTACCAACCTCCACCCATCGTCCACGCATGGAGGCATTGGGGACAACGGAGGTACCTCCGTGCGTGGAGATGGGTGGAGGTGGATGGGCGTCTGTGTAACTGCCCACCCACCATGGTGCCCACCCAGTCCCTCACACACTTGCGTCTGTTTGAAAAGGGCCTATGTGAGGCTGCAGTCTGTGGTGGGTTGTCACTAAGAAAATTACCAGGAGGAAGTGAATTAATAAGAAAATACATTGGGAAATATGAATCAGAGTCAAGTGGAACATCCACTAAGAGAAATGAACTTGTAAATGAAAGGATGTATTTCCCAGGAAAGTCTAACACCAAAAACTGTAGAAAAACAGGGACTTGGCTGAGGTAGTTCCACCATGTAGATCAGGAAAACAGTTGAGAAAAGGCAATAGAATGAATACATTGTAAAGGAACAGCATAAAATACAGAACAAATCTTACACAGCTATGGGGACAAAAGCAGGCAACTGGCAACACTGATCCCAATCCTAAACACAGTTGCTCACTGTAATCAATGGGATTTACTCATGCGCAAGCATGTTTAGGATTGGGCCCATTGTCTGAACTCCAGTATGGGAAGTTTGTACTCAATTTGGCTGCACTTGACTCTGGGTGGTTTCCCACATTACTTACTGTGCATGATTTGCCTCTGGGAAAAAAATCTGGAAGGCAGATATAACTTCCAGGCTTTGTAATGTACGATCGTCCCCCCCCCCCCCCCCGGCCCATTTTTGCCAGCAATCTTGTTGGGGATTGCAGAGGTGGATTTCCTGACTGCAGTCCCCGCAGGATCTCTGGGGGGTGGGGGAGGGGAGGTGTCCCATATTACAAACCCTGTGTCTTCCAGATTCTTTCCCGGAAGCAAATCGTGCACAGTACGTAATGTGGGAAAGCACCCTCAGATTCCATTTGCCGATGCTCCTGGTGTGTGGGTCAGTCCATTGTTGCATCTCACAAGTATGAACACTCAGGCCCCGTGCCAAAGATATCCAGCTTCTGCATGATCTGCACTGGGATCACTACCAATAAGAGAGTGGGCTGAAGGTGAGTACCCATGTCCAAAAGACTGGGATACTGAGGGGAAAAAAATCCTTCGATGTCTGTTATTACAGCACTGTGCTTAGAAAGTATTTGGGAGTGATGGGGCCCTAAACACCACGTAGGCCACTATTGCAGCTAGAAAAGCATGGATATTTATTTATTTAGATGTGTATCTCGCACTATCCTGAAGGGCTGTACACAGCCAACCCAGACCACACAAAGACAACCAGGCATGATATGGTATATTGTGCTGCTTTTGGAAAACACAAAAGTGCCCCTACTTTTTCCATGTGTGAGATATGTACTGGTCCCAAATGTAAGAGATGGAGACAAAGTAGTTCAGATGATATATTTTATTGAACTAACTTCTGTTGAAGTGAGTATGAAAGCTTCTGGGCCATGCAGGACCCTTCCTCAGGCATGTAAAAAGTCAAAATTAAAGATAATCCCAGCTCTAAAGAGTAGAATGATTCCATAAAAGATTTATATTTCTTTGCAAATTTTTAAGATAGATTTCTTAATTATGTCTGATCTATTGCAGGAGCACAATGCTCTCTTTTACTGCATGTATTGTAAAAGAAGAACAGAGCAGCAGAAGGAAGGAATTATAGTACCTACCTCATTTAACTGAAGATCCTACATAAACCATTAGTAATAAAATACCTCTGAAATGCACAGTGACCCACTACAAGATGAAACACTGCCAAAAAAGATTACTTGGATGTAAATGTTTCTACTAGGTGAGGAAAGACAAAGATGGAAGAGACAATAGACTAACATTATCTCTTTCCAAGCTTATGTTTAACTTATCTGGAAAAAAAGAAATAAAACCCTGAAACTTCTCTGTGCCATGACAAAAACTTAACACCCAGGCAACTAGTGAACTGTTCTCATGTTAATTGGTGTGGGATCATCATATTTTGCATTCCCCTGCTCGTTGCTTCCCATATGATTGATTGATTGAGATAGATAGATAGATAGATAGATAGATAGATAGATAGATAGATAGATAGATAGATAGATAGATATCAAGCTCTTCAGAGCAGGGATCTCTCACAGAATTCCAGGGTGCCTGATACAGTCCCCTATAATGTGCACAGAAAGAAGATTAAAAAGAATACACATAAATGTCTATATGCAAATGCTGGAAGCCTAAACAGTAAGATGATACAATTAGAATGTATGATGCTAAATGAAGATCTAGACATTATAGGCATCACAGCCACATGGTGGAATGAGGATAACCAATGGAACACTGTAATACTAGGGTACAACATATATCAGAATGACAGAGTAGATAGAGTTGGTGGTGGGGTGGCTCTATATGTAAAAGACAACATTGAGTCAAGTACAATTAAAATTTTAAAGGATGCAAACTGTTCCTTAGAATCTCTATGGATAGAAATTCCAGGTATAAAGAAGAAGAGTATCGCAGTAGGGCTATACTATAGTCCCCCTGATCAGGACGGAGAGACTGATAAAGCAATGCTAAAAGCGATTAGACAGGCCACTAAAGTCGGCAACATAATAATAATGGGTGATGTCAATTACCCTAATATTGATTGGGGAAATGTTTCCTCGGGGCAGGACATAGAGGTCAATTTTCTGGATGTCCTAAATGATTGCTTCCTAGAACAGCTGGTTCTCGAACCAACGAGAGGAGGAGTTATTCTAGATCTAGTCCTGAGTGGCATGCAGGACCTGGTGCAAGGAGTAACTGTGGTGGAGCCATTAGGCAATAGTGATCATAATATGATCACATCTGACATAATTTCTGTAGAGAGAAAGATAAAGAAAAGTACAGTGGTAGCATTTCACTTTAAAAAGGGAGACTATGACAACATGAGAAAATTAGTTTAAAAGAAACTAAAAAGCATAGTTGCAAGGGCTACAAGTTTGAAAGAGGCGTGGAGGCTGTTTAAAAGCACCCTTCTGGAAGCCCAGATTAAATGCATCCCGCAAGTTAAAAAAGGAAGCATAGATATGAGAGGAGATATGATATGAGAGAAGAAGGAGGAGGCGGCTGGGTGCTCAGCACTAACAGCACCACTGTCATCCCTGTCTCTTATACACATCTAGATGTGTATAAGAGACAGGACTAGAACTAGGGGACACTCCATGAAACTCATGGGTGGCAAGTTTAAAACAAATAAAAGAAAATTGGACAAGTTTCTGGAAGATAGGTCCATTAGCAGCTATTAGCCAGACAGGATCAGGGAACATGATGGGAGCTGGAGAAAAACAACAGGGAATGGATCCCCCATTGTGACCTGTTGAGTGCTTCTCCCAAGCCACTGTGATTGGCTACTGTCAGAGACAGGATGCTGGGCTAGATGGACCATTGGTCTGACCCTGTATGGCACTTCTTATGTTCTTATGGATGATTACAGATGCCTAAATGTAGGGTTTATTTAAAAAAACAAAAACCCCTAATACAATGAAAACTATGTTACAAACTAGCCTTAGCATTAGTCAATAAGTCAACTGCCTGTCATATGAAACCACACCAAAATAATTTATTTAGCACTGGAATGAATGGGATTTGCATTAGCATTAAAGAGTTTGAAAATTGAACTGAACAAGTTTCTTCCATTTAAGTAAAAACAAAAAGAAAAAAAGGAAACAGAGCATGACTGGGATGCAACCATTCCATTAGGGATGGGAATTTTGGGTTCGGATAGAACTGAAATGTCCCCCAAATTTACGGTTTTAAAACGGTAAACCGAAATTCTGGTTAATTTTTGGTTCTGCATTTGTTTTTTGGCATAGATGTTTTTCTTATTTGTTCTCATTGACTTCAAGGGGAGAAAATTCCATTGACGTCAATGAGAAAAAAAACTGAAAAAAATCAGTGCAACCCCCCCCCCCCCAAAAAACGAAACCGAAATGAGATCAGAAAATAATGGAGAACCAACCAAAACTGAAAAAAATCCAAACCGATAGTCCTCCCAGACTCTCATCCCTACAATTCAATTGTTTCCAAACAATCCTCTGCCACCATCCTCACCTGTCCCTGAGTCCCCTGCTCCCTGAAGTGCCTTAGTCCTCTTTTTCATACTGTCCTTTATACCTAGAGCTCCCACCCTGAATATACATTCTCTGCTCTCTCCATACCTTCCGATCTCCTCTAGAATCCTACCTCTTTCATAAGTACCTCAACTTTAGGTATTCGTGAAGTTCAGGTTCTTCTTTCTCTTGTCCCCCAGGACAGGGACCTATCCGTACTTAATGAATGTACAGTGCCAGGCACATTGCTGGTGTCATATAAGTAATTAATAATAACTGCATTAACTACTGAAACATCAGTTTCAAGCTTGTCCATGAGTGAAAACAAATGAGACCGTAGCCCATAGTAGTCATCTGCTTGTCAGTTCAGTGACCATCAGATGTACGCCCACTTCTGCCTGCTGCTACCGGATGCTCTGCCTGAAGAAGGTTGGTGATATCGTGAGCGTTAAGGCTTGTCCAGCCAGTCTGAATAACTAGGCTGTAACAGACTCAAACATCCTTTGTAGATTGGGCACAGATAACACACACTAATCAGTTAAGGCATACTTGTTCAAACATTCCTTACTCCTGCACATAGCTCTTAAACAAAGTTCTGAACTTCAATCCTTGTATTACTGTACAGGAATTGATAAGGGCATATTCCTCCATCTACTGAAGTCAATGGCTTAGCCCCGATTTTCTTTAAAGACAGAGGACTGCATCTTAAGTGTGGTTGTCACATAGCAATGATTAGTTATAGTGTATGCTGACTTCCAATAGGAGTATACACAAATAGGGCTACATAAAGCGGATTACTGATTTATTTTATTTATTTATTTTCAAAATTTATATCCCGCTTTCTCCCGCCACAGGAGGCCCAAAGCGGCTAACAACAATACATATAATATACTAAAAACATTTCAATTCAATTAAAAAAAACCCAAAATTCAATAATAAAATAAGACAACCATAAAACACCCTCCCTAACCCCCCACCCTACCTTTCTCCCTTGCCAAATGCCTGATGGAACAGCCAGGTTTTGCAGTTCCTGTGGAAGGCTGGGAAGTCTGGGGCTAACCATGCCCCCACCTGGAGGGAATTCCAAAGGCGCGACGTGGCCACCAAGAACGCCCTATTCTGTGTGGCCCCTGGAGAACCCAGGGGACCTCCAACAAGGTGCCCCCAGATGACTGCAGGGGCCGATCTAAAGCCATGGGGTGAGGCAGTCTTGCATATAAGCAGGACCCAGACCGTGTAAGGCTTTATACGTTAAAACCAACACTTTGAATCGGGCCCAGAAGACTACTGGCAGCCAGTGCAGAGATCGGAGCACTGGTGTAATGTGCTCCCGGCAGCCCAACTCCACCAGGAGCCGGGCCGCCACATTCTGCACCAGCTGTAACTGGCGGAAGGCACTCCTCGCCACAGCCTCCACCTGGAGATCCAGGTGGAGCTGCGTATCGAGGAGCACCCCCAGGTTCCANTCTGCACCAGCTGCAGCTTCCGAGCCGTCACCATAGGTAGCCCCACATAGAGCGCGTTGCAGTAGTCTAACCTAGAGGTAATAAAAGCATGGATGATTGTGGCCAAGTCCAGAACCGAAACCAGTGACCGAAGCTGCCGCACCAGATGTAACTGGCGGAAGGCACTCCTCACCACAGCCTCCACCTAGAGATCCAGGTGGAGCTGCGCATCAAGGAGCACCCCAAGTTCCGCACCTGGGACGTCAGTGGAGGACAGACTCCATCAATTGATGGAGCCGTCACCTCTGCCGACCTACCCACTAACATCACCTCCGTCTTGTCAGGATTCAGTCGCAGTCGGTTAGCCCTCATCCAGTCCCCCACTGCTGCCAGACACCGGGTAAGCACCAAGACAGCCGGGCCTGGGTCAGTTGAAAATGAGAGGTAGAGTTGGGTGTCATTAGCATATTGATGACACCTCATCCCAAACACTCTAATCACCTCTGCCAAGCGGCTGCATGTACACATTGAACAGGAGAGGGGACAGAACCGAGCCCTGCGGGACCCCACACAGGAGGTCTTGGAAAGATGAAAAAGAATCACCGAGTACCACCCGCTGCATTCTTCCGGTCAGAAATGATTGGAACAATCCCGCCTACCCCCGCAGTGCCCTGAAGGTGCGTCACCAACATCTCGTGGTCAACGGTATCAAATGCTGCCGATAGATCTAATAGGACCAATAGGGTCGATCGATCCGAGTCCTTTTCTCGGCGAAGGTCATCCATCAAGGCCACAAGTGCTGTCTCAGTGCCATGACCTGGAAGAAAGCCAGACTGTGAAGGATCAAGATAACTGATGCAGTCAAGATGCTCCTGGAGCTGCTGAGCCACTACCTGTTCAATAACCTTCCCTAAAAAAGGGAAGGTTAGAGACAGGCTGATAGCTGGCAGGGGAGTCAGCGTCAAGCGATGGTTTCTTGAGCAGAGGCCGCACCACCACCTCGAGACAGCTCAGCACCCTTCCCTCCCGCAGGGAGGCGCTGACCACCCCAGCCAGCAACGGCCCCAATGTCTCCCGGTAGCTCTTAATCAGCCAGGACGGGCACAGATCTAATTAGCAAAAGCAGGTGTCACCGACTGAAAGTGATCCCAGAAAAACGGACAAGTCGGGGTTTCTACACCCTCTACCTCCTCCACTGCACTAAATGCAACATCAAGGTTGTGGTGGATCCAAGTGATTTTATCCATGAAATAATCCACAAAAAGGTCACAGTGAGCGGAAGATGACTCAACCCCAGGGTTGAGGGAGGCTGGACTGACCAGCCCCTGCGCCACCCAGAACAGCTCCGCTGGACGGGATTTAGCGGATGTTGTGAGGGCAGCAAAGAACTCCCTCTTTGCTATCTGCATAGCCTTGGCATAGGCTCGCAAACTAGCTCTATGTTGCAATCTGTTGGCTTCAGTACAAGATCGACACCACCGTCGCTCCAACTGTCGCCCTTCTTGCTTCAGGACCTGTAGTCCCACAGCCAACTAAGGAGGCCTGTGGGACCGCCGCATGGGAAACGGACATCTGGGAACCGTTTGATCGATGGCCTCCATCAGCAAATATTCCATAACTTGACGAGGTCATTGATGAGACGGTCGTCAAGGTCAGAGGGTAATTCCCCCAGAGTGCCTAGAAACCACACTGGGTTCATCAGCCTCCGAGGGCGAACCATCCTAATAGGTCCTGCACCCTGCCAGGGGAAGACATGCACTAGAAGGGAGGTCTGTAGGAGGTAATGATCCGTCCATGACAAGGGCACAGTTGATATCTCCCCCATTAATGGAACACCCGCCTCAAGGCCAGTGCAGAACATAAGGTTCAAGGTATGTCCCCCAAGATGTGTCAGGCCGGTGTCCCTCTGGGACAGGCCCATGGTTGCCATGGCAGCCGTGAATTCATGCTCTGCTCCCCGGAGCATAACGTCGGTGTGAAAGTTGAGGTCGCCCAAGACTATCGTCCTGGAGGATCGTAGCACCACCTCTGACATTGCCTCTGCCGGAGCCTGTAGGGAGGCTGCTGTACTGGTGGGTGCACGGTAAACCAGCAGCACCCCCCAACTGTCCCCTGCCAAATCAAACACAAGATGGAGGCCTTCAATGCCTACCATGGTCCGCACTGGATACCTTCTCACAGACCACCCCTCTTTAAAAATCATAGATACACTGCCCCCCGCGCCTCCAACCACGGCTGGTGCTGCACGGGATACCCGGCTGGAATCCCATGCAGCACCAAGATCAGCCAAGATAGACCCTGATTCACTGTCCATCCAGGTTTCCGTGATACACGTGAGATCGGCGGCACAATGCAGTATTGCCTCCTGGACCATCGTTGCCTTATTTGCCACCGACCTCGCATTCAACAGCACCAAAACCGGATTGTGGGTCCCCTGACCATGCTCCACTTGCTCATCCACTGGGGGAGGGACCAGTGCACTAAGCACCTGTCCCACCTTACCACCCTCACTTCCCGCCCCGAGACCATATCTCCCCTGGCCCGTCACTGTCTCTTATACACATCTAGATGTGTATAAGAGACAGCCCTTAAGCAGTGCCCCCCGTCTCACCAGGCAGCAAAATCTGCTTCCTCCCATCCCCCCACCTCCTTTCCCTCCCCACTACCTTATCTCCCCTCCCACTTCGTCCTGGTTTTCCATCTCTCACCGGGAGTCCCACCTCCCCCCAACCCCTAGGGTCACCCCCTTCCTCTCACCAAGGAGAGTGGCCCTATTCCCCCCACCCCATTTCGTTTGCCCCTCCCCTTCACAATAAACATTCCCAATCCCACCCAAACCCCTTTACAGCACAAATAGTAGCACCTCCTGCCCCTGATATATTTAAAATCTAGGATGAATATAGGAGGGGAGGCAAAGGTGAGGGGACCATAGAGACACATTCATAGGAATGCTCCTGTCCATCAAAGGGTGGAGACTTTGAGGGGGCTGCCTAGGAATCCCTGTGGGACAGGGTGCTGCCAGGTGCTTACCTGCCCCTCATACCTGACCACCTGAGACCTTGGCTTATAAGCCAGGTGTGATTTTTCATAGGGGTTGGGCTATGGGCCATCTTAAATAGTCTGGACCCACCTGGGCAGCCACCTTTGTTCGGCTACCCAGGACAAGTGGAGAGCACAGTCACAGCAGATGATGTCCAGGGGAATGGCCAAAACATACAGTGAGGCTAACTGAAGCCCCCCACCCTGCTTGGGTCACTCCCCGAGAACTGGGGTGGTTCCACAGCTTACAGGGCAACCTGGTAAGCCCTTCAAACCTCTCCCCCACCCCCACTTTTTGTGCCCCCACCTTCTGGACCTTGCTAGGATCGCCTGTGTTTTTAAGCCTGGTTGGGCCAAGAGCTTATGCTGGTACCCTCAATCATCTTCCAGAGGCATGCTTGGGAGGAGGTGCTGGAGGGCAATGACTGGTGAGCCAAGGGTAGGGGTCACCTGCTGGAAATTTAATGAAGTTACGGTCTATGCCCATTTTACCCAGCTTTGAGCGTGTGTGATTCCTTTGGTCGTGTCCATGCAAGGAACGCTCCTGCCCATCAGCGGGTGGCATCTTTGCAGGGGTCAGGTAGGAATCCCTGTGGCCTCAGAGAGGCAGGGCTGCTGCCAGGTGCCTACATCCAAGAAGCTCAGAAGTTGTGGGTACATGTGCTCAGCTAAGTTACAAGGAGAAGGGGTGGGGAGGATCCTGAAGGCTAACTGTGGTAAGAACAACTATAAAATAGCAATGTATGGGAGTGAGGAGTTAAGAGAAGCCTTACAGGAGAGGGACGTTAGAATTAGAATCTGCATTAATCGTATATTTGAAGAACCAAACAAGTAGTGCTACATATTTCTGCATGAATCATTTCTATTTAGTTCAGGTTAATATAAGCAATCCCTTAAGTATCTAATTGAAAAATTAATTTAAAGGCTTGGAAAACTCCTATTCTGTTGCAGAAAACAGCAGTTAAAATGTTTCTTTCCAATAGAGTCAAGAACAGGAAAGAGGACAACATACTGGAGACTTCCAGGGTATCAGGGCTCAGTCTTGAACCTGTGGCCTCAGGGCTGTTGGAGAAACAGCTACAGATGACATCGCCCTTTTGCACCAACAAACCCTAATGACCACTAGGGGCATTGGGAGTAGAGATAGTGAGTTAGTGTGAGTGTCACTTTAACCTTTCCTGATCTCTGCTTCTAAGCCCCCTCCCAGGTGGGATGTGCCCAGGAAGTTCCTACTGGACTTCCTCCTTCTTCCTGACCTTTNGGTGGCAGCTAGCTAGTAAGATCTAGGGATAGGCCTTTCCTATCACGATGTATTTCTCAATAAAGTAGATTATTTTAATCTAGAAACGATCTCCAAGGTGTTGATTACTTCTAAGCTGTTGCTACTGAGAACTCAAGCTGTTTTTGGTTTTTTGACCACTAATAAAATTCCAACAAAGGCTTAGTTGGTAGCTGTTGTTTTCTCTGTGCCACCGCTTTGCTTGTCCAATAGCTTATGTGTGGTATCCTCTCTTTCCCTCCCACACTTGGTACAAGGTGTGGACATGCCTGCCAACTTCCTGATTGACTCCCAGCCTTATATAAGGTAGGGCTGAAATTCATTTCTTGGGTCTCACCAGATTCCCTAAATGAGACAAGATGCGAAAAAAAAACCATTCTTGCTGAGAACCAGCGAGATTCCGTGAGTTGGGTCCAGGCAAGGGGGGCAGGCAGAGGGGCTGGGCAGGGCGTCAGAGGTGAGCAGGAGGCAAAGGCTTATCCTCTGGCCGCCACCGGCACTCACCCATTCCCCCTGCCTGTCTGGGAAGGAGAATTCTGGGCGGGGGCCAGGGGCCTGGTACGGGTATTGGGGCCTCAGCGACTCAGCAAGAGGCCTAGTTGGGGATTGGAGGTGGGGTACATACCCTCTTAGAAGGGTTCTGTGAAGCTTGGCCTGTTCCCGGGGTTGTAGGTTTTGAAATAAAACCAAACAAACTGAGTATGCTCAGAAGGGCCTAACTGGCCCTTCTGGGCATGCTCAGCCCTTTACAAAGACGGTGTTGGCAGCATCAGCCTGCTGCAGGCTCCATTTTTTAAAAGGGCAGCACGTTCTTCAAAGGTTACAGCCCTGGGAAGAGTCCATGCTTATTGTGACCATCACCTTCCATAGAGGGTAAGTACCCACCTCGACCCCAGCTAGGCCCCTGGCCCCCCTTCTCAGGTCCTTGCCCAGAATTTCCCTTCCCAGGCTGGGGGAGACAAGGGGTAAGCCTCTGTCCCCTGCTCACCTCTGACACCCTGCCTGGCCCCCTCCCTACCCCTCCCCCCTCAGTGAAAGCTGCGAAATCTCGAGGGAGGGGGCGAGATCGTGCGAGGTCTCGTCCCCCCTTCTTGAGTCTGGTGAGATTTTCATCAAGGGGATCCTGGGATCATTTCAGCCCTAATATAAGGTATGCTGGGAGGTGTAGGAAGTTGGCAAGGTTTTTGTTGCCATTCTTCTCTAGCTCTTGCTCTGCTTGCACTTGGACTGCCTGTGTCGGAAATCTCAGGCCCGGGGCCAAATGCGGCTCTCAACAAGTTTTTATGTGGCCCCTTTTCAGTGCCTAGATCTAGACCATGGAAAAACTGAGCTCATGATAATGGAACAGAGAGGAGGACATTCACACAAGGGTAGGGGACAGATCCATAGCACAGATCCATGATCTGGGCCCTCCTTTTCTTGAATAAACCAGTTAAGTACCCCCACCCCCAACCTCTATGTGGCCCTTGGAGCTCGTACTAATTTTCAATGTGGCCCCCAGGTCAGAAAAGGTTCTGCACCCCTGCTGTAGTACTTCCCCTCCCTGTTGTTTTTTTGGTCGTCCTATTTCCTCCATGAAGTGAACCACTTGTCCTCCTAACTCTCATTGTTCCCTAGTGTTCCCTCACTGTGTGTGTGTTTTGCTCTGTATCTGTCCTTACACTTGTACTACCCTTATTGTACGCCTGGCCCCAAGCCTTTTGATTTTTTGGCGGGCCTGTAAAACCTGGCTGTTCACCCAGGCCTTTGGGGAGGTGGGATAGGGTGTTGGCTCTCCCCTACCTTTTGTTTTGTTTTTAAATTTTGTTCCCCAATCCTGTTTAAGTTTAAATTATTGTGTTTTAAAATGTTTTTATTATGTTTTTATGGAATTGTATGTCGCCCCGAGACAGAAATATTTAAAATAAATAAATAAATAGAATAAATTATTCTCCTTGGTACCCTGTGATAATCTTGTCTCCCCTTACACCTTTAGGTTCTTGCCTTGTGTTATTTACCCCATTTCCCCCCTTCTGCTCTTGCCTTATTGTTGATAAGCTTCCATGCAGTGAAGCCCCTGCATTTCCTCACTTCTCCATGTTGGTTTTGTCTTCCTTCATGTTTTGAGTTTCTCACTTTGTGACCTGTTGCTTGTGCGCCCCTGTCCTGCTAAGCTCTGTGTCATGTTTCCTATTCCCTGAATCCTCCTACCACCTGTTTGTGTCAAGTTCAGTGGTTGTTCCCTGTTAACCCCTAATCCTCCTTTGCTGTACATCTTGTCAAGCCCTGGGTCATTGTCCTATTTTCTCCTACTTCGTCTATCGCCTGTGGCTGTATTCACACCTGATGGCGGCGGTGCTTTTAAAATGACATGAGGCAAAGACGCAGCAGCGGGGAGGAGCCTGATGCAGGAAGTAAAATTTTAAAACAAAACAAAAGGTAGGGGAGAGTCAACACCCTATCCCACCTCCCCAAAGGCCTGGGTGTGAATAGGGTTCTGCTGTGATGTTATTTGAGGATGAGAGAGGGTGCAAATTCTCCTCCCCGCTGCCGTGTCTTTGCCTCGTGTCATTTTAAAAGTGCCACTGCCATCAGGTGTGAATGTGTCCTGTGTCTGATCCTCATTATCCCCCGCCAATCCTCCTACAGTCATGTATCTTGTCAAGTTCCATGTCTCTTTCCTTGGTACTCCCTTCCTGACGGGCGAGGTGGATGACCCTGGCAGCGGAGTTTTGGACGGAGATGAGGGGAGAAAGGTGAGACCGGGGAAGGCCAGTGAGAAGGAGGTTACAGTAATCGAGGCGAGAGATGACCAGAGCATGAACAAGAGTTTTGGCAGACGAGACAGAGAGAAAAGGGCGAATCTTAGCAATGTTATGGAGGGAGAAGCGACAGGATTTAGCAACAGAGTCAATGTAGGGTTTAAAAGAAAGGGGTGAGTCAAAGATGAAGCCTAGGCTACGGGCTTGGGGGACAGGCAGGATGGTGACTCCATCAATAGTTATTGACAGTGAGGAAGGAGAGGAAGGATGAGGGGGGAAGATAAGGAGTTCAGTTTTAGCCATGTTGAGTTTGAGTTGACGTTGAGACATCCAGGTAGAGATGTCAGAGAGACAGTTGATGAGACGAGCTTGAACAGAGGGAGAGAGAGAGGGAGTAGAGAGATAGAGTTGAGTGTCATCAGCATAGAGGTGGTATTGGAAGCCATGGGAGGCAATGAGTTTGCCTAAGGATGAGGTATAGATCGAGAAGAGGAGAGGGCCAAGAACAGAGCCTTGAGGAACACCAACTGAGAGGGGGAAGGAGGAGGAGGCGGAGTTGGAGAGAGACACATTAAAGGAGCGGTCAGAGAGGTAGGAGGAGAACCAGTTATGGACAGAGCCACAAAAGCCAAGGGAGTGAAGGGAATCCAGCAAGAGTGAGTGGTCAACAGTATCGAAGGCAGCAGAGAGATCAAGGAGGACAAGAATGGAATAGAGACGTTTAGATTTAGCCACCAGAAGATAGTTGGTGATCTTAGCGAGAGCAGTTTCAGTAGAATGAAGGGGGCGGAAGCAGATTGGAGGGGGTTGAGGGAGGATAGGAAGTCAAGACAGCGGGAGTAGACAACACGTTCAAGCAGCTTGGAAGCAAAAGGAAGGAGTGAGACAGGACGATAGTTAGAAGGGTCAGAGGGATCAGGAGTGGACTTTTTGAGAATAGGAGAGACTGTGGCATGTTTGAAGGCAGAAGGGAAAGAGCAAGTAGAGAGGTTGATGATGTGCAGGAAGGAGGGGGCGACAGTGGGAGTAATGGAGGTGAGGAGCCGGGAAGGAATGGGATCAAGGGAGCAAGTGGATGATTATTTATTATTATTATTGCTGTCCATTTAAGTACTCTTTTATCGCTTTTGCTCACAAAGCTTTGTGGCCAAAAATGTTCTAAAACAGGTGTTTTGCTCTCCACAAGCATACTCATCTGCTAGTGGCCGCCACAAGTCTCCTGGGGACTAACTTTGCTAACAGCACTCTCCTTTTTAAAAAGAGAGGAAATAGTTGGGGCTTTTGTCCAGACTTCCAGTGTACTCACTTAATAGAGCTGGTTAGGGTAAAATGCAGCTATGTTCTTATATATTCTGTAAATACCCTTTGAGTGAAACCAAAGTTGTAACCAGCAAACCAAAGGTATTGGATCCTAGTTAATGTGGATCTACACAAGAAGAAGTTGGCCCTTTCTGTAAAGTACGATTATTTAATGTAGATGTTCTATTAGCCAAAAAACAGAGGTGACTGACTGGTTTAAATGTATTTGCCTGGGTTCCATCCCTCCCTCTCACCAAGCGTCTGTGTTGCTTATCTTGCTGACAGACAAACGCTACATACACAAAGCTCATTGCCTTCCAGAGTGTCTCTCTTTTAAGAGTGATAGGCCATTATTCACAAATCACTTACTCCAGAGTAGCCCCAATGAAAGCCTGTGGAGTAAGTGGTTTATGGGCTGCAGCCATAGAATAGTTATGCTTTACTGGAACTCTGGGAGACATTCCCAACCCCTCATGGAGCACTTCAATATAGTCCTAAAAATACAGTTAAGCATAGAGATCTAGATTTTGAGCTTGGTTACACCAAGGAGCTTGGAACTTCTTGGCCAAATGGAGCTTGGTGTTTCTAATTCATTGAATTTTGCCAGCATCATTAATCAACAGCCCAAGCTTGCCTAGATGGTAATCTCTCTTCAGATGAAAGCTAGGCATTGACATAGCAACTGCAGAGGATGTTGGGGAGACACCCACACCAGAACTATTGTTTGTAAGCGATTAATCTGAAGAACTGTCACAAATCCATGTAACTCTAGAGAAGGTACTAAAGCAAATTAACAAATCACCAGATATTTGTTACTATATAGAACTCACCCAGGAGTTCTCAAGGAATGCATATATGAAATCGCAAAACTACTATTGCTAAAATCTGCCTCTGTACCTGTGGACTGGAGGGTAGCAAATGTAATGCCAATTTTTAAAGAAGGCTCCAGAGGTAACCCTGACAACTACTGACTGGTGAGTCTAACATTGGTGCTAGGCAAAATGGTGGAAACAGTTATAAACAACAGAATTATCAGTCATATTGATAAACACAACATAATGGGGGAGAGCGAACATGGTGTTAGCAAAGGGAAGTCATGCTTCACTAATCTATTTGAATTTTGACTGTTTCCCCTCCTTCCTGGCCAGAAGAACTCAGCGAATGATGCGCGGGGACTATTTCTCATCATACCGAGACCTCTTGTGTGGAGTCCCGCAGGGTTCTGTTTTGTCCCCTCTCCTGTTCAACGTGTATATGCGGTGTATATGGTGGTCAGGAGGTTTGGCGTGCGGTGTCATCAATATGCTGATGACACGCAGCTTTACCTCTCTTTTTCATCAGACCCAGGCCCGGCAGTCTCGGTGCTTACCGGGCGTCTGGTAGCTGTGGGGATTGAATGAGGGCAAATTGACTAAAGCTGAATCCTGATAAGAGGAGATGACGCTGGTGGGTAAGGCGACAGGGGTGGCAGCCGCCATCATTGATGGGGTCTGCCCTCCACTGGTTCCCCAGATACGGAGTCTGGGGGTGCTCCTTGACTTGCAACTCTGTTTGGATGCTCAGGTGGAGTCTGTGGCAAGGAGTGCCTTTCACCAATTACATCTGGTGCGTCGACTTTGGCCGTATGTCTCAGACTCTGACCTGGTCACTGTCATCCATGCTTTCATCACCTCTAGGCTTGACTACTGTAAGGGGCTCTACGTGGGGCTACCCACGGTGACGGTTCGGAGACTGCAGCTGGTGCAGAATGCGGCGGCCCGTCTTCTGGTGGGACTGGGCCACCGGGAACATATTACACTGGTTCTTCAGTCTCTGCACTGGCTGCCTATAGTCTTCTAGGCCCGATTCAAGGTGTTGGTGCTTGCCTATAAAACTCTAAACGGCCTTGGCCTGACTTATTTGCGGGACCTCCTCACCCCCCGGGTCCTGGATCGGTTCCTGCGGTCATCGGAGGGTGCTCTCCTCAAGGTCCCCTGAGTCTGCCAGGGGGCCACGATGTGAGGGCCTTCTCGGTGGCCGCTCCGTGACTGTGGAACTCCCTGCCAGTGAAGGCCCATTTGGCCCCGGATCTCCCCTCATTTTGATGCCAATGTAAAACGTGGCTGTTCCACCTGCCTTTTGATGAGGAGGATGGGTAGGGTGGGGGGAAAGCGTTAGGGTGTTGGGAGGTTAGTGATATTTTTTTTAATTCCTCTTTCATGTTTGTTTTAAAGTTGTTTTTATTGTTGTTGTTATTATTATTATTATTGTAAGTTGCCCAGAGCTGCCTGTGGCAGGATGGGTGGACTAGAAATTTTTAAATAAATAAATAAATAATGTTTTGAGGGTATCGACAAGTATGTGAGTAAGGATGAGCCAGTTGATATAGTGCAGGGGTTCTCAACTTTTCCCCAGGCACAAGCACTGGAGTGACCTAAGTGACTACTTGGGAGCACTGCATAATTTGTACGAATGATTTCTATAAATGTGCATTCCTTTAGTCTCCCCTCTGCAGTTCAACTTAATGTAGTTGAATGGAGGACTGTTTCAAAGTGCTCCCAAGCACTATTGACAGCTGGATTGGGGAGCACTTTCACACACTGCCCGAGCACCAGGTTGAGAATCCCTGATATAGTGTATCTGGATTTCAGAAAGCATTTGATAAGGTTTCTCATGAGAGAGACTTGAGGAAACTAAGTGTCATGGGATAGGCAACCGGTTAAGGGATAGAAAACAAAGGGAAGGACTAAATGGTCAGTTTTCACAATGGAGAAAGGTAAATGATGGGGTGACCCAAGAGTCTGTGATAGGACTGGTGTTGCTTAATATATTCATTAGCAACCTGGAAAACGGAGTAAAAAGTGATCAGACCTGCAGATGACATAAAGTTATTCAAGGTAGTTAAGACCCGGGTAGACTGTGAGAATCTTGCAAGACTGGGCAACTAAATGGCAGAAGAACTTTAATGTTGACAAGTGCAACATGATGCACATAGGGAAAAATAATCCACACTGTACATACACAATGCTGGGTTCTAAATTAGGAGTTTCCACTCAGGAAATTCCTGCTCGCCACGTGTGGCAAGCAGGGCTTCATGTGCACCCTAACTGGCAGCGAGATGAGAAGGGTGTGGCAGGTAGAGCTGATGCGGCAGGAGCTGTTACCGCGCCACAATTCCATTCTGCCATATCGGAATTGCCACACCGCGGATTTTCTGCGGACATTCCGCTAATTCCGTCGGCATTCTGCAAATTGTGGAATTGCGGAAACTGTCAGAAAACCACTGTTCCGCTATTTTGTGGTGCTGGCGGAATGGCGGAAGTAGCGAAAATGTCATGTTTCCACTATTTTGCGAAGCCTGTGGAAGTAGAGGAATGAAATTAGCGGAACTGCGGAAGTAGCAGAATGAAACTAGCGGAATGAAAGCCTCTGCCATGCCGTACCACTAATTGCGGAAACGCTGTTTCCGGCGGAATTCCGCTAAAGTCCTAGTGGCAGGCCACTTGGTGGAGAGAGGCAGCAGCCAAACGGGCTCCTCAAGGGAGTGGGATGGGGTTACGAGGACCCTGGTGCTGCTACTGTCCTCTTTCAAGGCCGGACAGTTTATAGATAGAGCTGTTAGGCTTAGAGTGAGTCATGGTGGCTTTTAGTTAGGGAGGCGCAACTTTTAGTTAGGGAGGCAACACAAGGCAAGCTCTACCTTGGCCTTCCTAACTAAAAGCCGCCACGACTCACTCTAAACCGCACAGAATTTCCTGCCGTCAATACAAAATTGGCCCTTAAGCATTCCAGGATCAAAGCCCATTCCAGGAAATTCTGGCAGTGTGAGCAAGTAGAGAATATGCCGCACAGGGGAACAAAGTGGGCACGGGGAAGCAGAGAGAAGTGGAAAAGGTAAAAAAGCCAAAGGTGGATACTGGAATAATTGGATCAAGTCTACATGGGCGTGGTTTTGCAGTCCCAGGTGTGGCGGGCATCTGCCATGCTAAAGTATTTTGATATCGTCCACAGGGTTTATAATACTTTCCTGGGCCCGGGATGGTTGTGTTACAATGAAACATTCTGAATGAGAGCAGCCATGTAGGCAAATTGTGGCTGGAGTGTTTGTTACAGACGTCTAGCTTGGTGCAGGCAGACAGTGGCTATGCTCACTAAAGGCTTGTGAAAAAAGCCAGAGTCAGAATGCTCAGGACAGGCTAGGCAAGGAAGACCAAATCTTTTGTGTTTTGAGTATAGAGAAAAGGTGAACTGTTTTTGTTTCCCATGCAACTTTTGTCACAAATGCTCATTGTGCCTTGGGAAGCACTCCGTCCTTTTTTGTCCATGGGCAAAACAGAATAAGGGAAAAGGAAAAGGGGCAAGACAGTTTGGGCCCATCAGGGGTCCTCTGTCTTTCCCAGCTGCAGCTCAGAGTGAGGGCCCCCCTACCAATTAAGGTGTCAGTTTGGGCCGATATATTAATGTAATACCCTGTGGCGAAGGATGTGGCTTATCTGTTGCAGGGTTTTAGAATTCCGTATTTGGGAGCCAGGGTATCAACGTGGGCCAAGAATCTTCAATCATTGAAGGGTAATGAATCTATTGCCAGGGAAAGAACTGCTAAAGAAATAAAACGGGGTAGGGTTGCTGGTCATTTTTCTTCCCCCCCTTTTCTAAATGTTCAGGTATCTCCTTTGGTATTGTCCCAAAGAAATCGCCAGGAGAGTATCACCTCATCCACCATCCCTCTTATCTAAAGGAGGTATCGGTGAATAATGCGATTGATTCAGCTCTGTATTCAGTCAAATATTCCTCTTTTGATTCAGGTATGCGCATGGCGAGGGCTTGTGGAGTAGGAGCATTGTTGGCAAAATGCAATATCAAGTTGGCGTTCCTACATCTCCTTGTACACCTGGCCGATATTGACCTTTTGGGTTTCCAGTTTGCGGGGCAATGTTATTTGAGCAGCATTTGAGACACTGTACAGGAATCAATGATCATGATATATATGCAGTTGGGCATTGGAGATCAAGGGTGTTCAGGCAGTATATTCACCCTGAATTGGCTTAAGGGGTTACCTGAAAAGAAGGTGAATTGCATGATAGTTAGTTTCTCTATTTTTTTAAAAATTTATTTAAAAAAAAATAAAAATTAGGACTAGCTACTCACGCTTTCTGGGTACAAACATGAATAATCGGGCACAGTATAGTTTTTTGAGCCCACTGCAGAGGATGCGCACCAAACTTGGGCCTAGAAGCCCAAGCAAATGTCACTTGGTTCAGTTTCAGGGGAATGCGTTGGACACAGCTGAGTCCTTGGCTTAGGCCGAAGTTAGTGGGGCCTACCCCTAATGTTATAGTTCTCCATTTGGGAGAAAATGATATACCACAGTTAGCAGGTTTGGAGTTAATTTCTACAGTTATTTTGACTTTGTGGGATTTTCACATGCTAGCTCTGCAAGTCAAGTGGGTTTGGTCCTACACACAACCTTGAAGAAAGTAGAGGGATGCACGGTCACCAGCTAAGGTAGACAGGTGAAAGACCATTGGAGAGAGAGTAGTGGCTATGGGTGGAGCAGTCATTCATCAACCGGGGATTGTGTATGAGGATATGGCCATTTTGGGGAAAGATGAAGTTCATTTGATGAAGGGTATTTGCATGAACTTAAAATTGGTTTGATGGTGGTGTTGGGCATCCAGTCTGGGTGGAGTGGAACAAGTGTCCTCTGTGGCATTGGAAACAGTGCCTAATTTGTAATTTGTGGTCCAGGACAAAATTAGCGGTGGCATCGCTTTGTAATATGGTAGAGTGGCCTTGTGAACTCAAGAAACTACACCCCTTAGGAGCCAGTGTACTGCATCTTTATTTGGGGTGTGTGGCTTGGTAAAGGTTTTGTACGCTATCTTCCCTTCCCGAGCTGTCCATCGGTGGGGACACTGGTTGGACTTTATGTTAAGGTGAGGGGTTTCTCCCACCTCACCTTTCATGTCCTGGGCTGGGGAAGGGTCATAATTTTCTCCCAGGTGAGTTCGAGAGAGTCTTACAGTTGTTGCACTGTTTCTCTTTTGTTTGACTGGATGCCTGTTTTAATAAAGGTTGCTGCCAAAATTTCTCCAAACTATTCGTCTCGTGACATCATTTCGCTGGTGTGGGCCTAAGGGATTTTGGACAATTAATTGAAAACCTCCGCTCAGAGCGTAGCAGCAGTTAAAAAGGCAAACAGAATGTTAGAAATTATTTGGCAAGGTCTAGAGAATAGAACAAGAAACATTGTAATGCCATCATGTAAATGTATGGGGCATCTGCACCTTGAATATTGTGTGCAGTACTGGTCACCCTATCTTACAAAAGATATAGTAGAACTGGGAAAAGGTTCAGAGAAGGGCTACAAAAGTGATGGCAGGATATGTAATGGCTTCCGTACAAGGAGACGATTGATAGGTTAGTGCTCTTCAGCTCCAAGAAGAGACAACAGATGGGATAGGAAATAAGTTTATAAAATCATGAGTGACATGGAATGAGTAAATACAGAGTGGTTATCTATCCTCTTCAAATAGTACTAGAACTAGGGGATACTCCATAAAACTAACTGGCAGCAGATTTAAAACAAATAAAATATTTTTTTCATGCAACACACAATTAACTTGTGGAATTTGTTGTCAGAGGATGTGGTCATGGCCACTAGTATAGTTGGGTTTAAAAAAAGATTGGTTACGTTCTTGGAAGATAGGTCCATAATGGCTATTAGCCAAGTAAGTTGGAGGACAAAACCTCTGACTGTCAGGAGCTGGAGTGGACGGCAGGGAACAGATCACTCCATGATGACTGTCGTGTACTTCTCCAAAGAGACCAAGAATAGCCACTATTGGAGACAGGATGCTGGGCTCGATGGACCATTAATCTGATCCAGTATGGTATTTTTTATGTTCTTATGTGTAATTCAAGAACAATGTCCATGGGCAGAATTGTGTGGAGACTCAAAAAATTGAACCACTTGAGCATTTCAGGTCAGAACTGTGACAACAATGCAGAAATGGGTTTATGTAAGAATCGATATCACAAGCTTGCACATAGCTCAACACTAAACTAGTACCTATGTTCAAAGGGAACCATGCTGTATTTAATTTAACCTGTTATAAGTACTTTTTTTGAAAAAAAATAAATTTGTGTAGCTCTACAGTAGTAGCAATGCAGTACTTTTTTGGGGGAAAAATATTGTACTCTACAGTAGCAGCAAAGTAGCAAATTTCAATTTGTCAGGAATAACCCTAAAAGAGAACATTAGTGGTACTGAGTACTGGATAATTTATGAATCTGGAGATTAAATCAACTTTTAAAGCCTTGCTGTTAATGGAATTAAAGTCACCATCAGTCTTGTCTAAGTTTCTGTAGCGTGTAATCACAGTCCATTAGGAGAACATGTTAGCATTGTTCATAACAGGATGTAAATGAAATAATCATGTAATCAGAACTACTTCAACATTGATAAAGCCCCAAAGCGATTACTCCATATATCTTTTGCACAGAGTTTGCTTTATCAGATTAATGTGATGATGAATTCCTCGATGGCTCAAGTGTGCTCCAAGGAAAGCTAGAAGGTTGTACAGTTAACTCCCAGGGTGTAACTCTAAACCATACAACCTACTACCTCAACCCGGATGCACACAGCTTCCAACGGCGACCCATAAAGTCTTCTTCATGTCTTCAGCATCTCTGTCAATTATGGCACCCATGTATCTATGCATTCCCTATCTGTGTAAGCTTTCATACTGTTTAAAAGTGGTTAATGTCATGCTCAGTCTTGTTCTAGTTAACAATTAAAAAACATATTCAAGATTTTTCTTTTGTCTTTTTGGCATTATATATGCCATCTCAACATAGTAAATCTAATAATCTTGCATCAGGGAACAGCTAGCAAAGACTCCACACTAATGCCTTTAATTTTTATTTGAAGGAAATTTTGAAATAAAAAGAAATGGATGTTTCATGCCATTTCAAATTAAATTCTATTAGACATTGAAATTACAGCTGTTGGTTGCAATCCTGAAACCACTTTGAGCTCGTAAGTAGTTTCAGGATTGCACCCATCTTAAACTGCATTCCATTTGAATTCTTGCAACTGTGGGTGTGTTATAGTCTTGTGCCATGCACTATACTAAATTCCCTTATATACAACAATTGGTTTTCAGACTGTATTAAGGAAAAGGCAAGGAAACAGAAAACAGAATGATTTAACTAAATATGAAAATTGCTCTAGTGTATTTACATGAGATGAGAAAAATCAGAAATATAAGTTTGACAAAAGAATCTGAAATCCACTTTTGTTTGAAACAACTGCTTAGGAAACAGAGAATTTCCCTCCCCAAATAAAACTAAGTAGCTTGTGTAAAATTTGACCAGATCACCACACTGACACAGACCCATAGAAACGAGCTTGTGCAGTACACTTCACCACAAGATCGGATCTACGGGTTTATGCCAATTGGCACCATCAGCCTATAGCTGCGATTATATATGAGTTGTATAAGGCTTAGGACAAATAACCTGTTAAGCATTTACAATAATAAATAACAACACTTAAATTATGTAAACAGAAAGCAATTAATATATATTAGGATGCATCCAAACCAATGATCTTCACAAAATATCTCAGTTACACAGAGGAATATGTATTTATCTGACATGGGGGAAAGAAAAGGAAAACAAATAAACATCAGTTTGAACCAACTAAAGGTCACTGTTGCATCCAAAACTCCTGGTGACTTCTGTGGGAGTCTGACTGCACAAAGAATGTAGGATTATGTTCCATAAATAGATTTGGAATAATATAAACAAGTTTAGTGTCTGTGCTTAAATATTAATTATGAATATCTGATGAATTAAAAAACAACAATGAAGATCAAACTACTTTTCTTGAAAAGAATCACACAAAAGAGCTGGGCTCCACCAATATATAACTCTGTAGAAACTAATCAGAAAAATAACTGAATTATAAAATACACAAGTAGCCACCACCAAGAACTTGTTGATTAAATATCTATATTCAGTCAAACTCTAGAAGTTAGCTTAGACATTTTGTTCACTAAAAGGCCAAATGACATTGCTGCTAGCAAAATAACACATCAAGACAAAGAGAGAATTTCACAAAGCCTCAAGTTTAATGAGTCACACAGATTCTTCTTGTAATTGTTTACCAATAGAACACAAACATTTTGGCACCCAAAATATGAAGCCAAATATGAAGCCTGATGCAACCAATTGCAAATTGCAGTTTTAAGGAGGAAAAAAGTGAGGCACTAGTATGTTGAATGTTTCTATAATCTAAATATTTTATAAAACAATAAATATTAAAATATGATCACAATCCTATCATCATATAGGTCTAATTTAACTTTAAAAATATTGCCACATGGTTGTTTAAAGAAACTTGGTGCAAAGATGCAACTCTCTTTTTTGGCTTCAGTGCTTTTTGAAAAATCTAGATCTGAATATATCTACCTGCCCTAAATATTATTTCCTTTAAGGGCCCATTTCTGTGATCTTAATCAGGCAAAACCTTCATTCAGAAAGTATTCATTTTAATAGTGTTAGGACTGTAAGATCAACTCACAGCTCTTTTCATTATTTGAAAATCTACAAGAGGTTGATAAAATTATAATGATTCTGGATCAGTGAATGGCTGCCTATAGTGTGTTTTTAAAAATTTAGTTCGATTCACTCTTAGAATTTATCTGGTGTATGCCTTGTATTCTGGGTTTCTTTAGAAAACATCTACGTTTTCATAAATTTATGTTTTAAATAACTTGTTATCATTTTCATGAGCACATATGCATCCAGCATTAATATTAAATGTTTCCCATGGAAGCCCAAAAGAATATCGTCACATAAAAGACAATGCCTGGCTAAAAGTTTATCACCATATAAAGGAGCATGGATGCTCACTTCTCTTATAACTGATTTATTCTCATGGATACAATCCATGGTTGTTTCCTGGATATTTCAATTTCTAGGTAAGATTGAAATGTATTTTATATTTAATAAAACTTCACACAGGCCTCTGCATTTCAGATACTTATTTTTTTAAAGAAACATACATATAGATTTTTAATTTTAGACTAATGAAACAAATTCCAACTTCTAAATTTAATGGCAATGTTCTGGGTCTTCAATGAAACCAGGATTTCACCTTCAAACTGCATGAAAAAAGTAAAGCTACAACTACGGCACTCTTCCTGATACAAAGCAAAACTGTATAGTGAAATTCTCACTAAAAAGCTCTTAAAAAGAAACTGTTTTTGAAATAGCATTTTTAGTTTTCTTGTCAAGAGATTTAATATATATATTTATATAAATTAAAGTGCTTATCACTTTACCTTCGCTGATTTCTGCTACTACCCGGTTCTTCAATTTCCATTTCCATTTCAAATTTTCTTGAACTAAAACAACAAAACCATTAAGAGAAAGTAATGTTAAAAACTTCTGTGAGGAGTAAGTTATAAAATCCTGCAATATGATCCTCATTATATTAAATTGAAAGACATATTACTCATGCCCCTCCCAAGGCCTCTAGCAGGACATGCAGTGAATACGTAGTCTGGCAAAGTGACTGTGGTAGTTTGTATTTATTTATTTGGGATTTTGTTTTGGCAAATATTTTACTTGTATTAATTTCAGAAATAGGATAACATGGTTTGTGGAAAACAAACAAAGCAGCTTATCAGATTTTAATTTGGAATGAAGTTTAATACAAAAATCTTTGGAAAAGTTAAGTATAACTGTCCTTAAACATACATAGAAAAAATACAACAGCAGACTCTTTCAACATTATGATTTAACTGCAATGCAAAAAAATGTACAAATGCAGTATGTTCTTTTAAGCCAACAAAGTAGAACTTTTCATTGTACCAAGAAGTACTATTAACATACGCAGCTATTCTAAACTGTTAAGGAATAAAAATATGTTTAATAAATCTTTTCTGTTAATATTAGTAAATAAACTTATTTTTTAAAATCATAAATACATGTGGTATGCATTTGGTAAATCCCCAGTTTTTTTTGTGAGGTAAGAAAAAATTATGTAATACAATTCGGTATCTTTAAATCTACTTTGTAGATGGTATTTTTTACTGTAAAATAATGTTTAAACTTGATTATCTTTTGGGTTTTGGGTGCGGCGGGGAGATTACTACAAATCTACAGTACTAATTCTCTTCTACAAGCAAACAAATGTTTTCAGTGAAAGCATATACATTGTCTCAAAGTACTTTCTACCCAGGGACTGGCATCTTTTCCAAAAATTTGACTGGACATTGGAACAAATTTATACAAATATCGGTATATATTTATCTACATGATCTTTCCATAATGTGCTTGCCCAAGTCAATTTTGTTTGAAAGTCTTCAAAGTCAAAGGCAGACAAAATGGTTAAAAAGCAATTGATGTCCTGAGGCAGCAGTATGCTTTAAAACATACAGTAACTGCATGCACTTTTCACAAAAATATTGAATTAATAATCTTATACCCTGTTTTCAGCTCTTCTTGAACAAGTGCTACTTTACAAGATATCCTAAAATAGACACTGTTACTAGCTGGAAACCAGGCTTTTGCTTGAAACCCTTAATAATGTGCCTTTTATTCCTGTGCTTATTACACTGAATTCTTTGTAACAGATTTAAATACAAATTGTAAGAAACTCGTATGTCCAGCAACTCAATAAAAATCTTTGATCTAATATACTGGAATAAAGAGCGATCCTTGCTTATAGTCTAACAAGTTTATTTTCCTCTCTAAGAATTGAAAGCATGAGTCACACTATATAAAAAAAAGAATTTACTTTCCTTAGCAACCAGCTCTAAACACCCACTTTCTTACAGATAACTAGAGCTTATGATGAATACATGTAATCACTAAGGTCTTCGCATAACTTCAGTGCTTAGCTAAGATAAAATGTGCCTGCTGCTACTTATTTATATCGTTCCTGTATCTTTGTTTACTTTACTATTTTTAGCTGTAGCAGATCAAACACAACTGAAACAAAAAGTTAGTTATATTTATTTATTTATTTTTTTAAAAAGTTGATTGTCAACTACGGTAAAATGAATACACAAGGACTGACTTTCAAAACAACAGGTTTAAAATGGAGAAGAAAAAGAAAAAAGAAGCTATACCTGATATGAAAGGTACGTTTTCACCCACTGCAAATTATTATTTAGGCAATAATCAAACCAAAAGAGCAAGGATTTTAAAAATATATATATATATATATAATAGTTGATCGTTAAAGCTCATTTTGTTATGTTGTTTTAAGAAGCTCTAACATATCCTGATGTCTCTGTAGTTAAACATGCCAGTTTTTTGTTTTTTTTGAAAGCAGGAGATTCACTCCCCACCCCCCCAGCACTCTTGTATGTAGGACAAACTCAGATTTGTTTCTTCTTAGACTCCTGCTATTTCTCAGAATAGGACTAGGATGCCTGTCTTCTTTTTTCGTGCTCCTCGGAATTCCAGGCACAAAGCACTGCGCAAAAGCTGCACCAATCCTTGCGGCAACTGCCTGCATAGTACCAGAGGTGGGAGAGACCAGAAAAATTCAGTTAGCCCCTGTGCTGATTTTATAAATGGGGATTGCACAAATCTGCCGAAGCAAAGGGGTGAAAAGGCAGGGTGCCAGTTTGCTACACTATGCTGCAATGATCTCATGTTCAATGCTGTCGCCCGGTTTGCCCAGTTCAAATGCCTGTTCATTAAACAGTAAAAACTTTTATTCTTCAGGCACTCACAAGGGTTGCTAGAAACAACAAAATCAGCACACAAAAAAAGAGCACGTTGTTTTCAAATTCAGTTATTAAGCTTAAATATTTTGTTTAGATTTTCTCTCTTCCCCCCCACCCCTCCTATTTAGAGATAAGCAGTAGAATTTATCAGGCGTGAAAGGGACAGCCTCCTGGTGGCCTGCCAAAAAAGCCAGAATAAAGGCAAAGTTGTGCTTCAAAGCTCAATTGCTTGCTGAGTCTGGCTAAAGTCAAGTATTAAGATCCACCATTTTCTGAGCCATGTAAAAGAAGAAGAAAAAAGTCAGAATGGGCGCTGCTTTCCAAGTCTCCGTTGGCACCATCACAAAATCTCAGCCGTAAGGTCACATGATTCTCTGCCAAATGTGGAGTGCATTCCCATAAACTATTCTGCTGATACTGCGAAGGAAGCTATTGTCTAGTTTATACCCAAAGTTCAGCCCACTCTTCATTGAATTAGCTGAAAAACGCATCACCTTTGGGGGTTGGGAGTCATGGAAACGTCTACCTGGCAAGCTGCCCACTTTTTCTGCCCATCAACCAGAGATGGAATTGTGCTGCCTAATTTAATGATGACTAGGAATGTGAGGAGTCGTCCAAAGTGAATCTGATTCTTGCGAAGCCTGTTTCATTTGCACAGCAAAACTCTGGCTTCTTGTCATTACAAGGGGGGGGGGGGGGGGCGGGGGAAATCCCTTTCTACTAAATGCAGCAATTAAAGGTCTAGCATACGTGCCTACTCTGCAACTTTACTTCATAACACACTCAAATGGATTCTAAACTAAATGTCTTTGTATAATGCTAGTTTTCTGATTTAAAGCAGCATTCATTTTGTCTAAGCTAAATCAGCATTCCCTGGACGTTTTCTTTCTCCCTGGGATATAAAATGTAGTATATAGCAGATCTTTCAGTTCTCCAAGCTATTCTCTCTCTGCACCCCCTTTATTACTTCCTGATTGTACCTAGCACAAAATTATATATGTGCACAGAAGTGCCCACAAGCAACAGTGGGGATGCAATGTTGCTTCAATCTTCCTCAAAGGCAGTTGTGTTTCCACAATATGAAAACTACTATCTCCAGTAGTGGCTAAGAGACAGCTGCATACAAATTTACAGACTAACACACTGTCCCCCCTCTTAAATATAGTTTCTCTATATATATACTCTGAAGAATGGTATGCAATGAGATAGAATTTATAATACTTATAGCTTACCAGTAAATAGATAGATAATGGATAGAGCCTGTCTGTTTTAGACTTATCCCTTCAGTTCAGCCCGACTATTGTTCTAATATAAAATGTCACAAGACTTCAATTTAAAAAACAACAACAAGCCACTGGCAGAGGAGAATGAGGGATACGAACTGTATGCCTTCCCAGGAAAAGAACAAGCTATTTTAGAGAATTTCTCTTGAGTTCAATGCTGAAAAGGAGCAAACTAAAAGAAATCCAAACAATGTTTTTCTTAGCTCAACCTGGTAATTGCTCCAAAGCCATTCAAATTAAAAAGAGGCAGACATGAAGAATCTCCCAAACTATTCTTATTGTTTAATATTTTTCCACAGCATGATAGAGGTGTATGTCACTTTAAATATACAAATGAAGACCTTGTCTCCGCCTTGAAAATCTTGCAATCTAAAATTGAATACAACAAGAAAAATGTGGGAGATTACAGGAAAGGAGCGTAGGAGATGGGAGAAAAGAAAACAAAAATTAATTCTAGAGAGTTGCTCGGATGGTACAACATGTAGCCATGTTGATAGTGGTATTTTACGGAAGTGAGAAGGTAATTATTGAAGTGACTGGGAGAAAGGAGGACTCTGATGAGGGATGTAAAGGAAGAAAGGGTGTTTATAAAGTGGAGAATAGAATTAGTAAGGACATTTCAGAGCTGGTGGGAAGCAAAGGAGACACCAAAAAAAAGGGGTTATGTTGATAGGAACAAAGACATTGTTGTTATTTTAGATTTTTACTCCACCCTTCTCCACAATATAAGCATGGCGACTTACCAAAAGAAAAATCACATTATAAAATATTCATGTCCATTAGGTATGGCCCAGCCAAACAAGTGGTGGGTAACAGTGCTAAGATAAAGACAGGCAGCGTTCCGTAAAGTTTTAAATATGAGGATCAGGATTTTGAACTAGATACAGAAGTGAATGTAGAAGGACTTATAAAAATGGGTGCAATAAACATAGAGCAGTGGGGAAAGAAAATAGACCAGACATCATGTGAATGTTCCATTGATGAACATTTTATAAAGGGTCTATAAATGGCTACTTGTAAGTTTCACAAACGGTAAATCAATTATGAGAGTTCTGTGGGTGAATAAGCTGTATCATGCCATGGCGTTTAACTATAATAGTATCTACAGATGTGAGAATTGTCTCTAACATGTATTTGTTATAGACGGCTGTAATCTTCATGAATGTATCCTTGTCTCTTCTTATGTTCACCTTTCCCTTATCTGCCCTCTCTTGTATTTCTTCGATTGTAAGCCCTTTGGGTAGGGATCTGTCTATAACTATTGCTTGTATCAGGTACATTGCTTGTGCGAAAGAAAGAAAGAAAGAAAGAAAGAAAGAAAGAAAGAATCTATACATGATATATTCTTACAGCATCTGTGTATCATTTACTAACAAATTACATTGTTGATCACAGAGTCTTCGAATTAAGACTTCAGTAACACTCATGCACTCCCACTGAGTATATAGTGTGGTTTGCGCCTTACTCCCCTCCTCACCCTCACAGCAGCTGATTGTTAGGTGCACAGAAAGGGAGCTTAGTGTGGGAATACAACCATGTAGCAATAATGCTAGTTTTACTATACGCTTGTTACCAGCTTTATGACTGTTGCAAAGGGACAGAAGCTCCATGGATCAGGTAAAGTTAAGCTCTAGGAGTCTGGAGACGCTGAGATGAAGACAAGCAAGCAGTGTAATGTAAACTTTTAAACGTGAGGATCAAGATTTTGAACTAGATACAGAAGTGAATGTAGAAGGACTTATAAAAATCAGTACAAAGTGGGCAGTTTCAGCCATTATTGGCATTTATAGAACCATAAAGTGCATGTTCTAATCCTGGGGAAGAGTCCTTCCCTATACCCTTACCCATCAATTTGTGGTTGCAGCACCAGTGGAGACAAAAGCCTGCTCTGTTGTAGCCATGACTAGTTTCAAGGACTATCTGTGGGCCACTTATCATAGCCTTGTGGCTCATTAGTGATCTGTGAAGTATAGTTTGGAAATCACTGCTATAGTTCATCACATGCTTGGTTTACGTGCCATCTTTCTCTGCTATGGTTTAATCACCAAAATGCAGGCCATGACGCTGGATTCAGTAGTCACACATGGCTCCAAATCTAAAAACCACTGGGCCTAATCGTTCCTCACACATAGCTGAAAATAAGGAGTCATTCTATTTAAGGGAATGGTGCTATTCCAATATCAAAACACTGCTTAGGAGAATAGATTTACGTCAGTTGCAAGCAATCATGATATCTTGTATTGTGGTTACTTGGACCAGGGAGGAAGGACTGAGTAATTATCTTTCTAACTTGTGTCTAATTATTTTTAGAGGCCTCCAAGTCCTCATTGGAGTCACAGCAGACAATAAACTGAAATCCTCAGCTCAATGTGTTGTGGTAGCCAAAAAAGCAAACAGGATGTTAGAATTTGGAAAGGGATAGAGAATAAAACTGAAAATATCATAATGCTCCTATATAAATCTATGGCACGACCGCACCTTGAACAGTGTGTGCAGTTCTTGTCTTCCCATCACAAAAAAGATATAGTAGAACTAGAAAAGGTACGGAGAAAGGCAACAAAAATGATGAAGGTAATGGAATGGCTCCGGTATGATGAGAGGCTGGATAGGTTGCGGTTCTTCAACTTGGAGCAACTTTTCAAACCGCGCTCCAAACATTCGGGCTAGATGGAAATGTGCGCACTCACTGCATTCACACCAACCCAGAAGTGCGGGGTTCTTTAAATCGCACGATGCTGCCGAGGCAGCTGTGCGATTTAAAGACACGTCTGAATCCGCCCTAAGAGGGGAAATGATAGAAGTTTATAAAACCATTAGTGGTGTGGAAGCTAACAGGGAATGGTTATTTACCCTCTCAAACAGTACTAGAACTAGAGGTCACTCCATGTAACTAACTGTGAGCAGATTTAAAACAAATAAAAGAAAGTATTTTTTTCATTCAATGCATAATTAAGTTGTGGAATCTGTTGCCAGAGGATGTGGTCAAAGCCACATGATTCATTTCACTCTTTTAGAAACTTTTAAAAAATCTGGGCTCTATAGAGGTTTTTTGGAGGGTAAAGTGGTCACTGCGTGAGACAGAATGCTGGGCTTGATGGACCATTGGCCTTACTCAGTGACACACTATGTTCTTATGTATTTTCACTCAGATACTCTCACTGGATTTGCTACACCTCTTATTTAGACCTCAGTTCAAGTAGCTTCATTTAATGTAAAGTTTCTTTACTCTTCCTTTTATTAGGCATTATGTTTGTTCTTCTTCAGGCTTATGGGACCCCCACCTGTTGAGTTTCTGAAGAGAACTACTGGTGTTTCTGAGATTTCTTCAGCTAATTCCATTATTATTCAGGAATGCAGTTCATCAGGCTGCATACACGTAAATACATTCAAGTTGGCAAGATAATCTTTGATGTGTTCTTTAGTTATCCTGAATCTCCATTCCCTTTCCTTCCTTGTTCATGTCAATTTTGTTCATAATTTTACATTTCAAAATGTCAAAGTATCCCATGTGCCTTTAGTAAAATGGGCCATGGTATAAATATTACATAAATGTAAACATAAAAATTACACTTGGAAATACAAAAGCCTGCTAAGCAACTGTATCTGCTTCAACACCATTTTCTTAAAACCTCTGCCTTATCATTTATATCCTATAAAATAAAAGAGAAGAATCCCTGTTTTAAGTGCAGAATAGAAATTAAGCAGGGCATGAAATTTGAGATCGAACTCTGGGAGCCAAAAACAAACTTCAGTCGCCAGATTTTATCTTGATGTTAAACTGTTCTTGCCCCACTACACCCCTGAACCAGTTGTCAGCCTCAGGTTTCTGGGCAGCAATGATTCCCAGGCACCTGCAAATTTCATGGGTTAAGCATGACTACGAGTTCCAAACAGAGCCAGTGAGGCAACCAGGAAAATGAGTTATGTATTTACAATGCACTATTTCAATTCTTTACTTTGGCAATTTATTCCAATATATTTGGAATATTTCTCTGGCAATAAATAAATAAATACCCTACGGTCAAGAATGTTTGAGTAACAGCGACCTTCTTAGATTGCTCGTTTACTCTTTAAACAGTAGCTATATTTACCACCAGTCATTTCTGTTTTTTGAATATTTATCTTGCAGTAAACTACCCTAACAGAGGAGTATGAGTCTGACCATAGATCCAGGGGACCTTTTAAAACAATATTCACCTGTCATGGGCATGAACTAGTCCTTCAAGTCCCACAATTAATACTGACTACAAGAATGTACACATAAGCCATACATTTTCAATCTCTTGTATTTCACCAATTAATCACAACCTGAAATTCCCAAATCGCAGATCTTCTAAATAGACAATTCCTATGAAATCTGATTTGTGCACCTTTCCACAAGGTGATTATAATTATTTTATTTAGAGTTTAACTAAGAATGTATGATCAGATACATATGCATGTGCGTACACACACATTACAGAAAAGAAGAAAAAAAATCAGCATCATTAGTTGGTTTCTTAATATCATGTGTGCTTCAAAAGTTATTATAAGAAAGCGTTCACAGTCTTTATTAGGGATCTGTAATCAAACGTATGTGTTTTCTTGCTACCATGAGACCATAGTGATTCATTTCACTCTTAGAAACTTTAAAAAAAAAATATCTGGGCTCTATAGAGGGTTTTTTGAGGGGAAAGTAAGAGATTCTCAAGCTTTTTAGACTGTTCACTACTTCCTCTTGTCTGTGGTACTTGCTCCAAATCCCAACAAAACATGTACATATTCTCATTAGATGTACCTGTGAAATCACTCAACAAGATGGCCTATATGTCCTAATTGTCTTGCAAATTCTAGCCCTAGCAAGACCCGAACCCAGTTGTAGCAGACCTGACAAGAGCCCAAAACATCTGGGGTACCTCCACCGCCTATGGATTGCTCTGATGTTACAGTGCTCCACTTCAGAACCCCAGCTGGCCTGAGAGGCTTGGGTGGACAGTGTGCCTGATTTGGCCAGACCTGATTCAACCAAGGTTTGGGCCAAGTCAGGCACACTGACTTGGTCCTGTTTGATATAGGGTCTGGTGACAAGCCTGTATTCCACTAGTCTATCTAAGCATAATGAATAGATAAAACAACTCTTAATATCAACAGTAGAACTGCTTTCTAATCTCTTCAAACATCCCAAGAATTCTCAGGACTTTAAAGAACTTCACCAATATGGAACATTCAAACAGTCTTAATAGAGCTGAAATTAATATTTGCAGTGACTAAAATAGTCAACAAATTTGTCCACTTCAATTTGGGTCAGACCGTTATTAACTCCTGTGTCACTGGATATCCATTTTGGTTATTTCGGTCAGGCTATTTTGTTTATTTTGGTTTTTCAGGTCAATCATTTTGATCATTTCAGCATTTTTGTTACTTTGTTTCAGTGCTACTGTGCATTAGCTGAAGCAAAATAGCTGAAATGATGAATGACTGAAATGATCAACCTGATAACCAAAACACCAAAATAAAGAAAGCATCCAGACTGAACTACCCGACCAAACAAATATACAGTTATCTATTCTAATCATAAATATTGTTCAGCTATTTGGAGAGTTATCGGAAAATGCATATAATAATCATAAATGCCAAGACGACCGTTTGTTTCAGGTGTAGTCTGTAGTTTATTGATATTAAGATCGCTTGGAGCAAAGAAACCTGCACAGGTACTCAACTTCCTAAAGGAGGCCATTTAAAATTAATTGAACTCAAACTAACTGTTTTACCTTAAAGTGATCATAAACTCGTATTTATACTAAAAAAAAACAACAACCTGTATTTTCACAGTAAGCAGAGACTGAATCCTATTTAAGAGCAAAATGAAGTTCCACCTTAACTCCAGAGCCATAATCAAGGTCCCACCACAATGTTACGAGTCATAAGGAGGATGTTTTCAGGTTTTCTGGTATCCTGTTGACACGTTTAAGTAGCCAGGCAGAAACTTCCGAGAATCATTAAATAAATTCTTAAAACCATCATATATTAACTTACCCTTTCCTGCAGAAACTGGCACTGAAGCTCTGAAGTATAGCAGAAACCCTGGAAAATCAGAAGGACCCTTTATTCTTTGTTGAAGTGCTCTCTTCAATTTGCTAAGTATCATTTTCCTCCTTATCTTTCTAACTTGTGTCTAATTATTTTAGAAGCCTCCTAGTCCTCAGATTGTTTATATTTTTTCAAGGCCAGCTGCTTTATTGCTTACTGCAGAAAGCTTTATTTTCCTGCTGAATCCCATTTACCTCTGTTGCCCTTTTCATCATTAATACTTAGTGTGGGCGAGTATCAAAAAGATTGTCTGTGTGTGTCTTATTAGGATATATACTTTAGAAGACTTACAAGATGTTAGAATTTATATCAAAATACATTAAGAAATGTTAGTATTTCTCAAGGTGAAGATTTAAACATTTTTTTTAAAAAGGGATGTTCCTCTTCTCTGGAAACAAATGTATATCTACTTCTAATTTAAAAGATAATATTTCTAGGAACTAGTTTCTGTTCTCATTTTTACATAATTTTATTCCAATAAATTTCATGGAGGGGCGTTTCCAGGGCATTCCGGCAGATTTACGGTTCTGCCCTTGCAGTCAACTATCAGTAGAGGATCTCCCGCATTATCTTTTAGTCTGCCCTTTGTTTGGTAAATTGTGGAATGACACCTTTGGGACCTGGTTTGAGGGTAGGGACCACTGGGATCCTCAACTTCGTATTTCTTTCTTAAGAGCTAATACTAACAAACAAATTACGGGGAAAGTTGCAATACTTGCACATAGGATGGAAATTGAAAGAAGAACATTTATTTAATGGAAAATGGACTCGCCCGCAGGAAGGAATGTTTAAGTTTGTGTATTTTATTAAGTTTTAGCCTATGTTGGAGTGTGTGTGTGTGTATATATATATATAATAAAAGAAGGGTCATTTATATATTTGTACTTGACCCATGACCATTTATTTATTTTATTTATTTATATTAAATTTGTATCCCGCCCCTCCTGCCCACAGGGCAGCCCGGGGCGGCGAACAACAACTATAAAAACAATAAAACATTTTAAACAATCAAAAATTCCATATTATGCAGGGAAAAACAAAACAAAAAATACTTCCTCCCCCCCCCAACCCCCCCACCAAACCCCTACCCCTTGCCAAAGGTCTGGCGGAACAGCCAGGTCTTACATAATCATCAAAATGACAGGAAAGTGGGGGCCAACCAAGCCTTCTCTGGGAGTGAATTCCACAGCACGGGGCAGCCACCGAAAAAGTTCTAACATCGGTGGCCACCCACCTCACCTGGGGAACCTCCAATAAGGCTCTCATGGACGATCGCAGGGGTTGCACGGGCATATGGGTGTGTGTGTGTGAGGCGGTCCCGCAAATAAGCAGGGCCCAGGCCATAAAGGGCTTTAAAGGTTAAAACCAGCACCTTGAACTTAGCTCAGTGCTTTATAGGCAGCCAGTGCAGAGCCCAGAGTACAGGAGTCATGTGCTCCCTGCGGCCCGCCCCCGTAAGGAGATGGGCTGCGGCATTCTGCAAAAGCTGCAGCCTCCGGACCAACTTCTCGGGCAGCCCCACATAGAGCACGTTGCAGTAATCCAGCCTCGAGGTGATGAAGGCATGGATGACAGTGGTGAGGTCAGAGTCTGAGAGATATGGCCGAAGCCGACGGACAAGATGTAACTGCCGAAATGCACTCCCCGCCATGGCCACAAGTTCAACCTGAGATTCCAAGCTGAGCCGCGAATCGAGGAGCACACCCAGACTCCGCACTTGAGACACCATGGGGGGGTGAACCCCCCCCAACAAGAGGAGATTCAACCACCCCCAGGCCCCCCAAGCCCTCGCCCACCAACATCACCTCCGTCTTGTCAGGATTCAATTGCAGATGGCTCAACCTCATCCAAGCCCCTACAGCTGACAGGCACTGGGAAAATAAGGAGACTGCGTGACCTGGGTCGGTAAAAGAAGAGAGGTAGAGCTGAGTTGATTCTTAGTACTTGTGGAATGTTGTTGTTTTGTATCTTATATTGTTATGTAATTTCTTTGTAAATCATATTTTGATAAGACCTTTGGTCAAATCAATTATTACATTTTGACTTTGACCAATCAATTTCCTGATATTTCTAACTTTTCAAAAGCTATGAAAAAAATTCAGGGATCCCATGACAAACCAGGGTTACTCACCTGTAATCTTGGTTCTTTGAGATGAGCTCTGTCACTCACACCTATGGTTTATGTGCGTGCAGTCCAATTAGGAAAACTCTATAAGCAGTTTCTCGCTGTGCACCATAGTTCCTCCCGGATTAGTCCATCATTTTCGCGGACTCAAATGCCAGTACATAAGGAGTGTGCGAGGAGCAGGTTACCTCTGTTCCTTCCAACCCCCATGTAAGACAAATGTTTTAAGTAGGCTCTGAAGTAGAGGGGAAGGTGGGCAGGTGGTGTGAGTGATGGAGCCCATCTCAAAAAACTAAGGTTAGAGGTGAGTAACCCTGGTTTCTTCTTCACGTGGGACTCTATGACTCACACCTATGGGATAAAAAAAACCAGTATTCCCACCAGGGGAGGAAGCAGAGATCTACTAAAAAGGGATTTTAAAACTGCTCTGCCAAACCCTGCATCTACCCAAGCAGAAAAATTGAAGGCACAGTGTTTGGCAAAAGTGTGAGTGGAAGACCAGGTTGTTGCTTTACAAATTTGGTCCAAGGGAAAATTCTGAGTCCAGGCCATGGAGATTGCCATTGCTCTAGTGGAATGGCCCTTAATGCTGGCAGGTGGGTCTTTACCAGCTAAGGTATAGCACATAGAAATAAATACAACAATCCAAGCAGAAATGGACTGGGCAGGTCCTAACCCTTGGAACCAGGGTTAGGACCTCCAGAGCCAATAGACAAGGAAGTGGATTTATGCAAGGGTTTACTTCTGTCCAAACAAAAAGAGAGCCTGTTTAACATTCAAAGTGTGTAGAGTGGACTCAGTCGTGGAGTAGGGTCTGGGAAAGAAAAAAGTAGAACAATGTCTCATCACCACAGAGCCCCTTGGTTTACTGAGGGGCTGCAGTGTATGAAACAGGTAGGCAGGAGACTAGAGTGATACTGGCGTCGGACTCACTCTGAATCTGACCGACTTCTCTATAGGGTCCATTTGCGGTCCTATGTTGAGGCTGTGAGGACAGCAAAGAAAGAATGCCCTCATAGCATCTGCAAAGTTGCGTCCAGCAGAGCTGTTCCGGTTGGTGCGGGGGCTGGTCAGTCCGGCCTCCCTCCGCCTGGATGGGAACTTGTCCCAGGCCCGCTGTGTGGAGTTTGCCATCTACTTTGCAGACAAGATCGCTCAGATCCAGAGTAACTTTGACACTGGGTTGGAGGCAGTAGGTGAGGAGTGTGAGGTTATGGAGGCACTGTCTGGTTTACCTTCTTGGGATGAGTTTCGGGAAGTGACGCCAGCCGATGTGGTGGATGTCCTGGAGTCTGTCAGAGCCACCAGTTGTGAATTAGATCCATGCCCGTCCTGGTTGGTGAAAGCCTCCAGGGAGACTTTGGGGACAGTGCTGGTGAAGGTAGTCAACGCATCCCTTTGGCAGGGTAGATTGTCACCCAGTCTCAAGGAGGCTGTGGTGCGCCCCCTGCTGAAGAAGCCATCTACCGACCCATCTCTAATCTTCCCTTTTTAGGGAGGATTACTGAACGGGTGGTAGCGATACAGCTCCAGGCACATCTGGATAACATTGGTTTCCTTGACCCTTTTCAGTCTGGGTTCCATCCCAGCTATGGTACTGAGACGGCGTTGGTGGCCTTGGTGGACGATCTCCGCCGAGAGATGGATGCAGGACGTTCAACATTTCTGATCCTGCTCGATCTCTCGGCCTCTTTTGACACAGTGGACCATGGGCTGCTGTTGAGATGGCTGCGAGATCTGGGGGGTCTGGATGGGACTGTCCTAGGATGGTTCCGCTCATTCCTCTCGGGGAGAAGCCAGCGGGTGGTGATGGGGGCTGAAACATCAAGCCCCCGGACCCTGACCTGTGGCGTTCTGCAGGGTTCGATCTTGTCTCCGTTATTATTTAATGTGTATATGTACACATTAAATAATATTTAATTATTATTAAATAATAATTTATTTATTATTGGGGGAGACTGAGAGGGTTCGGGATGAGACTGTGAGAGGGTTGGGGGAGACTGTGAGAGGGTTCGGGGTGCGATGTCACCAATATGCTGATGATACTCAGCTATACCTCTCATTTTCAATTGACCCAGATCCTGCTGTCTTGTTACTTTCCCAGTGTTTGGAGGCCATGGTGGATTAGATGTGGCAGATCAGAATGAAGCTCAATCCTGACAAGACGGAGGTGATGGTGGTGGGCAGGACAAGGGAGGTGCTGGCTCCTCTTACGGGTGGTGGTGGTGGTGTCTGCCCTCCTGTAGCCCAGCAGGTTCAGAGTCTGGGATTGCTTCTGGACTCAGACCTCCGTCTGGATCGACAGGTGGAGGCGGTGGCTAAGGCCGCCTTTCGCCAGTTGTATCTAGTGCGGAGGCTGCGTCCGTACATTTCCGGGTCCGATCTGGCCACCCTCACCCATGCCTTCATCACCTCGAGGCTAGACTACTGCAACGCGCTCTACGTGGGGCTTCCCTTGACACTGGTTCAGAGGCTGCAGCTAGTGCAGAATGCGACGGCCCGTCTCCTTACAGGGACGGGTCGGCGGGAGCACATAACGCCCGTGCTCCGTACTTTGCACTTGCTGCCTATAGCGTATTGAGCCAGATTCAAGGTGTTAGTGTTGACTTATAAAGCCCTGCACTGTCTGGGTCCCTCATCCCTCAGGGACCGCCTCGCCCTCCGTGCCTCAGAGCGATCCCTTTGGTCCACTGGGGGCACCTTTCTGGAGGTTCCCCGGGTAAAATGGGGGGCCACAATGGAGAGGGCGTTCTTGGTGGCCGGGTCGCAACTTTGGAACTCCCTCCCAGAGGAAGTCCACCTGGCCACAGGTCTGCTGGCTTTTCGCCAAGCCTGCAAGAGCTGGCTGTTTGCCCAGACCTTCGGAGAGGAAGGTGGGGTAGTTGGGGGTAAATCTGGGGTTTTAAAGATATTTTTAAAATGTTGTTCTGGTTTTACCATTTTTATTGAATTTTACTGTTATGGATTTGTTACTCTTGTAAGTTGCCCCGAGATGCTGTAGGCATGAGGGGGGGGCGGCTAATAAATATAAATAAATAATGTGAAGGAGAGCTCAGCCAGGCTGTAAGATTTAACAACTGGATGTTGGGGTGGAGGACTTTGATGTCATGTAAGTGAAGAAGGTTCGGTATTCTTGGGAGTGTAAGATGATGTTTAGCCATGGGGGTTACCAATGTTGTCTTGGCCAACCTGGAGTGATCAGGATGCAGGTGGCATCCGTGAATAGCTTGAACAGAACTTGAGGGATGAACGGAAATGGAGGAAATGTGTAGCTGAATGTTGTTCCCCAGTTGACCAATTAAGTGTTGTTCAGAGAGTTCTTTTCCCTTTCTTGCTGTGCTGCAAAACTGGGGGCATTTTGTGTTGTATGGTGTTGCAAAGAGATCTACAACAGGGTGTCCCCATGCGTAGAAAAGATTATGGCCAACAGAAGGGTTGAAAGCCCATTCATGCTGTAGATTGGTAATTTGGCTGAGGTTGTTGGTTATGGTGTTGATTTGCCCTGTGAGACAGGTGGCAATTGAAAAGATGTTGTGAGGAATGGCCGAGTACCACAATGTGATGGGTTCACAACACAGGCGACAAGAGTGAGTGCTTCCCTGTTTGTTGGGATACCACATAGCTGTGGTATTGTCTGTGGCTATCTGGACTATTTTGTTGGAAATATGAAGCAAGAAAGCCTTCATGGCCAGACGAATAGCTCTTAACTCAAGTAAGTTTATGTGGAGGGCATGCTCCCACTGGATCCAAGTACTGCTCACCTGCATGCCACTGCAGTGGGCCCTCCATATGAGCATGGAAGCATCCGTTGTGATTATGATCTGTGGGGTTGAGTGAGGTGAAGGAAACACTCTCAACATATTGGTGTCAATTGTCCACCATGTCAAAGTGCAAAGAATGGAGGGGGGCATTGTGATTATCTGCATTAGATTGTTGATGGAAGGGATGTAATGACATGACAACCAATGTTGTAAGTGTCTCATTCACAGTCCTTTGATCTGTGTCTTTGTATTTTTAGGCAGGTATTTGGACTTATGATCCTTCTTGTGGGTGGGGGGGATAATATCAGAGCCCAAAGAACTTTGATTCCAGAAGTAAGGACTTTACCAGTGTGGGGTTGGTGTGGACAGGTATCGGTGCCGGTGCCTGTGGTGTAGGGGATGTCGGTGCCGTGAAAGTTGTCAGTGCTAGAGCTCGTGGTGTGGAGGGAGCTGGTGTGGGGCATCTCGGTGCCGTGGGAGGCATATCTGCCAGTGAGGGGACAGCTGAGCTTGGTTTCTGTGGTGGAATGCTGCTTCCGGAAAGGGAAATAGGAGAAGAGCTCCTTGGTGCTTCTAAGGCTCTTTCTCTGCCCTATGTTTGGGCAGTCTTTTTGTGATAGCAAATTGCTGGAAACAATAAACGTAAACATAAGGCTCTTTCTGTCAAGAGAAATTGGAGTTTCATTTTCCAGTCTTTTAGAGCCCTCCCACTAAGATTGGCACATGCTGGAAAACCCCTTAGGCTTGTTTCCTTCACACAGACAGAAAATACACTCGTTGTGCGGGTCAATGAGCGGGATAGAGGTGAGAGACTTAAGGCACTTTTTGAAACCACCTTTCTTAGGGGTAGACGTCATTGCAGACCTGGGGGAGGGTTTCCCCACCAACTGGGGGCCAGTAGAGCTGGGTAGAGAAGGTAACAATATCCGAAGAACCGTCTTTTGTTGTCTTCTGAACTAATCAGTTATAACAATTGTTTGAACTGCAATATGTGTAGGCGATTAGGAGAATTTTCCTTGAACAGCCAAACGCTGTGGCGGTTGTAAGGAACTCCTTAAGTGCTGGTGTTTGAGCCTGCCATGATGAATCAGCAAGGGAGGAGCTACGGTGTGCAGAGAGAACTGCTTGGAGACTTTTCCAGTTTGGAATGCACAGCTGCAGAACCCATAGGTGTGAGTCAAGGAACCCCACTCTAAGAAGAACTTAACTTCCCAATGTCTTTGCAGTGTTAGCAAAATATTACATCATGGCTTTTGTACACACGTGGATACTGCTTGCACTACCATTAGCTGTCCTGTTTTAGGCGCTTTTTACAGGAGATGCATGCCCATGTAGGTCAGCTAGGTGGGTGCCTCCCGTGTGAATGCCACGGTGGGTATGTGTGCACGTACGCTCCTGTGATCCACCCATTTCCACCCATTTCCCACACACGGAGCAATGGGCCAAAATGCAGTTGCTCCATGCGTGCAGATGTGTATGCATCCATACACACACACACACACCACCCCTGCACTGGCGTGCACACTGATTCCCGCCCCCCCCACACACACAGCTGTGGCCCATTTAAAAAGGTCCTTATTTTGTACAACCTCAAATCTTAACCAATGAATGAGTCTTAAGAATCTCAAATAATTTCAAAATGGCCATTCTTCCATATTGCCCTGAAATTCTTTTTATGTAAATATAAAAAGAAACTAGCTAAAGTAGCTTATGATGACTAAAGTAAATACTTTTTATTTGACTATTTTTACATGTCTTATTTTTAAGTTATCTTTGAATTTTCAGGGGGAAAAATGGTTCTTTCAGCCAACTTTAAAAAAAGGGGATGATTTTCAGATTTTTCTTCTCTGCAATGAATTGTTCATAGAATAACTGCTGTATACAGTTATTCTATGAATAGTTATTTAAATTTAGAGATGAGATTAAATTACTTAGGCTGAGAAGAAAAGCATTTTAGTCCTGTACATCGCAATACAATCTTAACTACGGAGTCATTACTGATATCTCCAGAATACTGTTTTTACTACATACATAATTACTACAGACGTGTACTTAGATCGACTGACTTATTAATACATAATAATAAAATAGTAAAACACTAAAAGAAATACATCTGACTTTCATTTCTGGAAAATTAATTGATATTCTTTTAATTCAATCATTTTTGTCAATATTTTGCTTGAAGACTGTGACCCATATTGCTATATTAATATAATTTCTCTAAGTGAAGAAGCAAGCATTTTTGGCTATAGAGCACAGTAACAGAGTCCTGTCTTGACTGGGCCCTCTACATGGAACTGCTGTACAAATATTAATAATAAATAGCTCTTATCACTGAATGCACTTACAGAAATAGTGGTACTATTGCCATGAATAAGTCTTGCTCTATGGCTGAAATCCATCCCTGTGCAGAGTAATGTTTGAGCGTTCCTGATCCTCTCTGCAGGAGGGTATATCAATAAATAATATCATTGCACTAATGACTAGGGACCTCAGCACAAACCAGAGCCCTACTGTGCTTGTATTATACACAGGAGAAGACATTAAAAACTCCATAGGGTTTTCAGTCGAGGACAAGGCAGTCAAAGATGGGAAAAGGTGCATTATCATCCTTCCTCTCTCACTTTTACCTAATACGAATAAGGCCTGCAGAAGTCAGTGGGATCACTTGTAAGAGAAAGAACTACTGAGTCCAAGTAAAGGTGGCAAAATTAAACTCTTGATGACAATTTATGAATTATTATTATTATTATTATTATTATTGCACCAGCAGTGTACCTGGCACTGTACAATCAGTAGTTATAGACAACTCCCTACCCCAAAGGGCTTACAAATCTAGGAGAGAAAAGGAAGGAGGAGATGAGGGAAAGGTGAACATTGGGGAGAGACAAGGGCCATTTTCACATGGACGCCCCCCCCCCCCCAAGGTGGGTGGGTGGGGGGCACCCATGCGAACGCCGCAGCGAGTGTGGGGTATGCCCACAGGAATGCTTCTGGAGGTGGGTGGGGGTGCGTGTGTGCTTCCACTGTCAGGCCCTGGTATGGGCCGGGGTGCTGCTTTCCCTGTGTGACTGGTTGGGGGGCAGCGGGGCGTGTGCACTGCCGCTTGTTGTCAGCGGTTCTGGCGGCAGCGTGGCCCCTGTGGCTGGCAGGGTTGGGTGGCGTTCTCCTGCTGCCTCTGGTTATATGTAGTGTGAGAGACTGGTCTGGATGTTTGTGAGCCTGAAATCTCCCCTTGCCTAGTGCTACTTAACTCTGCTCCCCCTCCCGGTTTGTCTGTGTGAGTCTGTGGGTGTTTAGTCTAGTATGCGTACAGTGCAGAGTGAGTGTGTGGCGTTTCTTATATGCCCCACAGGTCTTTGGAATCTGGCACATATCCTGCTCCTCCCCCCACACCCGTGGGCTCCTCACTTCCCTACCCACCCGCCCCAGGCCCTTGGGGTGCACATCCCTCTGGGGCCCCCTCCCTTTTCCCGGAGGGTTCCAACCCTGGCACGCATGTGCGCCCAGCTCTTTTGCTAATGCCGCCCAGTGATGATTTGGGCTTATCTCTTATAGAGACGAACTGCCCACCTTAGATCCCGAGGGCTCTTGTTTCACAGCAGGGGTGTACAAGCATTAGGATGCCCTTGGGCGAGTGGCTTTGTACAGGCAGACACGTGTTTCCCTTCCCCTAGCATCCACACTCCATCCATCAACCACGCATGGAGCAACGGGAGTCAATGCCCGATGCTCCATGCATGGAGATGGGTGGGAGTTCATGGGAATGTTTCCCCCCCGCACTGCCCACCCATTGTGGCAGCAACCCATCCCCCCCGCACTGCCGCCCATTTGAAAGGGGCCAAGGAGACATTCATGAAGTTGAGAAAATGCAGGTGTACATGTTTAACCTAGTTACAGGGAAGAGATTCTGAGGGAGTGAGGGATGACGATGGAATTTTACTCACAACAAGCCTTTTTGACTCATGACCAGCAGACCAGGGAAAGCCTGACAGAAGAGGTAGTTTTTCAAGAGGGAGATCCAGGCATGGGGGGCAGCAAGAAAGAAGGGGCAAAGACATTTAGAGGAGCAGGGGAGTCGCAAACAGGCAAGGGTGGGGGCAGAGGAGGAGTGTAACTCCCAGGCAGGAGTGTGGCAGGATACAAGAGTGGAGAGATATTTATTTATTATATACTCTTCTATCTCGCCCCTCCTGCCTCCGGCATGGGGAAGCAAGACCATGAAGAGCCTTGAAGGTGAAGACCAGGAGTTTGTGGTGAACGTGTTCCTACAGTGGAAGCCAGTGTAGGGCGGAGAGGAGGGGCTGAACATGGTTAAAGCAATGGATGAGGTGGATGACTGGCAGCAGAGCACTGAACAGAGATGAGGGGGGCGAGATTAGAGCAGGGGAGACCAGTAAGGAGGAAGTTACACTAGGCAAGGCGAGAGATGACTAGAGCATGGACTAGGGTTTTTGCAGTGGCAACAGTAAGGCCGGGCAGGATTTTAGCAATATTATACAGGGCACTGTGGCAGGATTTGGCAACAGCCTGAATCTGAGGTATAAAGGAGAGGGAGGAGTAAAAAATGAATCCCAGGCAACGTGCCTAAGGGACAGGTTGGATGGTGACACCCTCAATGGAAACTGAGCGATGCTCTTCAAGTTTTTCTATTAAACTTTCACAGATGTTCAAGATTGGAGAGAGCATAAAGAACACATCGTTTTTGGACCATGAATGTTTTAAATTAATACTCATTGAATGGATACACTTGAATGGAAGATTTTATCCAATACACTAAAAGAGTCTACTGTGCATTGGCCTTGAAGTAAGGTAACCAGATGCCCTGTGGGATAATCATGTCTGGAGCTGTTCTATTGTCCCCAGGAGGCTAGGCAAAACCTATGAGCAATTTGACAGGCATTGAGAGAGCTGGACCCCCTCCACTGTAGCTGGTCAGTGAAAGAGCCAGGGCATGTCTCCTGCCTCCACTGAAAGAGAGAATTCACTGTGCGTGTGCATGTGTGTAGCCCTTTTCAAATGGGCCGGCAGTGCGGGGGGAACGGACAGGTGGAGGCTGTGGCGGGTGTGCAGGACATGGGCGGCCCGTTACATGGACACCCACCCACCTCCACCTATTGCATCTGGGATTGCTGATCGTCATAAAACACAAATTAATCTGATACAAAACAGATTTTATTATTAGAACAGCACACCTTGGTTTCTAGTCTTGGCAGTATTACAGCTACACACACATTATCATACAATAGTTCCCAGATACACTGGACCTGATTTTTTGCACCGGCCTTGAGGCAGGGGATTTGTTGATGTGGGAGGTGTTAGTAGAAACCTTGTCATGGACGGATCATTACCTCCTGCGAGCACGTCTCCTGGCGCATTTCTGCCCCCCAGGTGTGCGTGTGTAGAATCGATTTGGATGGTTCGCCCCCGGAGACTAATGGAACCTAAGAGGTTCCGGAAAGCTCTTGGGGAGTTACCCTCTGATCTTGACAACCACCCGATCGATGACCTTGTAGCTTTATGGAATACCTTGTTGTTGGAAGCCATCGAACGGACGGCTCTGAGGCGTCCACTCCCTTGGTGACGGCTCCTCAGGCCTCCGTGGTTTATGGAGGGCCTGAAGCTGCTGAAGAGGGAGGGGAAGTGGTTGGAGCGAAGGTGGTGCCGTTTGCGTGCTGAAGCTGACAGATTGCAACACAGAGTCAGTTTACATACCTATGCTATACCTGTAAGGGCAGCAAAAAAGGAGTTTTTTGCTGCCCGAATTGCCTCTGCAAAATCTCATGCAGTGGAGCTTTTCCGGGTGGTGAGGGGGTCGGTTGGTCCTCCCTCTCTCAGCCTAGAATTGGAGTTATCTAATGCCCACTGTGACATGTTTGGTGACTATTTTGCAGAGTAAATCGCTCAGATTCACCACAACTTCAACGCCACACTTATTGCAGTGGGTGAACCAGAGGTTGTGGAAGCCCCGCCTAGTCCGGTTTTGTGGGATCAACTTCAATCGGTGTTGGCTGCCGGGGCGGGAGATGTCCTTGGGGCTGTTAGGGCCACCTTTTGGGAACTTGACTCATGCCCGTCCTGGCTGGTTAAGGCCATCTGGGAGACGGTAGAGCTGCTGCTGGCGGAGGTGACCAATGCCTCTCTTCAGGAGGGCAGAGTTGTGGGCTGCCTCAAAGAAGCGGTGGTGCGGCCTCTGCTCAAAAAAACATCATTTGATGTTGATTCCCTCACCAGTTATCAGCCAGTCTCTAACCTTCCCTTGTCAGGGAACCTTGTGCCGCAAGGTTCCATTCTGTCCCCACTCTTGTTCAATGTGTATATGCAGTCACTCGGCAAGGTCGTGAGACGGCATGGGGTGCAGTGTCATCAATATGCTGATGACACCCAACTCTACCTCTCGTCATCCAATCCAGACCCGGCTCTCGGTGCTTACCCGATGCCTGGCGGCTGTTGGGGATTGGATAAAGGCGAGCTGACTGAAGCTGAATCCCAACAAGACAGAGGTGATGGTGGTGGGCAGGGCAGTGGATGTGGTGGCTCCCATCATTGATGGGATCTGCCCTCCTCTGGTATCCCAGGTCCGTAGTCTGGGTGTGCTCCTTGATCCACAGCTCCGCCTGTTCTTTGAGATCAAAGACACCATGTATTTCGTTATCTTTGTCATTTTTATTTTGCCATAACCGAGGCAAATTGAATTTAAGCCATTATCCGTTGTGATTCTATGGGTAGGCTTGTACAGCACAGGTCCTTGAATCTTTGCCTTTAGGGGTCACTTTCTGTATGGTTAGAAAGAGACTGTTGTCAACAATAAAAAAATTGTGTGCCAATACCTTAGTCCAATTGGAATTTCTTTGCTTACATATATCAGGTATTGACCATAGATGATGATGCAGGATTCCTGCTTTTAAATTTCCCAATATGTTATCCAGGACACTTAGTTCTCTTTCCTGCCACTTAGTTCTCTTTCCTGCCAGTACATAAAATAGCTGTTTGAGTGAGGTTTGCTAGTCCATTGTTGGCTTCTTCTGCCGCCTTAATTTAATTTCTCATTAATTTATTCAAATCTGGTCATGTCAGTCCAATGGTTAGTAGTTCATCTGACAAAACCCTATTACTTTTTTCCAAAGGCTTCTTTAGGGAATCAAGCAGTCCTCCTACTATGCCTAATTTATTTGCCAATGTTTCAATATCAATACATACAGAATGAGTACAGTCCATATTCCCTGTTCTTTAAAGTCAGAGCCTCCATTCCCACAGATCCAAATCCTGACCCTCCCTATTCCAGAGAAGCTTGTTCTGGTAGGAGCTGACTTTAAGGAACAGAGAATAGGGACTGTACTCATATCTAACACAGACACCTTACAGATGCAGGACTCCAACAGCTTAACTCTGTGGCTGCCGCCTGTTACTGCACAACAACAAATTGTAAAATACTGCCATGAACTGGCACATCAATGTATTGCAAGCACACTGGCTCACATTAAAACTTTTGCGTGGTGGCCAAGTATAACTGCCCAAGTCCAGCAGTGGGTTCACAATTGTCTCCCCTGTACTGCCAACCAAGCTGACATCAAAATCATTAAGGGTCCACCTTTGCCACAAGTCCAGAGCTGGAACCTGGTCCTGAGTCCAAATAGACTACATCAACAAACTTCCTAGAAAAGCTCAAGGATACCAGTTGACTCATTCTCAGGTTGGGTGGAGGCCATCCCTACCAAGGATCATATGGCTGTTATGACAGTCAAAAAAGTTTTGTTTCATGTTATTTTCTCCCAACACGGAATACTTATAATCACTGATAGTTGGGAAAGATTTTGAGCAACTTTATCAGGCACTGGGCATCCAGCACAAGCTGCACATTCCTTACCACCCCAAGACTTACGGCCACATTGAAAGAATGAACAGAACTATCAGGGAAACCTTGAGAAAGGTAGTAAATGACACAGAGATAGATTCGGACCTCGGCTTCCCTCTTGTTCTACGTCCTTGCACAGCATTACAGTCTATTTGAAATTCTGACTGGCAGATGTATGAGAACCCCTGGGTTATTTCAGTGAGGGAATTTTATGTATTATTTATTTTATTTATTTTTAAGCATTTTTTAGCCGAACGATATAATCATAATAAAATTCATAAAAACAATATTTAAAACCATCGTCAAATAAATTAAGACAATCCCATCCAGCCCCCCCCCTCTCCCCCCATATCCCCAACTACCCAACCCTCCCCTCCTCTCGACAAAATGCCAGCAGACCTGGGGCCAGGTGGGCTTCCTCCAGGAGGGAGTTCCAAAGTCGCGGCCTGGCCACTGAGAACACCCTCTCCATTGTAGCTCCACGTCTCACCTGGGGGACCTCCAAGACGGCGCCCTCAGTGGACTGAGGGGATTGCTCTGAGGCACGGAGGGCGAGGCGGTCCCCGAGGTATGAGGGACCCAGACCGTGCAGGGCTTTATAGATCAATACTAACACCTTGAATCTGGCTCGGTACGCTATAGGCAGCCAGTGAAGAGCAAGGAGCACTGGTGTTATGTGCTCACGTCGCCCCGTCCCCATAAGGAGATGGGCCGCCGCATTCTGCACTAGTTGCAGCCTCCGAGCCAGAAACAAGGGAAGCCCCAAATAGAGCGCATTGCAGTAGTCCAGCCTCGAGGTGATGAAGGCATGGATAAGGGTGGCGAGGTTGGTCCTGAAAATGTATGGGCACAGCCTCTGCACCAGATACAGCTGGCGGAAGGCGGTCTTAGCCACCGCCTCCACCTGCCGATCCAGACAGAGACCTAAGTCCAACACCATCCCCAGACTCCGAACCTGCTGGGCAATAGGAGGACGGACCCCCCCCACACACACAAGGAGGGCCAGAACCTCCCCCGCCCTCCACACCACCATCACCTCTGTCTTATCGGGATTCAGTTTCAGTCTGCTCTGCCTCATCCAATCCGCCACGGACTCCAAACACTGGGAAAGCAATGAGACGGCAGGGCCTGGGTCAGTTGAAAATGAAAGGTACAGCTGAGTCATCAGCGTATTGGTGACAACGCACCCCAAACCCTCTCACGATCTCCCCCAGGGGCTGCATGTACACATTAAACAATAGTGGAGACAGAATCAAACCTTGCGGAATGCTGCAGGATAAGGCCCGGGGGCTTGATGTTTCAACTTCCAGCACCACCCGCTGGCTTCTCCCCAAGAGGAATGAGCGGAAACACCCAAGAACAGTCCCGTCCAGGCCCCCCAGGTCTCGCAGCCATCTCAGTAGCAGCCCATTGTCCACGGTGTCAAAAGCAGCCGAGAGATCTAGCAGGATCAGAAATGACGAACATCCTGAGTCCATCTCCCGACGGAGGTCAGCCACCAACGCCGTCTCAGCACCATAGCCGGGGCAGAACCCAGATTGAAAAGGGTCAAGGAAACTGATGTTGTCCAAATATGCCTGGAGCTGCAGTGCCACTGCCCATTCAATAACCTTCCCTAAAAAGGGAAGATTAGAGACAGGCCGGTAACTGGCGAGTGCATCCACATCCAAAGATGGCTTCTTCCATGTCCCTTAGCTGTGTCCCTCTTGTTTATCTCTGGCCTTTGCCCCACCTCCTCCTAAGCAGGCCAGCATATACGGTGTGCTGGTAGCACCAGAAAGCTGGGTTGAACAATACACCCGTCGTTTCTGAATCTTGGCCCCACCTGGTTTGTGCTCTGTTTCTAGTCTTGTCCTGTTCCCCTCTAGTCTCGTCTCTTGTTCCCCATGTTCCTGCCACACCCTTGTTTCTGGCCCCATCTTGTCTTGCTCTAGTCTTGCCTTGTCCTCCAACCCCCTTCCTCCTTTGTGTTTCCCCTTCCTTGGTCCCCAGTCCATTCCTGATCCTGAATCCCATCACCTGAGCATCTGCCTACATGACTAGACATAGATATACATTTTAATAGTTGTAGGAGCTAATTCATTAACTGAAATTTAAGATTAGAACTATAATACATTTTAAAAAGTTAATTAGCTTTTGATGGCAATTAACCACTGAAACACACTACCTAGGGAATGGATAGATTTTCAACAAAGACTTATTTTTAAACGAAGTCCCATACTTCAACCAGAAGTTGGGGCATGGTGTGTTAATTGCTGGAAGAGAACTGTTATGCAGTAGTTCAAGGTAGATAATCATCATGGTCCCTTAAAATCTATGAAGCATCCTTGGTCTCTTCCCAGCCAGAGCTGTTGCTATTGGATTAGGAGTGCTCTGTTGGCAGAAGCCCTGGCCAGGAAGAACTATGAACATATACAAATCAGGGGAGTGGCTTTGAGTGTTTACATTTTCATATCAAAGCTTTGAAAACCGGTTTAGATTTTTACAAAATTACAACCCAAACTTTCAACTGATGGGAACAAATCTCACTGAAGGGAATGAAACTCCTTTTTCCTTGTGGGAGTAAGGGTTGCAGGATAAGATACCCTTTCATATCCGTATGACCTGCTAAAGCTATGCACTTACAATTTAAAGGTGCACAGCAACATTCTTTAAGAAATGCTGAAATAACACTTTGCTAGGATACCAATGAGACAAAGTCTGCAGCCATTGTCTACAAATGTGGTTGCATGATGCCCCAGAAGTCGTACAAAAAAAATCATAAAACTATATTAGCAAACCTGTACCTCTTCATATTCCATGTATTCCTCAAGGTTAATGGGGTCTGTTGTGTCCAACTGGTTCATGCCCACCCTGCTAGTTGTCGGGTTGTTGTTTTTTTAAAAGTCTGTGAACATTAGTGGGGTATAATTGATTCGCATTGGGATGAATGAGAAAATGAAAGCAGTATACGCCCAGGGTTGTGGGGTCATATTCGCCCCAAACACCATGTAGAATTTTGTCTGTTTTCATACTATGCCATTTTCTGTGCATACAGAAAAATATCAATACAAGTGCACGGGGGGTGGGGGGTGTCAATTACATCCCAAGTACAAAACTCCATTCACCAACTTACAACTTTATCTAAAGATAAATCTTTAGATTCTTTACACAGCAATTAACCCTTTGATAGCGTGAAGCTTCAATGGTTTCTGTAATACTTACGTTCCAAAAATGGGTGTGTGTGTGTGTGTGTGTGTGTGTGTGTGAATTCAAACAAGTACCATTACTGGTGGGATTTAACTGATATCAATGGGGGTCTCTAGTAACCCCATAGGATATAGTGTTTGCAATATATATCTGTATCAAACACAATAAAATGTAATATTTTTAATGTTTATTAATTAATTATTATTATTATTATTATTATTATTATTATTATTATTATTATTATTATTATTAAAGCATTTGTATAGCACCAGCGGTGTACCCGGCACTTTACAGAACAATAAGATAGATGTGGTCCCTGCCTACGGCGTACAATCTAATAGACACAGAGGGGAGACAAGGAGAGAGGGCATAGGGAGAGACAAGGAATAAATAACATTCAAGCGGATGCGAAGTCTCAGGTGCACGTGCTTGGCTTGGTTGCAGTTAGGCAGCAGTCTGCGGGGAGGGCAGACAGTAAATATTGAAAGGAAAGTTCTAACAGGCATCGGGAAAGGCGGCGAGGAAGAGGTGGGTTTTGAGGAGGGATTTGAAGGTGTGGAGAGAGGGGGCAAGGCGGATGCGGGCAGGGAGGGAGTTCCAGGCATGGGGGGCAGCAAGGGAGAAGGGGCGAAGGCGGTTAGGGGAGCAGGGGAGACGAGGGAGAGCGAGGGAGGGGGCAGAGGAGGAGTGGAGAGTGCGGGCAGGAGTGTGTAAGGAGACTAGGGCTGAGAGGTAAGGGGGAGCCAGGTTGTAAAGGGATTTGTAAGTGAACACCAGGAGTTTGGGAAGGATGTTTTCGGGAAGGGGGAGACAGTGAAGCGAGGAGAGGAGAGGCTGTACGTGGTTGAAGCAACAGGCTGAGTGGATGACCCTAGCAGCGGAGTTTTGGATGGAGATAAGGGGGGGGACAAGTGAGAGTGGGGGAGGTCAGTAAGGAGGAGGTTGCGGTAGTCAAGGTGAGAGATGACCATGGCGTGAACAAGGGTTTTGGCTGAGGAGACAGAGAGAAAGGGGCGAATCCGAGCAATGTTATGGAGGGCAAAGTGACAGGACTTGGCAACAGAGTCGATGTAAGGTTTAAAGGAAAGGTGAGTATCGAAGATGAAGCCCAAGTTATGGGATTGGGGAACAGGACGGATGGTGACCCCATCAAAAAGGATGGACAAGGAAGAGGGAGAGGAAGGGTAGGGAGGAAGATAAGGGGTTCAGTCTTAGCCATGTTGAGTTTGAGCTTATGTAGGGACAGCTATGCGGAGATATCAGAGAGACAGTTGATGAGGCAAGCTTGGACAGAAGGGGAGGGAGAGGGGGTGGAGAGATAGAGTTGAGTGTCATCAGTATAAAGGTGATATTGGGAGCCGTGGGAGACAATGAGTTTGCCAAGGGACAGGGTATAGATAGAGAAGAGGAGAGGGCCAGGACAGAGCTTTGGGGAACCTCAACTGAGAGGGGGAGGGAGGAGAAGTTGGAATTGGGAAGAGACACATTAAAGGTGCGGTCAGAGAGGTAGGAGGAGAACCAGTCAAGGACAGAGCCGCAGAAGCCCAGGGAGCGAAGAGAGTCCAGTAGGAGTGAGTAGTTGACAGTGTCAAAGGCAGCAGAGAGGTAAAGGAGGACAAGAATGGAGTAAAGGCGCTTAGATTTAGCAACAAGTAGATCATTAGTGATCTTGGCAAGGGCAGTTTCAGTGGAGTGAAGGGGGCGGAAGCCAGATTGGAGAGGGTCCAGGGAGGAGTTGGAAGAGAGGAGGTCCAGGCAGCAGGAGTAGACAACACGTTCCAGAAGCTTAGAGGCGAAGGGTAGAAGGGAGGGGTCAGAGGGGTAACTAGAGGGGTCAGAGGGGTTGAGGGTGGACTTTTTCAGGATGGGAGATACAGTGGCATGCTTGAAGGCGAAGGGGAAGGAGCCATTGGAGAGGGAGAGATTAATAACATGTAAGGGGGGGGTGACAGTGGGAGCAATGGAGGTCAGGAGGCGGGAGGGGATTCGGTCGAGAGGGCAGCTGGAGGGGTTGGAGGAAGAGAGCCAAGAGGATATTTCCTCAAGGGAGGCAGGAAGGAAGGAGGAGAGGGGGGAGGGGGCGGTGGCGGTGAGGGAGCGGAGAGAGGAGACAGGTGGGAAGCAATGTCCTGGTGGATCTTGTCAATCTTTGAGGTGAAGAATGATGCAAGATCCTGAGCAGAAAGGGAAGAGGGTGGAGGGGGGCAGGGGCGCTTGAAAGGGAGTCAAAGGTGGAGAAGAGGCGGTGAGGGTCATGAGAGTAGGATTCAACCCAGCAGGCATAGTAATGTTGTTTCGCCAGGGAGATATCGGAAGAGAGGGAGGAGAGGGAGAATTTATAGTGGAGGAAGTCAGGGTGGGAGCGAGATTTGCGCCAGAGGCATTCAGCAGCTCGGGTGCAGGAGCGGAGGTAGCAGATAGTCGGGGTGAGCCAAGGACGGGGGTTTCGGGATCGAAAGGGGTGGAAGGAGAGGGGGGCAAGAGAGTCGAGGGTCATGGCGAGAGAGGCGTTGAGAGAAGAGATGGCAGTGTCGGGGGAAGAGGAGGAGAAGACAGGAGGGAGGAGAAGGACGAACCAAAGTATAAAGGGTTAATAGCCTGCAGATCAGAGAAGGGGCGTGGAGCTGGGGAAGAAGATAGGGGTTGGTGGGCGAGGTTGAAGGAAGCGAGGTAATGGTCGGACATGGGACAAAGATCAAAGGAGAGGTCAGCAACAGGACAGTTTCTGGAGAAGATGAAGTCGAGAGAGTGGCCATCGATGTGGGTGGGGGAATCAATCCAGAGGTGGAGATCAAAGTAGGACGCTAGGGAGAGAAAGCGGGAGATAGAGGGCTGGGAAGCTGCGTCAACATGAATGTTGAAGTCACCAAGAATGAGAGCGGGGGTATCATCGGAGAGGAAGAAGGTAAGCCAGGATTCAAAGTCTGGGAGAAAAGAGGAGAGGAGCCAGGGGGGTGATAGATGACAGTGACACAAAGGTGAAGGGGGGAGTAGAGACGCACAGAGAGCCTCGAAGGAGGGGAAGGAGAGGGAGGGGGAAGGGAGAGAGGCTGGAATTGACAGGGGTTGGCAAGGAGAAGGCCCACGCCATCACCCCGGCTTTTGGTGCGGGACCAGTGAGAGAACGAAAGGCCTCCAGAGGAGGGGGTGGCAGGGGTGACAGAGTCAGAGGGAGAGATCCAGGTTTCAGTAAGTGTAAGGAGTTGAAAGCGGTGAGAAAGGAAGAGGTCATGTATGAAGGGGGCTTTATTAATGGAAGAGTGGCAATTCCAGAAGGAGCAGGAGAAGGGGAGTTGATCGGGGGAAGGCAGGGAATGTGGATGAGGTTGGGGGATGTGGAGTGATGGGGCTTGCAGGGACTGTGTAAGGGTGGGTGAGGGGAGGAGGGGGCTTGCACGGAATGGTGAAGGGGTGAGGGGGAGGAGGGGGAATAGGCAAGGGGGAGAATAAGGGGCGGGGAGGTTAGAGAAAGAGTGATGGGAGAGGGAGAATCGGGGGAGACAGCAGCAGTGTGAGAAGGAGAGGAGAGATGGAGGGTGAGGGATGTTAAACTGGAGTCATTTTTAAATCAATCATATTTACCCTTTTCAACTTTTATTTAATTGGGGTGTATCATACCCCATAAGTAGATTAAAACCAAAGATTTTTGTGCATAGCAGGGTTAAAATATACTCAGTACAATAATAATAATAATAATAATAATAATAGATAAGGAAAGGTGAGATAATTACAGTTGTCACATTGCTGTCAAGTGTGAGTGACATCACACCTTTCAAAAACACAGATATGAAACAGGTAGGTGCATGTAGGGTATAGCGTCTATAGGTGCCCTAGTAATCTGTATTTTTAACATGAGATTTTTCCTTTTACTGGCACTGGGAGAGAAAGCAGACAAAGCAGGTTGTGTGATCTCAAGGCACGAAACAAAAGCAATCCAACCTGTCTTCCAAAGAAATAACCTGACAGTCATGGGACCTGTGCCAGCAAAGTGCTATGAGAATCAGGCTAATAATTTTACAATATTTTAAAAGTTAAATTCTGGACTTTAATACTTAGCTTTCCGACAGACTGCTCTAAAACATTACCACTAATTATGTTTGCATGCTAGTCTGATTAGTGTCATATGAAGTGTTATATCATTAACATTATAAAAGGAGGAGAGCAGAAGAAACAGAATCTTACACAAACTGTATATAAAATTGTGCCTAAGTAAATAGCAACCATACTGTCTAGAAATATTCAATCTTCAGCAACATTTGAAAAACAAGTTGATCCTTCAAGTTTCAGCAACTAAAATCCTTAGACATGTTCTGTTATCCAAAATAAGCGTTCAATAGCTTTAAATACGATGAAATGTATTTAATACGCCAGCAGCTGCTACTAGTGACCCTCTCAAACAGAAGCTGTGGAAGCACCTACTGCTGGCCCTGACTTACTCTGAAGAAATGTTAGCCTATTGCAGAAGTCGCATCAAAGAAGGTGGCCAGAATGCTAAGGAAATGCAACTTGGTGGGGTTTTTTTGTGAAATAACTTCACTTTTTCCTTTCTGCTACCTCCATGTTACATATTTCCACCGTCCATATAGTGAGCACACATAATATTGAGTATGTGCACAACATTCAGAATTTGGGCTAGTGAAGCCAGAAGAGAAAGACAGCTGAATTAAAAATACATTAAAATAAGAATAATAGCAAGGTTAGCAACAAAGGGACATAAAACAAAATAGATAAAAACTGGAAGCTCTGACTTGACAAGTGGTATAACAAGACTACTCTAAGTGATCTGCAGCTGGTCCAAAAAAACATCTGAGGCCACAGCAAAAATAGACTTGGTTCCCCTGGAGGGAGGAAAGCCGTCGGGGAATTCGAGGGGGCCGGGGTCACAGGCAGGGGTGGGGGAAGACAATTAAACAATATTCTTCTTTGCAGGCCACCAACAATAAGCAAAAAGCCATTGCAGATCTTGGAGAACTCATGGGACGCACTCCCTAGTAAGCAAATAAGCAGTTGTATTCTGCCATAATTGAATCTTCTATATAGAGGCGTAGCTCCTTCTACAGTAAAAGATAGAAACTCAGTCTCTACATGACAAAGGCATGAATAACTGCAGCAAAGACTACATTCAAAAAGGTAGTTGTAATGTGTAACTTTGGCTGTAATTAATGAGATTGATACAGTACTAACACTTTTGCATCAGGAGCAGACCTTTGGAATTTCTGTGGACCAAGAGCCAAAAAGGCTGCTTATTGTCTGCATAGGTCCCTAAGATGGCTCATCCTTTAAACCTGTTTAGAACTTATATCAAAATAAGTGGAAGTTACTTTATTACATTGCAGTTACTTTGCAAAAATGTCTTTTTGCCGGATCAACAAGTATTTTGATATCTTGATAGCTGGCGCACATAGTTCGATAATTTGACTTCTTAAATGTATTATAGCTGCTGGTGATTCCAGTAAGGCAGTTTTACAAACAGATGGAAAATATTTTATCTTGTTACTGTTAGCAAACTTACCCTAACCATCATTTCTGCACTATTCCATTTTTCCTTATTTATTTGCTTAGCAACTGCATTGCAACTGACCAGAACAAAATGTTTTCTAATAGCTGGAGTGTTTTTATAAATCTCCACAGGGATACAAGAAATTAAAATTAGTTAGATATATCTTTGGATATTAAGTTTCACTATGAGTACGTAGGAACTTTTGTTTGCTTTTAGATTGTACAAATAATATGAATTGCTTCACCAAAACTAAGAAAATCAATACTGAAGAATGTGAAGACATTCATTTATACTCCACCCTTCCCTGAAGGCTCAGGGCAGTTTACAAAAATAAAAGAACAAAAAGAAAAATAATAAAAATACAAAACAATACAATAAAATCTCCTAAAAATCTCTACCCTCACTCCAAAAACCCACTCACCCAGCTTCTGTCCCTGTCTGCCAAATGCTCTACCAAAAAGAAACGTTTTACACCACCTCCAGAATATTCTCAAGTTCAGGCTCTGGAGGACCTCTGGGAGGAGGGAGTTCCATAATACTGAGACAGCAACCGAGAACGCCTCACTGCTGGTCCTTGTCATGCGGACCAATTTGGCGGGAGGTATCCGCGAGAGGGCCCTCCTGGCTGACCACAGGGGTCACAGTGGACCATGGAGATATAAATTTGTGTTCTACGTTTCTGTTTTCTAATTTAATAATAATTTATACCTCGCCCTTCTGTGAAGGCTTTATATACATATAAAGTGATATACCTATATACTTATATTGCTGTTTTAAATTCATTATCAGGCATGTCTGTATCACTTTTGACATTTGCTGTGCAATACAGTTTATAATGGATTCTGAAACACTAGCATGGATTTTTGTGCTGGGAAAATGCCATGGCCATGAAGGCTGTGGAGAACTATTTTTGAAGTGCACAACAACTTCTTATTTTCTTTTTCTTCTACACAAAAGTATCTACATATGCCTGTGTTCATTTACATATCAAAATATTTCCCACATACAACGTCCTGTATCTTATAATAATTCATGACAACTGCACACCAGAAAATCAATAAAGAGATTTTTCCTGTTAGCCCCATGGCATTCTATTTCAGATGGCCAACAACTATAAACTTTGGGTGAAAACAGACATGACACTAACCACCCTTGGTGGTCATTTATGCATATTTCAAGGCTGCATAGGGCACCAATGCAGCCCTGCAACATGCATAAATAACCACCAAGGGTGGTTAAAGGGTGTAGCATCATGTCTGTTTTCACCCTTTGAGAACTGCTTTATGTAACATTAAAAGCTGGAATGAAGAGCTTTAAGCAGTAAGATAAATATAATTGCTTCTCAACTGCTCCTGAAAACACCTAAATCCCAAATAGTGAAAACCTCAGATGGCAACTTTCTTATGCTCATACTAGTTAGCAGACTGGAAATTAAATCTTTGTTAGACTGATGTCTACAGGATAAGAATTAAGTTAATAACATAGTAAAGACAATGTTTACCAATATTTACACAAATATTTATTCTTACATTTGTACTTGCACCCCTGCTGGACAAGAGACCTGATCCAACAATCAACACCTGTTGGGGTGTGACTCTGGGAGTCAGGGACTCCTTCCAGTCCCCACAGCTGCACCGCACTGTCCATAAGGTCACTCCTGCTTGGAGTGATCCAAGCTGCTTGCCCAGCACTCTCCTCAGAAGCTGTGCCAGGCAAGCTGAGGAGCAGCAGCATGAGGGTTGGGGGTTGCCAAGGATTTGCACAATTCTCCTCTCCAAGGCTGTTGATCACTTAATGGTTTTCTGGTTGCACCTCTGGGATGTGTTTGCACAAAACCCAAGTCACTGGAGCTCAATACAGCACAACTGTCCATCCATAGAGATCCAACTGCAGGACGGGGGCCTATGTATACAGTCAAAACTTACTATTTTAAACTGAATTGTACACATACAAAGAACATGCAAAATATCAGTGTTTGTCTTATCTGAGCAGGACAACTAGAAAGAGTGTCAGAGACATAACTGTGCTGATTTAAGCCTAGGGGATCCAGTACAGAACTGGAATAGTACAGTACAGTCTACATAGTTGCAGTACGTCTACGTATATCTACTGAGAGTAATCAACACAACTATGACTACATGAGGGGGTTGGACAAAATGAACCGTGAGGTCCCTCCAAAGCCTAAAATTCTATAAAATCATTCTAGCATTTGTATTTAATTTTGAAATGTTTAATAATCTAAACGTGATTGAAAGAGAGCCTTTTGGCTGGGAAGCTTGGTAGCTGACACAAGTGTGAAGTGGAAGATATGGTTCCAGTCTCAACTTATGGGTGTTTCTTTCTTTCTTTTTTAAAAAAATATCTCTACTATACATTTACCTTTAGTTATCAATCATATTAGGAGCCCAGAGAAGAATTCTCTTCCCCAGTCCATGCTATGGTTGGTTATTACATATTCTGCCTTTAGTACATGCATGCAGAATTCCCACTGTCTCGAGAGATCTGCATGCAGAGAATGGGCAGTATATGCATTGCATAGAGAGAATTCACATGGCGGATACGTGGCACAGAAATTTAATCATAGGAGACATACCTCAACTATTACGGTCATCTCCCATTGACTTTAATGGTGGAGTATCGTGCCCTACAGAAGTTTCCAGATATAGCGAAACACGGGCAAATCTGGCATTTGCTAAATTTGATGACATCATGTTGGGCTTGTAGCTACATGAACAGATGCTTATGCCACTCCCATGCTTCTCTCTTAGAAAAAGTGTAAGAATTTTAAAGAAATTTTGCTTAGGGCTAATATACAGCCCTACAGTAAGCCTAAAACCACTGGAATATTAGGAGAACTGAAGGGTTATTTAAATGCGGTCACTACAGCTATTGTAGATTTACAACTAACATGAAATCATTTTATATTCGAGGAAGATTAGAGGTTTTAGGTGATTATACTAACTGTTCCACTAGTCAAGTCATTTATGCAGTTAAGTGTCCTTGTAATAAGATTTATGTAGGACAAACTAAAAGGGCAGTAAAAGTGAGAACAGGGGATTGGTTGTATAAAACAGAACAACATTACAACCCCAACGGTGTCTCATTTTTTGGAAATGGAACATAGACATCTGGATTTATCTTTTGGGATTATAGAAAGAATATGAGGAGATACAAATAGAGAACAAAGACCGTTACAAAAGGAGGCCTTTTGGGTCTTTTAATTGCAATGTGTTAAGCTGGCTGGCTTGAATGATTTTTTAGATTTGAAATGTTTTATATAATGTTGTGTTATAGAATCGACTATCATTGTATGGACATATTTGTTTTATATGGTTATGTGAAATTATGTAAAGAGGAGAGATTGGGAATTTTCTATAGCGTATTGACATCATATGGAATATGGAGGAGACATTTTATTAATTTATTTATCATTTGTTTATTTTTTTGTTATTGTTATCTTATTGTTGCTTTTTTGGAGGTATGATCATGTCATAATATTTTGGGTGATGAGTGCCCTTTCATGGATCAATAAATGATCAGATTTTAGTAAGAACATATTATTACTATGCTATATTATCGATAATATCATATAATTTTTATACTTTGGTATAAAAATGAGTATTAATAGTACTGAGTATGGAAAGAGTAAATGATGAAGGGGTAAGTATACTGCAAAAGTTTCGATAGTGTTTAGTGAAGGGAACTTAGATTAAATTAGTGTCATTGGTTGAGTTATTTTGTTTGTTGTAAATTTGAAGTGAGTATTAAGGTAAACAGTTACTGGATTATTTTGTAGATTGTTTAAATACTAACGTTAGTTAAATATTTTTTATAGGAAACAATGAGTAGTAGTACAACGGTGGTTGAGACTTTCATGTAGAGTTGAATGTGTAATGAATGGGTTAATTAAATTAATTAAGCTTGTTAAGACTAGGAGATGATTGAGCCAGGTATTTAAGAAGGCACCTGTCTGTATGTTCTTCTTGCCTTTCCTTCAGTTTGTTTGAGTAGTGAAGGAGATAGTTTGAGTAGGAAGGAAGAATGTACGGTCACTTAGAAGCGCCTCTGGAGCCCAGTATTCAAGAGGAAATCCGCGCTACCGGAAGTGATGTGCCGCCCATTCTCTTCAGTGGCAGTGGCTGCAGAAACGGGGCTTTCAAGAGGCGCATTCTGTAGACCTCAATTTTCAGGTTTAAAGAATGCGCCTCCTGAAAGCTCCGCGTTTGCAGCTTCTGCCGCTGAAGAGAATGGGCGGCACGTCACTTCCGGTAGCGTGGGGAGTGTGCAAACACTCCCCGCGCAGCTTTCCTCTTGAATACAGGGCTGCAGCAGCGCTTTTAAGTGCCTCGTGTAAAAGTGACCTAAACTGTACTTACTGGGGCAGTTTTTTTCTTCAGGTTCTTTTTTTGTTTGATTTGTGTTCATGGTTGAAAGGTATGTTTAACAATGGTTGTAAGTTTTGTTTATAATTTTATTACAAGAGATTAGTAATTTAAGATTAACATTTTTTGGTGAAAAGGTTTTATTTTATTTAATTTCACAGTATAGTTAGAAGAAAACTGGTGTGTTGATACTCTCGCTTTTGTACCTATTTGAAGGTAAGGCAATTGCTTATTTTTGTGGGTTTTGAGGCATTCTGAAGATAGTTAAGTGAAGGATATATAATTAGAGTTACTAGTTGATTAATTTTAATTACTTGAGCAAATTTGAAAAGAGTAAAGAGATACTGGACCATATTGCTATTTGTTATAAGATAGACATGAGCAGTATAATGATGGCTGAGTGTGGTGAGTAGTTTAGTTGGCAATGAGATGGCGAATTAATACGTTAAGAGGAGTATTTATTTATTTATTTAAAGACTTCCACCCCGTTCCCTCCAGCCTTACAGCAGCTCGGGGTGGCTTACAAAACATTTAAAAACAATTAAAAATACAGGAAGGGGTTACTAAAAAAATAATAACAACAGTAAAAAGAGGTAAAACCACTGGCAAAAAACAAACACAACCCACCCCCACCCAGTTGCTTTAGTAAGGTATTTAAGAATGTGTGTGTGTGTGTGTGTGTTCTTTTAACCTGGTTGAAAACCCTCTGGTTTTTTTTGGGAAGGAATTATGTAAATTGGCCTTGTGGAGGCAGATTTTCTCTTTGGGTTCATTTGAGCCCCAGCATAAAAACTGTTGGGAGTGTGTGGGCAAAGCTTCATTCCAAAGAGAATCTGTAGAAGCATCTCCCCCCATGCAGTCAGTCTCTTCTCTTTCTATCATGCTGCCACCCCCGCTCACCAGAAAAACTAAGGAAACATGTAGGAATTAGAATAGTCCTTCATGAAAATCCTTGTTTCTATCATCCCTGTTCTGATAAGCAGGTTGGTGTGCATCTCTAGATGGAACAGTGGCAACTTTCTTGCCACAAATTTATATTGTCCACCACTATTTTTCAGATCCCCAAACTGCATTAAACACGTGTGTTTGCACAAAAGATGTAATGGCCAAACATGTGAACTGCTTCGCTCTAAAAAAACTCCAAAGTGGCCAGAGTGAAGAGGCAAACAATCTTGTAGAAACCTATTCTGCTCAACTACAGTTCTGATGCTGCTGCTATTACTCTCTGCACTCTGGAGTGGCCTTTACGGTCTGCTGGAGGTGCCCTTCTTGAGGTCCCCCGTGTGCCCTGGGGGGCCACTATGGAGCGGGCGTTTTCGGTGGCTGGACCTAGGCTGTGGATCTCCCTCCCGGTGGAGCCCTGAGTGGCCCTGGATCTCCCCTCCTTCCATTGTAACTGTAAAACTTGGCTGTTCCATCTGGCTTTTGGCGAGGGAGATGGGGAGTAGGGTGGGATGGGGGGAAGGGGATGGTTTGGTTTTGTGCCTTCCCTTTTTATTGTATTGTATGGTTTTATTGATTTTATATGCTTTAATATTGTAAGCTGCCCCAGGCTGCTTGGAGCAGGAGGAGCGGGGTATTTATTTATTTATTTATAAAATCATTTAATATTATTACACAGACAGGGAAGACGGGATGTTGGACACATCTTTATGTGAGAGAGGTCAGGTTGGAATTTGAAAACGGCTTTCTTACTGGAATTGCTGTACTGGTATTATTTCTAATATTTCTTAGACATTAATATTTTGTTCAGTGCTGTAGATGAAGTCATAGATGAATTCTGAAGGAAGCAAATGGTTCTGAGGGTCAGTGGGATTGAGACAGGATCTGAAGGAAGTCCAGCCACCGTGCTCAGAGGTTACCCAAAGACAGGTGGAGACCCACCCCACTAAAGTGAGGCTCTTAGAGCTGCGGTTATCAAGAAGAAAAGACTAGCCTGAAGGGCTAAAGCTGCCTGGGGCTTTGCTTCCAGGGGGGGAGGGGGAAGAGAAGTGGTGTTAGTCGTAGGGATGGAAAGGTCTGCATCCAGGATCAAGCCCTTCATTTGACCAACTGGAGCAGGAACAAGGGTCATGTGGACTGCGGGGAGTTCCTGGATGGGCTGAGAGGGCTTGCAGCCTGCTGGGAACATTGGTGGTAGGCGACCCTGGATGAATTCCGTATGGCTCTGGAGTGAGCACAGGCTAGCTTCCAGACTGTACAATAAGAATTGGCCATTTAATCAATAAAGGGTTGCTGGCTGGCTCGCTGCCAGATTTAAAACAAATCATTTGTGTCTGGTGTTTTTTGTCTGGTAGCGTGAGTACGAAACAGTACTTGCAACCTTTTTCATAAACTGCCATCTTACCTACCTTCTCCAGTTAGTTTACCATTCCCATGGTACTAAAATTTTGCCTGAGAACTTATCAACAGGCAGTACATTGCTTGGTACCACCCATATAAGGGACCGGCAGATTGACAGCGGCCAGCAGGAAGGGAAGCATTGACCAATGTCTTTTTTAAAAAAAGACGACCTATATACATACATACTGTGTGTAAACCGGGACAGTGGGAGAGCAGATGAGAGGAGAAATTGAAACGGAGGGAAAATCAGAACAAATAAACTAGAGTGGAAGCTGAACTCTGCTTTCAACCTTGAAAATTCAACCTTGAAAAGTTTTCTTGAGAAGTTCGCCTTTTTAAAAAAATAAATAAATTCTTTATTATTTATAGAAGTTCGCTTTTTAACCAGAAACTAAGAACATGGGCATTTGTTTTTCCACTTTTCCACAGCAGGTTCTGTGAAATTTCTGCATGACTATTACTGCTTTCCCTGTCTTTTTAATTTAGGTTCTATGTCTCCAATTCACAAAGCACTTACTCTGGAGTAGCCCCATCCAATGTGGGCTTCAAGGGGTTTACTCTGAGGTAAGTGTTTTGTGGACTACAATCTTGAATTTTAGAATTACTTTCCATCAATTAACATTAACTTGTGCAATTTTATTTTTCTTACCTGTTCAGCATATTGCAGTGCATAGACCTCAAAAGACAGTTCACGGAGAAAGGCTGTAAAAGGGGGAAAAAGTCTATTAAAATATGATCCAGTTTTAATTTTTATAACATCAGAGGCAAATGATGGAATAGCAAAAAGAATAAACAATAATATGTACTTGAGACTTAAAAAATATACTGAACAAGCAACTTAAATTCCCCCAAATGTTGGATTTGCAGGAATTTGGGTCATTAAATTACTACCAGTATTAAAATTAATAAAATAACAATCACAGTAATTAATAATAATTATTAATCTGTAATAAATAATAATCAGTCTAGGTTCCAGGTCATGTACCCCCTCTTCCCGTGACCTTCTGCTATACCATTCACCACATCTCTGCAAGATGTCAGCTCCCATCAGTCACTCCTGCACACCTGGTCTGCTTCCATGTACCTCTCTTCCCTTCTCCTCCTTTCCTCATCTTCTAAACTCCTTCTCTTCCAAGTCCTCCCTCAGAGTAACATTTATCTTTCCTATCAACCCCTACCTCCCCATATCTAAGCCCCCTACTCCCTGCTCCAGTTAGTCAATCCTACTCCCTGCTCCCACCCATCCGCCACCTCCCCAAACCTAATCCCCATCCCATCTCCCCCCATCTCAGCTGCCTTTCTCTTGCGCTCTCTGGAACTGACACTCTTCCATTTAGAAAGCACCATTCATCCACAACCTCTTCCTCTCCTGCTCCTTTCAGCTCCTTGCCGTTACAGAAACCTGGATTCTCCCCTGTAACATTGCCACTCCTTCTGCCCTCTCCCTTGGTGCCCTCTCCTTCACCCACGCTCTGAAGGCCACGGCGGCCGTGTTGGCCTGCTCCTTGTTGAATCCTGCCTGTTCCAACCCCTCAGTACTTCCCCCTATCAGTCTTCCTTTGAGGCGCATTGTGTTCACCTCTTCTCACCTCTCCATCTGTCTTGCTGTCACTTGCCGCCTCCCAGGCTCCCTCTCCTCTTTTCCCTCTGACTTTGATACATGGCTTACTTTCTGAGGACGATATTCCCACCCTCATTCTAGGAGACTACAATATCCATGTGGACACCTCCTTTGACTTTGTTGCTTCCCCCTTCCTCTCATTGACCTCTTCTTTTGACTTTCACCTGTGGACTGACTGCCTGACGCAACGTGACAGCCCCTCTCTCAACCTAGTTTTATCAAAAAACTGTTCTCTCAGATCTCTCCTTTGACGCCCTTCCTGTCTCTATCACCTTGTTTCATTCCATGTCTCCCACTCGCCTCCTTCTGCTTCCCCAATCTCTCGCTCTTTCTGTGACCTTCAATCCATCAACCTTCTTGACTTTGCTTTCTCCCTCTCCCACTTCTCTCATCTGTCTCCTCTATCACCTGTCCAGACTATGCTGTCCCCGCCTTCAACTCATCCCTTTCCTCCATCCTTGACTCCCTTGCACCCTACTCGTGCCATCCTATCGGTCGTATAAATCCCCATCATTGACTCACCCCTACCATCCGCCACCTCAGATCCAGCTCTTGAGCAGCTGAGCGCCTGTGGTGGAAGTCTCATGAGCTTGCTGACTTCCTCCACTTTGCTCTTTCTGCATTTAGCAATGGCGTTTCCCTGTCCAAAGACCGCTATTACTCCACACTAATCAGAATCTCACTCTCACAACCCCCACTGTCTCTTCTCAACATTTGCTTCCCTTCTGAAGCCTCCCTGTTCTTCCCCCCACCCCTCCTCTCTCTCTGCATAGAATCGTCTCTCCTTTTTTAACAAGATTGATAAACTCGGCCTTGATACTGCATCTCAACCCTCTCTCTTCCATTTCCTTCCCTGCTATCCCCTCTCCTGCCTCTCTTCTCTTTCTCCCTAGCTTCCCTTAATGAGGTCACATCCTTCCTCTCTTCATCCAACCCTTCCACTTGCCCCCTTGACCCCATCCCCTCTCACCTCCTAACAGCAATTGCTCCCACCATTGTGTCTTTACTGCTACACATAAATCTCTCCCTCTCTCTACTGGCAGTGAGAGTAGTCCAGCAGCCAGCAATTCATAGGTATAGAAACATTGTAGACAGGATCAGAGCAAACTCATCTATCTTCAGTGCACTTATAGCTGGATCCTGCATGGTGCTGAGCCTGTTTCAGTTATCCACTTATGCACTTGACTGAAGTTAAGTTTGAGTAGTCCCACTGATATCAATGGTACTTCCAGAGGCAGTGCAAAACTTTTTGTTTAAAAAGCATTTGGTGTGGGGAGGGATAGGAGCTGGTTGGGAGGTTTTGGCTGAGGTTTCGGGTTCTTGGGGTAAAGGTGGGGTAAGGTGGGGTTGGAGAAGGGTGAGGGAAAGCTTGTCGGGGAGGTTGGGGTTTTTCTGTTGTGATGTTTTATATGCTTGTAAGCCGCCGTGAGTCATTCAACAAGGGCAGGGTAACAATCAGAAATATATATAAAATAAATAAATAAAAAGCGACTATGTATCATTGGCACCTTCTTATTTAACAGATTTGATTCTGGTGTTCCTTTTGAGTTCTATTCACAGTAAATATTTACTGATATTACTCCAATTATATACTACGCATATATTCAATTGAACAGCTTCCTGAAGAGCAAGCTGACAGTCTACCAGCCTTTGTCAGTTTAACGTCTGGATTCATTATTACTATTATTATGTATATAGCGCCAGCAGTGCATCTCTCCAGAGCTAAAGGAAAGCAAATTTGATCATATACTTATCATCAACAATCATCATCCTCAATCATCATCATCATCACTGTTCTCTTCAATTACACATGAGGCACAAGTATCAGAAAGAGCCTAAGGTGTATTGTGGATCTTTATCCCTGACATGATATGCAAGGATGTAAAAAGCTAGTTTGACTCCCCAAACCCAAATCAAGTTTACAATGCACAGCTAGAAAAATCTTTTAATTAGTAAATTTTGCATATGTGCAATATAGAAGTCATTTAACTTCTATATTGAAAAAGAAATATATTCTAAAAGAAAAATCTTTTAATTAATAAATTCTGCATATGTGCAATATAGAATTCACTATGGACATAACCCCAATAGAACCCTAAGATTTTTTCAGCGGTATTTTTATCCAATCACTTTTCTGAGTAGAACTTCACTACAACTTAAGCTCCAGTCGATAGTCTTTCACCTTAACTCTTTTCTTGAAATTATAGTTACGGTAAAAATCCATCTTTTAAAAGACTGTATAAGAACAGAAAGAACAGAGTGAATAAAAACTAGGGCTGAAATTAATGGGCCTTTTTATTTTTGCAAAACTAATTTGCATATCCATCCACAAAAATGAATTTTTATTACCACTGTGAAATTTGCTTACAAATTTCTTGATAGCTTTGCTTCAGTATTTCAGTTACTTCAGTCACTTTGGTTACTGTGGATGAAGTGCTGAATACCAAAATATTAAAGGGATTGAAATACCGAATACAAAATATCAAAGGAACCAAAATCCCAAACACAAATATACCCAAATGAATATTCGGAACTGCAAATGAGGTGGAAAGCTTATACGGCTTGGTATTCACTTCATCAAAATGGATACGAATGTCCTGAATTTGTCAAATTCAGTGTATTCCCACCAAATATTCATTTTTGGCTCTAGTAAAAAGAAAAGGCAAAAAAAATTACCAGTATCTGAAAACACTCCTCTACAATATGACTGCATGATAATTTTAATTAACTCTTGGATGGGAGTGTAGTCTAGTTTGTATTAAGTTTAAAATATAGTTGAAATAACTAAAGGTGCAATCCTGCAAAGATTTGTATTTGGTATGGAACAGAATGCAGCATTCATAGTGCATACTGTTAACACCCTGACATTAGACTTTGCAGGAGTAAGCCACAATACTTTTTCCACTAACTAACAGACTGAAGATACATACCATTTGAGTTCATACTTATAAATAACTGGGAACCAGACCTTATGGATGGAGAAACTGAATGGGAAATGAAAATTTTGATTGAGGAGGTACCTAGAATTACCATGTATTTGTTTTATTATTAAAATGTATAAGCCACCCCTTAAAATACATAACAGACATCTTAAAATACATAACAGACTAAAATACAATTAAAACAACATAAAATCCCCAGATTAAAATAACCCATACCCAAACCCTCCTAACCCAACCCACCAGGCCCATCTCCCTCAGTAAAGGCCCGGCGGAACATCCAGATCTTACACTGTCTACGGAAAGAGGGGAGGTCGGTGATCAAGCGGACCTCCAACGGGAGAGAGTTCCACAGCCGCAGTGCAGCCACAGAAAACGCCCTCCTCATTGTTGACACCCGGGAAACACGGGAGACCTCGAGGAGGGCGCCCCCAGCCGACTGCAGGGACTGATCCAGGATCCGAAGGATGAGGCGGTCCTGCAGGTAGGTAGGACTCAGGCCATTTAGGGCTTTAAAGGTACACACCAACACCTTGAATTGGGCCCAGAAGACTATCGGCAGCCATTGCAGACAGCGAAGCACTGGTGTAACATGCTCGCGTTGGCTCATCCCCTTCAGGAGATGGGCCGCCGTATTCTGCACCAGCTGCCGGCAGTCTCGGTGCTTACCCGGTGTTTGTCAGCTGTGGGGGATTGGATGAGGATGAGCCGACTGAAGTTAAATCTTAACTGGTTCTGCACCCTCCCGAGGGCCGACATGCACCAGGATACTGGCCTGGAGGAGATAATTATCCATCCATGGCAAAGGCACTGTTGACACCTCCACTAATGAATCCCCCACCTCAAGGCTGGTGCAACATATCATGCCCAGGGTATGTCCTCCACTCTCTGAGACAGGGGTCCACCACTCTCTGAGACAGGCCCACGGTCGCCATGGCGACCATGAACTCACGCTCTGCCCCTCTAAGACTGGCGTCGGCATGGATGTTGAAGTCTCCCACGACTATTGCCCTGCGGGACGCCAAGACTGTCTCCGACACCCGGTTGGTCAATGTGGGCAGGGAAGCTGCTGTACAGGTGGGTGTCCGGTATATCAGCAGTACTCCCACTCTGTCTCTGGCCAAACCTAACATGTAGCTTGGAACTTTACTGGGAATGGACCCTCTTTCAAACATACAGGCTAATCAGAGGGCAGTTAATTAATTAAATAACTTACTTTCCTGCTTCAAAAATTACTTTTTCCTGTTTTTGTAAATTACTACAGATATTTAGGAACCTGAAGTGTTACCCCCTCGCCCCCCCCACCCCGCAAGGTAGGGAGGTGCTTTTGAAGGGACAGCTGATTATTAAACCAGTATTTTCAACATTTAGTGGATACTAGTTGTTGGCAGCTGAAAGTGTCACAAGAGAGTTGGTATTCTCAACCTCAGTCTGCCTCTTAAATACTGTGCTAAAATAGGGTCAAAAAAGTAAATTTCAAAGTAGCCAATATTTTAAGTCTTTTCAAGTTTGTTTATTTTAAAAGTCTTTTAAAGCTTACTTATTGGCCTTACTTCACAGGGTTGAAGTGAGGGTGAATACATTAAAGATTATGAGTTGCTCAGGCACTATGATAATGGGGCCCTATAATAGGTTTCTTCTTTCCTCCCTGATTAATGAACATGCATATTAATAGCCAGGAACAATCTGTTTCTTTGTCCTTAATTTTGCTACGTGAAAATGACCACCCCTTATTTAGATGGAGTTTTTTTTAATCTAGGGTGGAAAACTTTATTCTACTGAATCATCCATAGCTGATAGCGTTGCTGTTGATGACAATTACCTTGCCATGACTGTCATTCCTAATATGATCAGCCATATATTTCAAGGCATTAAAACTAGCATGCAAAAGTGCATCAACTGGATTACATTAAAGCCACCATGGCGTTTTGTAAACCATGTGGCTGTTAAGTGCTGACTGGGCCAAACTAGACTAACTGGGCCAAATACTGCTTTCATTTACATCAGTGTAAATCCAAAATAATGATTTAATGAATGATTTAAATGAGAAAAACTTGTCTCACTTCTTTTTACAGCTTCTTTTTACTACAAAGAAGAAGAGAAAAACAATTTGTATTACACTAGTTATTTATCTAGAAGAATAACTTGTTTAGGATTTTTGGCACAGTTTCAGCTGAGCTTTTTAGCTTGCCTTCAAACATATTTATTTAATGACGCCACATGAATAGAAAAGTGCATTTCAAAGAACTGTAAAGCCACAGGTTACATAATAATGGCTGCAAAGTGGAAACTGTCTTAAATCATATTTATAAGAAGTATAATTAGCACAAAAGAAATTAATCAAATTACAATTCAATGTGTCTTTAAAATGTTCCAGATGTTTTGTGCTTTCAATACTCAATTTGTATTTATTCAAAGTTCTGTTAAAAAGGCTAACTAGTAAAGTGTGTTGAGGTACCTGCCAAATGTGTATTTGATCTCTCCTGTAATAGTGGGGCTAAGTAGGAAAGGAAGATGAAACTTGCTCAAAAAGACACGTTAAATATCTGTTTAAGAACAGAATTATATTTATTATTATAGTGCCAACATTGTGCCTGGTGTTGAACAGCCATGATTAGAGAGACAGATCCCTACCCAGACAGTCTTAGAGTTTAGGATAGGCAAAGGAGGGGAGACAAAGCAGAGAGTACGATAGGAAGACAAAAATATATTAATAAAGTTGAAAAGCTGCATGCGCTTAAGCTTAGCTACATGTAGGGGAAGCATAAGTAAATAAGTAATGGGATGAGCAGCTAGTGAAAGCCTGACAGAAAAGGTAGGTTTTTAGGAGGGATTACAGACAGAGCATATGTGCTTGTGAAGATAATATCAGGCATAAGGGCTGGTGTAAGAGAAAAGGTGAAGATGAGATCGGTGACACTGAGGCAAAGAGAGGCATCCAAATGGTAGGTCTCACACACTTTGCCAAGGTTTAACTGATCACCATATTTGAGGTTTGGAAGGAATTTCCCCAAGGTCAGATTGGCAGTCTAAGGGTTTGTTTTATTTTTTTTCACCTACCCTAATACTGTGAAGAACAGCTCTCTTGTTTGAGTCATCTTATAAAATTAGTTCTTGTTAGGGGTGGGACTCTGGGCAAAATTTTGGTTATACCAGTTCTCGGTCCTCATTGATCGGTTCTTTTCTCGGTTTTTGTTTCTCTTGGTATCCGATTTTTAAAATTGTGGTTTTCCCCATTGATTTGAATGGGGAAAACCTGAATGTTAAAAATCTGATTAAAAAACCAATGCAAAAAACCCGATACCACTGATACAGAGAAAAGAACTGAGATATCAGATTAATCCGATAGGCCAATTATCTGATACTTTTGGTTTTTGGCAATACAGAGAGTCACATCCCTAGTCCTGTCATTTCAAGCATTGGCTTGCCCTCCTCTGATTTGTGGCAGGCTTTAATATTAGGGGTGGGAATACGGTTCGGATTTAATCTGTAACCACTTGTAATGGGCTGTTACGGATTAATCCTTACCGAACTAAAACAGTGGTTTGGTTTTAAGTCTATAAATAAATTATTTAAAAAATTTAAAAAATCACTGCACATTCACAAATTGGCCACTACCACTGCCATTTTGAGAAAGAGTGAATAAGCAGAACTGTCCAGTAGGCATTTGCGCATGAGCAGTGATTATTTTTTTTATTTAAAAAAAAAAAATATTTATAGATTTAAAACCAAACTGCAGTGGGTATTTGCCACTGTTTTAAATCCGTATTTAAATCTGTAAATTGTGGAACTGATACCATAAACGGAAACAAATTACAGTTTCCTCTAACGGACATCCCCTATTTTATACGGGCTCTATCTGATGATGAAGTCATCTGTTGGGGTGATTTAGTTCTGTGAATGCTGCCTCCACCTAGTACAGGTGGTTTTACTAGATGATCTTGCAGACCTTTCAAGCCCTTTGATTCTATCTAATCCAATCTAGCATTACATAAAAATTATAATGAAATTACAATCCTGTAATTCTTATTAACCTTCATGAACATTAACCATTAAGAGACAGAAGGTCTAAACAGACCTACCATTAACAAACAGAAGGTATACATTAGAACATAAGTTCAAATCTACATTTTCCTCCTTTTAAAATTTCATTCTCCAGTTCCCGCTCCAAACTCTCTCTGTTAATCCCTAAGATCGTTTTCTGCTTCTTCTCACAATTGTTGGTGCTATGTCCCTCTTCCTCCAAATTAATCCTCACAGATTAGAATTCAACCTTTGTGCTCATTCCTACATCAACCATCTTGCCCAATCTGCTGTCTCTCTCGTTTTCCACTGCTATATAACTATCCATTGTCTACATAAAAACTCCTAACAACCTCATCTTTTAGAAAATTAGCTTACTAATTGTTACACATCTAATACACATCTGAGCTTTACTTGATGGCCCATCCAGGGACATCCTTAGAGCAGAGCAGGAGGGGCAGCCACTCCAAGCCCCATCGTTGGGGGGAGGGCTGCAGAAAGTAGTCTCAGTAGTCTCAACAGCAGTGCTCCTGAGGCAAACAAGCTGGCGCTTCCTCTGGGGCCTTCATCCTGCACAGTGAAGATGGCTCCACAGAAGTGCCTGCCTGAGGAGAGGGCCCCTGGAAGTCACCCTCACGGGAGTTAGGCCCCCATACCCATTGGTAGAGTCCTGATGCCACACCACAGGGGGCTCCTCCTGGGGCTTCACTCCTGCTGCTGGCCTGAGGAACCTGAGAGTGACCGAGGGAGGGAGGGGGCTGGTGGAAGCCTTTTGTGAAGGTCCAAGCGCAAAGTTTTTTGCTGCCCAGGAAAACAAACCTTTGCCACCCTCCATACCCAGATGCTGCTGTGCTCCAGCTGACTTCATGTGCCCCAGGGTTCCCCGCTCCACCGGGGAGGGAAGGGGAGCCTGGGTACTGGGGGGGGGGGGGGGGGGGGGGGGGAGATGGTGGCCCCAGTTTCCCCTGCCTCTCCCAGTCTCCAAACCAGCTGCCCCGCAAATAAATGGTTTCATGGAGGCCTTGAAACCATTGTAGCAGCAGCTGCCATTTTTGCTGCCCCCTTCAACGTGCAACCCTAGGCCACGTCCTTTGCTGCCTCTATGGTTACACTGGCCCTGCCTCTGTGGCATGGAAGCCAGAGTTCTCTGGCCTGAGCAGGAGCCCCTGCTTCAGGCTGCCACTCAAGTTAAGAGAGCTGGATTCCCCACATTAGCTGCTGCTGTGCAGCGGATGCCTTATGCCCCCTCCCCTTTGTGCCACTGCCAGCCCCATTCACCACCTCCTTCACTGTTCTACACCTGTCTCTTCATTTCCCCCCCCCCTTCCCCTTGTGCTGTTGCAAAACAACATGTGCATCTCTCTCTTGGGATCCTCCTGAGCCCCTCTTTCCAAGCAAAAAAAGTTCCCCACCTCCCCTCTTTTATATTGCACTATACTCCCACTTACGAAGCACGGGGTGATTTACTGAGCTAATGCGTGGGTGGCAGTTCTTTTGCTTTCATCTGGACAGGCCAATCACAGTAGGGCTAACAGTCTGTTTCGTATTATTTTAATTGTGAAATGTTTATTGAATTGCCTCTGCATTTCATGGTAGTTTTGACTGTACGCGGACACAGATTTAAAACAAAACAAAAAGCCTTTAGGGTAATAATAGTTGTCTTTCCTGTCTATAACAACAATACAATAGGAAAGCCCACACTATTTTTGAGACTTCCTCAGCCCCGCTCCTGCTTAATTTGCAATATTTTCCATATGACCTGCACACATTCAGTTATTTGTAGAACACTATTATTCATTTTCTATTGTCTATCCTTCCCCTTACCTATTCAAATATTGGTTTTCTAATCCTCTCTGAACTCAAATTTTTATGTGGAAATGTGGGACATGTTGGAATGTCTATTAAGATTTTAAATAGCATATCCAAATAGCTTCATAACTCCAGGGCTCCAAACATTTCTTCTTTTTACAGGCACCGCACTTTACTTTTTGGTTATGCAAGCAATACTGTATTCGCTATGGTGGCGCCAACATACAGTTGGCAAACACTGAGGTGGATTAAGGCAAAAAGAAGTCCACAAGCCAGTAAAACATGAGGGCTCTTGAAAAGGCTTGCTCTCCCTAGACATGTTCTTGCAGCGCAGCCATCCCTCTCTCTTCTTTTTTTCTATACCTGAATCTTTGATATTCCAGCTGAATACAGCAGCCGAGCCTCGTGTGGAACAAGACCAAGAGTAAGGAATACAGTGCAAGAACTGCTCACTGCTCTCCAGCTGTATCATTACTTCAAGAGGGGCAACTCCAGCTATGGAATTTGAACCTCAAGGACCGCAATTTAACCTATTACTGGGTAAATGATAAACACATACTCCGGTAGTATTGGGACACAAGCTGCCACAAACCTCATCCACACACAGAAATATAAATATAATTCCTACACAGCAGACACTAGACTCCAAGCCCCAAGGCACCTTCTGGTGCTTGGCATTTAAACAATGACTCACCAAGTATTCTTTTTTTTTCCCCTGGGGAAACATGGGCCAGCTTCCCAAGAGGAACCTCACATCTATGCCTGATCTTCAATTGTGCTCCCATCTCCAAATCTGTACCCACATTTGAATATAATGCAAGCTTCCCACCTGCATCATTCAGCCATGACTCACACTGTGCTGAATATTTTCTTAAAGCAAACCAGCGTAGAACACCACTATTACAGCCAGAGTGTCAGAAACCAACACCGATGTTAAAAAATCCTCTCTAGCCCCGAGACTCCACAGGAGAGTCTCAGGTCTGAAGACAGGATTCTTTAATGCTGACATCTTAAGTGGTCAGTCACTAGTACAGCTGAAATGATTTGCACTAGTGTAGCTGAGCCACGCCGAATGAACGTCCAGGAATTTTTATGGTTCAGTCCAAGAAGATTATCTTTCCAATAATTACATATTATGTACATAAGACCTGATATACTCAACCTGCAGCTGTCAGCGCGCACCCTCCCCGGGCTGAGGGCTCCGGAACAGCGGGCCCGCTGACCCGGAGGCGTGCCCGCCTCGGGGGCTCGGTAGGGGAATCAGGTGCAGCGCTGAAAGGATGAGGAGGCGGGGTCACGTAGTAGGGGAGCGCGCTTCTGGCCACTCCCCCTGCATCTCCAGAACGGTGTCAGCTGTGGCAGCGGGGGGTTGGGCCCCGCCCGGAGCACACGGGCGGCAGGCAAAGCAAAACTATAAAAGGTACCGGCGGGGCCTGACTTCCCCGCCGGTAATCATTCTTGAGAAGCTGGCCCCCCTTGCCTTGGAGATTCAGTGTCTGGTTCGGAAGTATATGAGGAGTGAGTGGTCCCAGTGTTTCCCTTCCTGAGAGAGTGAACTATGTGTGAGTGAGTAAAAGAGGGTCTGGTGTTTTTGTGTGTCCTGGATAAACGGTGTGAGGTGATATATAGTGTGGGGTACCTGTTTCCTTACAGTCCTGTTATTTTCCCTCTTTCCTCCCCCAGCCCTCCTAGCACATTATCGTAAGTAAGAAAGCCCGTTCCCCCACGCCCCTATTTCCTTGTCCCTATTTCCCCTTTCCTTCCCCCGGGAATCATTCCCTCCTCCCATCCTCCCTCTCACAGAAACTGCACGGTGTCCTGAACCCTGAGCATTCCCCCGAGTGGGTGGTCTCCCTTCATGTTTGTGAGTCTTGTCTCTCCGAGGCAGACAGCTATTGCTCGCCTAGTCCCTGTGATGAAAAGGGTTGCCTTCTAGCTCTGAGGGAAAGCCCACCCTACACCCTGAGGGACCCTAGCTTTACCGAGCTAGGTCTTGGCGGTAAGCGTAGTTGCCTCTGGTTGTCAGTGTGGTGTCTTGTTTTTGAACCCATTAAGAGGGTAGCCCCTGAGTCTCCATCCCTCCTTCCCTCTCCTTCCCCCTACCCCGTGACAGAAGCTGCTGCTGCTTAAGTTTAAAGTCAGATGGTAAAGTTACTAGCCAGTAAGCAGACCAACTACCAATCCTACCAACCTTTCTTTGAGCCTGCTCCAAAACAAGGCTAGTCTCTTTGCCCCATCAAATTCTGTTGCACAAGACACAGTTCATTTCAAACTATTTTTGGATTTTGTAGCATTGTTCCTAACAGAAATATCTGAACATTTCCACATTCTTTAGACTGATAATTGCAAAGTCCTTTGTGCACTTTATGGCATATCTGACTCTTTTCTGGGTTTGGTAAATTCTTGGGGGAAAGGGATGTGCATTAATACAAATCCTGCAGTTGTGGGATCGCTCAAGTTATAGAACCGATATTCCCATCAACTATTCCTTTTCTTTTTTAAACTATTAAAGATGTCTTTATATTAGATCAATGAATCAGTTGCAGTAAGGGGAATAAAGAACAGAATGACTTTCCTACTTCAGAATTTACGTAGTGAGAGAATGAAAATAAGTTTGACTGCCTATAAAAACAGGTTTCCAAGCAAGTAGTTCTTAATTATTGGGGGGGGAAATCACACTAATTAAGTCCTACATCTTTTACTAATGCAAATATTCCGCATGACTAATGTGGGTATTATTTAAGAACACAGCAGAAGCAAGTTATATCTTTTGAGTAGTAAATGTATTCATTTTACTAATATATACACATATACACATTACATACTTCAGAATTTACGTAGTGAGAGAATGAAAACAAGTTTGACTGCCTATAAAAACAGGTTTCCAAGCAAGTAGTTCTTAATTATTGGGGACAAATTCCCTTCCTCCCCCATGTGCGGGATGGCTCCTTGCAGCCGTTTCGTGTTGGGCGGGGAGAGGGCTTTGCCGCTTGGCCCCCCCTCTCGGAAAAGGACAAGCGGCCGCTGGTGCTCTGAGTGGGCGCCGGGCTGTAGACAAAGGGAGGCAGGTCATAGAGACCTGCGGGCATCAGTTGAGCTTCGCGGTGCTGCGGGGCAGTTGGCCAGGCAGTGCGCGAGGAAGGAAGCAGCTCTTACTGCATCCCTGAGGCAGCGGTTTCCTCACGGGAGCCTCACGACGAAGCTGTCAGTTGCGGCTGTGCAGTTGCCACCTGGAGGATATTAGTGGCACTGCAGGTGACTATGAATGGGCTTTTACTGTGGGCTGTAGGGCTTTTACTATAAAATTTTTACAGTTATCACGTAAAAGCAGAGACAGTTTGAGGGGGTTTTGAGGGTGGGCAACTACCCACCCCTTGTACTTTTTGGGGTCCCCCATCCCTCCAACAGGCAGTGACAGGTTGAGGGGGGTTTCTTGTTGTGTCCCCCCCATCCAACCTTGTACTTTTGGGTCCCCCCCACCTCCAACTGGCAGTGCCAGGTTGACTTTCATTGGTGCGAGCTTGTGTGGGACACAGGTTGCCTTGCGCTGAAGGGTGGTCTAAGGTGAGGGAGCGCTACCTCACCCTGATTTCTAGGCGAGATGCCGAAGGGTGGAGGTAAGAGCAAGGGCAAAGCCCCTGCCAAGAGAGGGAGGCCTGCTCGAGAGGCAGTTCAGGGAGGTCAGGGTACAGCAGCGCATGCAGCAGACCCGTTCGAGGCTGTGCTTCTGGCGCTACAAGAGAGAATGGGGGGATGTGAGGGTATCCTCACGCAGATGGCAGCAGCCCCCTCTGGCCTGGGGGATGTCCCTTCGGGGGGCGTCGAGGAGGCGGGGGGGCGGCACCAGGCTCCCCCTGTCTGTTTCAGGGACAACAGGCCCACGGCGTGGAGAGGGAGGTCGGACTCTCAGATGGCTCGCCAGGACCAAGTGGATGCTGTGGTGCAGTGGCTAGATGTCATTGAGCCTTCTCAAAGGTGGTCCAGGATTTAGTGACCCTGAAACAACCAATTCAGGGCCAGTTCGGGGACGCTGAGGGGGCTGGACCCAGTTGGGGCCAGCTGCAGAATCCGGTTCCTCCTGGCCATGGTAATGGTGAGTACCAAATGCACCCATTTCAAGATATAGGGTGGCCTCGGATGTGGTGCTGTCATGACTTCGGGCTAGATGTGCCCCCCCCCTCCATCGCAAAGGCTCGGGTAGAATGGGGCTTGGTCCCCATGGCCGGTGCATCAGGGTCACCACCCTTCCTTGGAGCCAGGATATGGAGTGCATGCTCCTTCCCCCTCAGGGATTGGGGGGCGGCAGGCTGCACAGGTTTGGCCTATGGGGGGGAGGTGTGGCTCCCTGTGGTGCCATGTTACAGATGGAGTGACGGAGCCTTCTCCGCTAGCGGGTGGGTATGCTGATATGTCAGTGCCTATGGGAGCTCATCTGCTGCAATTCACTAGGAAAAAGATATGGCGGGGGGGAGTATGTAGATTTGTTCTCCCTCCTGTTTACGGACCCCATTCCCGATCCTAATGCAAGGCTGGAGGGAAAGGATAAGGAAGGATTGAAAAGGCCAAAGGCGGACCGTAATTTGTCCAATTGGTCAACAGCATCCTCCATATGGTTGGGGGTTATACTGCAACTGTTCCCGCTGTGAGCCGCCGAGCTAGTCAATTACCAAGACATAGTTTGGCGTGCTTTTGACACGGGGCACCCGGGCACGTGGCTTTGTTACGACGAAGCCTTTAGGAAGCTGGCTGCCATAACGCCTGGGTTGAAATGGGATTGGTATGTGCCTGACCTTTGGCTGGAAGGCATGAATAGTGCATCCAGTGTACCTAGTGACTCAAGAAATGAAGGAGGATTGCAGGACATGGCTCCGTTTCTTGGTTAACTTTAATTGAGTCAGTTTCTGGAGGGGTGATCTCCTTTTAGAAGCAGAGCTGCAAGTACAGTCAGATGCCGCTGGGACGGTGGGTTTCGGAGTTTATTTCAGAGGACGATGGTGCACTGCGCCGTGGCCCACTGAGTGGGTGGACGGAGGGTCTAACCAGAGACTTGACATTCTTGGAGTTCTTCCCCATTGTGCTGGCAGTACAATTATGGGCGAACAAATTTTCAAATAGGATGATGGTATTCTGGTGTGACAACCTAGCAGTTGTTCATATTATAAATTCGATGTCCTCCAAATCCACAAGGGTCATGCAGCTGGTCAGGAAATTCGTATTACAATGCTTAATGTTTAACATCATGTTTACGTCAAAGAATGTTCCTGGAGTTAGCAACGGCGTTCGATGCACTCTCTCGTCTCCAGATGGACCGGTTCCGCCAGCTGGCACCAGAAGCGGCTGTCGAGCCAGAAGCATTGCCGCCAGATGCATGGATCCTTGGGTGGTAGACCTATTCCAAATGGTGCAAGGATTGTTAGCAAAGTCTACATGCATGGGCTATGGGAGGGCGTTTAAGGAATTCCAAAAATTTCGGTAATGGTTGGTCTACGAGCTTTTCCATCCCTGAGCGGCATGCCGTCAAGTTTGCAATCGCCCTTAGGCAGCGAGGTTTGGCCCCAGGCATCATTGCCAGTAAGGTATCAGCCATTGCTTTCCTTAGCAAGTTGGCCGGTTACCCCTTGCTGGATAGCACTTTTTTAATACGCAGATTGTTGGAGAGCTGGTCGAGGGACTGGGGTTCGGTCACTGACACTCGTCTGCCCATATTGGTATACTTCATTAGCAGTTTGGATGACACACTGGCCAGGGTGTGTTTTAATCAGGGCAAGGCATATCTTTTTGCTGCCTCGTTTAAGCTGGCTTTCTATGGGGCGTTTAGGGTGAGCGAGCTTGTGGCTGAATCCCGAAACTCCATGTTCAACAGGGTAGTGAGGGCCCAGGATATTCATGTGCAGGACAATTTACTTCAAATTAACCTGCATTACTCCAAAACTGACCAGAGGGCTGTACACAGGTACCTGCAGATTCGACCTGGCTTTCTGGGTCAATTTTTGATACACGCCAATGGTGCCCTGCTCATCAGGCGCCAGTTTATGGCAGTAATGCATAGGTGCTTGAGTCTGAACCACATACCAGAACAAAGGTACGGGTCGCATTCATTTAGAATTGGAGCGGTCAGTTTAGCCGTGGCTGAGGGTATGCCCGAGTCTCGCATTCGGGACATAGGTAGATGGCGGTCCACCGCCTTCCGTTCGTACATCCGTTCATTACAGCAGTAGGGGATTGGTTCTGTATTTCACATGGTGTCTGTCTGTTTTCTTACAGTGTTGACTGTTACCAAACCACGCAAGAGGGTGTGGATCGTGGGCCACAGCGTTGTCTGTTGGGCCGCCAAGGCAGCAAGCAGATCCCATTGGGGCACCCAGCTTGGGCTGGGTGCAAAGGCAGAGATAGTGTGGGGATCCAGAAGTGTCATGCATAGGGAGCAGCTCATGCCCCTCATACACAGAATTGCTGGTGGACCACATCCACATATCATGGTGGTTCACTTGGGGGAGAATAATCTTCTGCGAACCCCAGGGTTGCAGTTACTAATGCAGATTAAGCGGGATTGGGTGGAGGCGCGAAGGATTTTGCCGCACATGAGGTTCATCTGGACCCACATGTTGGAGAGGATTAGATGGCATGATGCTGTCAAACCAGACAAGGTTGATAGGGTTAGGAAGAAAATTAACAAGGAAGTGGACAAGATAGTGTTGACAGGGGGTGGTGCATGCATCGTGCATGAGGAGATTTGTTTTTCTCGCCCTGAGCTGTATTGGGAAGACGAAGTTCATCACTCCGAAGTTGGGGTCCAATTGTATCTTAGGGTATTGAAGGAGAAGTTGTTGGAGTTACTGGATGGTCAGAGGAAGGATGATGGGAGCGAAACCAGCCAAGCATAGGCTGGAGTTTTTCTGTGGCGGGGGTCCAGGTAGTTGGTTTAACAGTTGTTAGGGTCTGAAGGAAGACGTCTCCTTAAGAGACAGGGCCAGAGACAAACAAGAGCAGGGGCGGCCATGTTCGGCACAAGGCCCAGGATGGGGGGGGGAGGAGCAACTCAGCCAAGGATAGGGGTGGTCCCAGCTGATGGGCCCTCGCCTTCCAGCCTGCTTTGGGTTGCTACAAGGCGAGAGCCTTATCAACCAGCTGAGTGGCTGGGGTGAAAGCAACCTAGGACAGTTAAGGATTAAGGTAGTACCGAGAGACATTAGGCTGCCCTTTGATAATGGTTAGTAAAGTTAAACCTGGACCTGGAGTGTCTCTCTGACCTTAATGCTGATTTAAATGCAGCCTTTAAATTCCAACTCCTGTGTGCTTGTCTTCTTTGGGGTGCAGGGACAAATCACACTAATTAAGTCCTACATCTTTTACTAATGCAAATATTCCACATGACTAATATGGGTATTATTTAACAACACAGCAGAAGGCAAGTTATATCTTTTGAGTAGTAAATGTATTCATTTTACTAATATATATGCATTAACTAACATATATGCATAGGCTGAGTGTTAATAGTTATTAGTTAGCACCATTTTCACAACAGTACACATTAGTGGTTAAATGGTTAAAATGATCCATTTAAAATGTTAATCTTTTGCTTTTCTAGCACCTGGAGTGACTACCTTCCAAAGATATTGTTTTAGAAAATGGTTGCACATTTACCTTCTCATAACATTAAAAAAGAGAAGAGGGAAGAGGATGTTTTAGTTGATTTAAATATTAAGAAGGTGCAATCTGAATGTTTGTGAGGGCTCACATTAGAATTACCGTTGAACAAGTGATTTTTCAACACCTTTTAAGGGCAAATGATGTGTGCATGTTTTGGCACTGACTAATAATTATTAGCAATTCCAATTCTGCGAAGATCTCCATATGGATAGACCATAGGCTTATGCAGAACTGCTTGAAGGTGCGTAGCCTGGAAGTGAAGTTTTACACAAGGTGGCGAAAGGGACTTCCCAACTACACTTTAATAGTGTGCCAAAGGTAAAAAACAGAGTGAGATAAATATAAGACACTAGATAAAAGAGTCTACCGAGGGAATGTGGCAGCCATGTTGGTCCCCAATAGTTCAGATGATATTATTGGAGCAATTTCTCTTAGTAAGGAAAGAGATCAAGCTATTCTTAAAAGTATCTTCTAGATTTAAATTTAGATCTAGCAATTTTTTTTAATTTTTTTTAAATCAAGATCAAAATCTTTCGGGTCCATTTCCAAAAGCTTTCCTTTTCAAATCTCCTGTCACGAGGAGGGGAGAAACAAAAGCCTGTACCAAGATGGCCAAGCCTGTTCGCACTCTACCTCAAGATCCCTTCTGAAGAGCACCCATAAATTTCCAGAAGACAAATACTCTGCTTCAGATTATCTGAAAACATTTACCCAGAGGCAACTAGATAGGGAGTCCATGAGGGAGGCACTAATATATTGCTTCTGGAGTGCAATGTAACTGCTATTTATTTTTAAACAGAATATTACCCTCTTTATACCTTTATTGCTTCTTTCCATCCAGAAAGCTACCAGAAGCTCGACAGAGATGACTGACTCCACTATTCCTTTTCCCGTGAATTGCAAATACTGTTTCTTAATCTGCATTAGAGGAAATGAAAAACTTTTGAAAAATGAGCAACCCTTAAATGTGACTCATTTTTTTATGATCAATGAAAAATTCAAAATGCTCTCAAGCTACGTTGCAGTTGAAATAAGTCCTATCTTAAAAACATATGCAAAGCAAAAATATGCTAGCTGAAGTGAATACATCTATCTATACTAGTGTTTCTTCCTAAATGCAGCCCATTGAGAACCAAAGTAATCTGCTGAGTGCTAAATTCATCTACTGAGAGTTCCTGTAAATTCAGGCAAATGTTTGGAGTACTGTCACAGAAAAGTCTTCGTCACGAAGGAGCTCGCTGTGAGTTGCTGGTGCTTTAACTGTTTAGTCTGCTTTCAAACAAGCAAGCACCTGATAGATGAGGAAAATGTTCATTGATTTGCAGTGGCTGGACTGCAGCCCACCAACACTAGACTGAGGCACCGTTATAAATCTCCGAACTATGCATATTTATATGCAGCTGTCGTACCTCTCAATCTCCAGTGAATACTAAGTACTTATCTGAGCACCAGTATACACAATGCTATTCTGCTGTATGCCCTGACTTCACTACAGCATGGAAGAAGAGAGGAGTGAAAAACATACATATGCTCTCCTTTGCTGGACCATAGAAATAAGGACAATCTATAGGAGTTTGCAAAGCGTTACATGTATTATCAACATTTCTGAAAGCTTCTGCTTTTTATTTGACTTGCAGCAGACAATATCATAATATCAGTAGACTAAGCTGATAGCAGTATCAAAGATTATCATAGAACAAACCGAGCAGATGAGAAAGAATCTCCCCTGGGTTCAGCACAGCGTCAGCACAGGAGTGTACTAAAGATAAGGAAATCACTAGTGTTAAAAATTTGCTGTGAGGCATCAGCAACATCAGAAAACATAGTAGTGAAGTTCAGGTTTTTTACTGTTTTCTTATTTTCAAAAAATGAGCAAGAGAAGAGGAAGAAAGCCTGTTTTCTATAGAGAAGCGGGAGGCTTGGAGAAATGGGAGTATTATTATCATTTGTTTAGTGCTTTCAGTGTTCAAAGTGCATTACAGTCCTTATCAAGTTCACCCTCACCCTGCACCCCCTGTGAGATAGGTCATTTCCATTTCTTTCTTTCTCTTTTTTTTAACAGATGGGGACCTAAGTCAAAGCCACCTAGTAAGTTCATGGCTAAGTCAGGATTTAAGAACATAAGAAGTGGCATACTGGGTCAGACCCATGGTCCATCGACCGCAACACCTGTCTCCAACAATGGCCAATCTCGGTCACCTGTAGGAACTACACCCGTGTCTATCTTATTTTCTGTAAAGCACCAGGTACATCGCTGGAGCTATACAAATACTACTACTACTAATAATAATAATAATAATAAATACGTACCTAACAGGTCACAATGTTGTTCACTTCCAACTCCCAACAGTAAGAGGTTACATTTCCCAAACCTACTTGGTTAATACCTGCTAATGGACCCATGCTCCAGAAACTTATCAAATCATTTCTTAAACCCAACTATACTGCAGGCCTTGACCACATCTTCTGGCAACAAATTCTACAACTTAACTGTGCGTCGTGCAAACAAATACTTTAATTTCTTTGAATTAAATCTGCTACCTGTTAGTTTCATGGAGTGTCCCCTAGTTCTAGTACTATTTGTCAGGCTCCAGGGGCGGAGCCAGGGAAAGGGGAGGGGAAGTGGGTAGACAGGAGGGGGAAACGGGGTGTAGGGAATCTAGGATGTCCCTTAGTACACACGGGGAAACCTCTCAGACGCTCTCCAATACCAAGGAGATAGGGTGTTCAGCATGGATCCAAGCACTGCTGGTCTAAG
>QEPC01008436.1:6006489-6020850 GCA_003113815.1 Sphenodon punctatus | reverse complement strand
AGACACCAGACTACACAGAAACTAGGAAGGAACAGGGAGACGAATACAGCAAACAATAGGGATTACTTACAGTAGGACATTGAAGGAACAACAGGGAGACAGACTAACATGAAGACAAGGCAGGGTGTGAGAGGGAAACTACACAGAACTCACCACCACCAAACACTACACCCAACAAAGACAAAGGGCAAACAAGGTGCATCTAGAGAAAGAACAAGGTGAGTGGGCCAAGCACAAGTCTACCGGGAAGTGACTCGAAGCTCCACACCTGCCACTGCCCTCAGCAGTTCTTAAGTACTCCCCAGAGCCAATAAGAGCGTGGCAGGTGTAGCCATGCCTACCACCAGGTGTGAGTGGTAAGCAAGGCACTGGTTTCTGCCGTAAGCATCCTCAGCTTCTTTCTTATCCTCTATAGGATACTCTAATTTCCCTGAATTAACAGCTTCATTTGGAGATGTCTCAGTTCGAACCATGTGCTCCTCAGCGCCTGTTGGCTTTCCCTTGGATTCTAGTTTAAAAACTGCTCTGATTCCTTTTTAATTTTTAGTTCCAGCAGCTGGGTTTTGTTCTGGTTAAGGTGGAGCCCATGCTGTTGGTATAGGCTCCCCCTTCCCAAAAAGGTTCCCCAGTTCCTATTAATCTAAAGCCCTCCCGCCTCCACCATTGTCTCATCCATACATTGAGACTCTGGAGCTCAGCCTGCCTCTGGTGTCCTGCAAGTGGAACCGGGAGCATTTCTGAGAATGCTACCCTGGAGGTTTGGGACTTCAATATTCTACTTAGAAACCTAAATTTGGCCTACAGAACCTCCCTCCTACATCTTCCAGTGTCATTGGTAACCACCTGTACCATGACAGCTGACTCTTCCCCGTACTTTCTAAAATTCCAAGTTCAATTTCAAATCCTAGGTTCAAGTCCAATACCTTATTCACAAGGATACATTGGCTCTCAGTACAAGGAAAATATAGAAATGTAGGGAACAGAAAGCTTTGGACGTTTAGGGAGACATTTTGGTGGATGTACATACTATGAACAAGAGCACTTCTGAACCCAGGTATAGACACAGGGCTATGTAACCCAAGAGAAGAGAGCCAAGGTGCAAGAGCATTGCTAAAGGATACATCCCAAGGGTTCTACAAGTTTGTTGTTGGTACAGACCGCACAATGGGTGTCTTCACACATACAGCTGCCCCACCTCACCACTGTGTGGGCTGTCCATTTAAAGCAGAGGTAGGGCAGGCTGTCCCCGCTCCAGGCTGCATTGCCAGCAGAGCAGACAGTCCAATACTTGGGCACTGGCTGGAGGTTGGGCTGCTGTCTGTTTCAGCGCTGCTCTTGGCTAGGGATTGTCCCGGCAATGCCATAGTGTTGCAGGCGATTTGCCTGCAACACTATGGTGTGTGGGAGAGGCGCTCTGTGGACTGCAGCAGCTCCTGGGTCCATTTAAAATGGACTCAGGCGCAGCTGCAAGCAGGCAGATGTGAAGGTGCACCACTGGACTTGCTCGGGGTTGAGCAGTCTTCTGCTTAGTTAGCAAAATGTTTTCATATATTCTAATTCTTTATAGAGTGTGGGACGACTGATTCAGTGCACTTGAATTTTTTAGATTTCTGCCAATATAACTAGAGGCTGAGGAATATTAGTAGAATTAATTCTAAAAGGAGCTGATCATGACTGCAACCACTCAATTTAATCCACATAGTGGAAAGTGGTGCCTAGACAGGAGGTAGGTCCCTCGAATTGTACTTAGTCTACCTTTCTCCCAGGCAGGCTTTATCTACAGAGCTCTTAGTGAGTACAAAACTGCCTAGTCTGGACAGAAAGTAATACTAGTCCACGTACTCTCTCAATTAAAGAGATTCCATACTTACTGAAAGCTTTGTTTGCAAGAACAGAAGGGATACATGGCATTCCCTGCACCTGTGGTGTTTGTGTATGTTCATGAGCCAAACCTCTTATCTTTGGTTTTTTAAAAAAATATTATTTCACTAAATTCTAAGCTACTCATAGGAATTAAGACACACACACACACACACACACACACACACACAAACACACACTCTCCTCTCCCCATATTACAAGGATGGTTAATGTACATTAGGGCAGGCTATAGTCTCTTGTAATAGCAATAGGGAAAAGAAAACACTAAGAATGTATGTACAACTAATTCCTAATGTAAAATTATTCTCATGTTTTCAGATCCAAGGAGCAAATGGAAGCAACTGCAGTTACACAAGAGAGGGGGGGAAATAGACAGAATCAAACTGTTAAATTGAAAATGACTGTTATAAAATTATACATAATTGTATCAAGCTCTAACCCACATCACATGAAGATGATGGAAATCTGATATGGATTAACAAATACAATGAATAGATATATTTTAGATTTAAGTTTATTATTATTAGGAGTAGGTTTTATGCTTTCCAGTACATAGTTAAAGTGCTACCCAGACAAATGACTGCTGTGCTTTTGACCTGATCATAAGATGGCATTGTTCCAGCCAATCTGAACTAAGGCTTCTAGGCAGAGTGTCAAATCTAGGCCTCTTGGGTATTGAAATGATGGATTGAATCTTGAAATTTGCAGCAGTGCAGCATATGTAATCTTGGCAATTGGTAACTATATTAAACATGTCCATACATGTTGCTTAAGCTTTCAAATGAATGATTCATTCTAAGATAATCAGAGAGCCAGTGTAGCGTAATGGGCAGAGTGCTGGATGTGAACTTGAGAAACCAAGGCCCTTTTCACATGGGCGCCCCCCCCCCCCGCCACTGCACACATGTGCGATGGGGGGAGCACTCCCGGGCGAACGCCACCCGCGGTGGGTGTGTGGTGGTGGTGGTCATCCATGGGAACGGCGCCTGCGATGGGTGTGTGCACGCGTGCGCTCTCATGCTCCACCCATCACCTACGCAAGGAGCAACGGGCTTCAATGCTGGTTGCTCCATGCGTGGAGATGGGTGGAGGTGGGTGAATGGCTGCACACCCACCTCCACCCACTGCGGGTGTACACTCATTCCCTCACTCAGCGCGGCCTGTGTGAAAAGGTCCCAAAGTTCAAATCCTCACTGGGTGATCTTGGCAAGTCATTATTTGTGAAAACATATGCGTAGCCATCGCTGCGGCTGTACATCAGAGGGTGGGACGGCTGCCCCCACAATCTCCAGCTGGCTCAGGTGAAGTGACTGAACTTTAGGATTCTGTAGTATCCTATGCATTTTTTGTGTTTTTTGATCAGGGGACAGAACCAAATATTCCCCCGGCCTGGGAAGGAGGGGAGTGATGTGCAGCTGGCTGACTCTGTCCCAGTGTTGCAGCCAGCACCCCATCCCCCAACATGATGGACAGCCACGCTGATGGACAGCCACTCCCACGCTGCGGAGCCGGGCCATAGGCCTGGTTCATTCTAGGCTCACATTTCTGGGCCCGGTCACCAACCTGCTGGGGTTTGAACCTGGCCCACATCTGGCAGGCCCAGAACGAAAGTGCGTTGGCCCAGGTGAGCCAGCACAGGTGAACCGGACCAGCAGCATGTATGTTAACACCGTATCTCTCAGCTTTGGTATCCCATAGAATAATAATGACATATCTCACAGGGCTGTTGAGAGGGTGTACTAGATAAGGATCATAGGGCAGTTTGAACACTGAAAGCATAAAATAAACAATAATCCCGATTCTCCAAATCCGCACTCCACAAATCACTTACTCTGGGTTTCAGCGTGGCTACTCCTGAGTAACTGGTTTGTGGAATGCTGCCAATAATAATAACAACATTCAATTCAGCTTTACAAACAATTATCATGGGAGAAGTGAACGGTAATTTGAGCAGTTACAAACATGAACACTTTTGTGTCAAATAAGGATATTATACAAAGGCATAGTCAAGTTTACCAACTGGACATGGTGTTTCCTAATTAGAATACCCAAGACATGTTATTACTGGGGATTTTCTTAAAATGAAAAAACAACTCTTACAGCCATTCTATATAGCTGTTATAGAATGGAAATGTCATTGTGAGGCATTTTTGGTTGTTGTTGGCAAGAGCACTATCTGACAAGTGTAACTAAGTAATAACGTATTTGTCTGTCTGTTTTACTTGGTGCATATTTCAGACTACAATGATCATCCATTTCTTCTTTCAATGGTACCTCTAAACTCTAAAGCTTACATTTTATTTTAAAAAACATTTCCACCTTCTAGACATAGTTATTGGATTTATCATAACAAAGTATCATGTGGATCATGTATTTGTGTGGTATGCCATCCTATGATATGGCAAAGATCTAATTATAGGATGGAACACTGACCATATAGTACCAGAACTGCATACGGAACACTGACCATATAGTACCAGGAATGCGTACGGAACACTGACCATATAGTACCAGGAATGCGTACGGAACACTGACCGTATAGTACCAGGAATGCGTACGGAACACTGACCATATAGTACCAGGAATGTTCCTGGGGCTGAACCGCCATGAGTGGAGACAGTTCGCGCCCCGAGGGGCTTACCACCTAGAATGGACAAGTGAAGCAGGCTACAAAGGGTGGGGCATGTAGGTACAGGGAAACAGTCACGAAGCTGAGAAGTTACAGGGGCACGTGCTTAGCTTAATTAGTTCTGGAAGAGTGCTGCCACAAACTGCCTTTAAAGAGCATGGCTAAGGCCGTTATAAAGGGAAAAGGAACACTGGCCCTTTAAGAAGCCAGTAGGAGCCATGAACTAGGCCTATATAAAGGAAGGCTAAGGAGTTTAACCTGGCAGTTAGCTATAGTCAGAGCCAGAGGAAGGATCTCTCCTACAAGGTTCAGTCTGCCAAGGCAAGAAGGTCTGCAACGGGCAAAAGAGGAGGCCTGAAAAACTACTCCAAACCCTGGGTGTTAAAGAAGAGTAGGTCGCACTGGAGAGGACTCACAACGCCTGAACGTGTTATTGTTCTATGTTGGACTATTGCTATAATTTGAACCTTATTTGGAAGGACCCACTCGTAGGCTGGAACAAGCCTTCACTGGTGGGTTTTAGGCCAGGCTAAAAGGGGCGAAGTGGAGGCCAGGACCAAATTTAGGGTACCAGATCTTATAGAAAGGGTGCTGCTGACACCCTGAATCCTGTGGCAGTGTCCAGGCCAATTCCCCAATGCCCAGATTTGAGGGGCCCTGCCACATTACTACAAGAGAGGAGAGAGATCCTAAAGGTGAAGCATAAATAAGCAACTTATGGGTGTGAAGAGTTGAAGAAGGCTTGACAGAAGAGATAAGTTTCTAGAAGGGATTTGAAGGTTGGGAGGGAGGTAGCAGAGCATGTACGCTTGTGGAGGGAGTTCTAGGGACAGGATGTAGCATGGGAGAAGGGATGAAGATAGTTTAGGGAACAGGAGAGACTGAGGCATGTGAAGGTGGTGGCAGCGGAGGAGCAAACCTATGGGAACAGGTGGGAACATAGCAAGGGCCAAGCCAGAAAGATAGCAAGGAGCAGGTTTTGAAAGAAGAGTCTTGAAAGTAAAGACAAGGAGTTTGTGCTAGATTTGGAGAGGGAGAAGCAGCCAGTGGAGAGTTCCAGAGCACTAGCCAAACTCCCTCAAATAAATGATTAAGTATTTATATAGCATCAGCAATGTATCTGCCACTTTATAATCATCAATTATAGACCCTGCCCCAGTGGGCTTACAATCTAAGAGACAAAAGAGGAGAGACAAAGGGGAAGGGAACAGAAGGAGAGACAGGAATACATCCACAAAGTTATGAAGTTGCAGATGCATAGCTTAGTTACTAGGGAGAAGGAGACACTGAGCAGGGCCGGCCTCAGAAATTGCGGAGACCAGGACGAACACAAAATGCGGGGGGCCCTCAGCTCCACCCACTTTCCACAGCCCACTCACTTTTCCATGGCTCCTCCCACTTTCATGTGGCCCCCTCCCATTTTCTAAGGCCCCACCCACTTCCATTTGACAGTTAGAGTCTAATTTGACAATTAGAGTCATATAAGTTATTTTTAACTTGTCAGTACAAGTTATGAAGTTGCAGTTGCATAGCTTAGTTACTAGGGAGAAGGAGACACTGAGCAGGGCCGGCCTTAGAAATTGCAGAGCCTAGGGCGAACACAAAATGCGGGGCCCCCTCAGCTCCACCCACTTTCCACAGCCCGCCCACTTTCCCATAGCTCCTCCCACTTTCCTGTGGCCCCCTCCCATTTCCCAAGGCCCCACCCACTTCCATTTGACAATTAGAGTCTAATTTGACAATTAGAGTCATATAAGTTATTTTTAACTTGTCAGTACAATGTGTCCAAAGAACATTTAAATCAGGTTTAGATGAAAGGAAGCCCAGGACACAGATATGGTTAAAAGTCAAAGACTCTTATTTAAAACACAGGAGGGCATGCATACAACGGATAAGGACAGATTATCCATGGCCTGAACTCTTCTTCTCTGGAGCATAGTCCTATTACACTCCCAACACAGGAGTTCAAATGTAGATCCAGCTGATCAAACATAGATCAAACAACCCCCACACAGTCACAGCACCCCCCATGAAAGCAGGGATAAGGAACAGCTGTTTGCAGGATTCCCCATTCTCTCCTGCAATCCACTCCTGAAGGAAATGGGCATGTTCATTTATGAGACTTGAGGGGAAAAGGTTCAAATGTGTTAAATGCATAAAGAGGATAGAGATCAATTGTTCTCTTAGACACACAGTAAAGCAAGGAAATAATATAACTGAAATATCAGGAATATTTTCAACCTATAGGAATAGTAGGCAGTGGAACTTCAGGAAGTTTATGGACTTTCCATTGGAAGTTTTAAAGATCAGTTCAGATAAACTTTTTCCAGGAACGGCTTAAGTATAATTATCCCTGCCTCTCTGTAAGTGGATGGAGTAGATCAGTCTTTTCAGATACAGAAATTATTTGGAAACCCTTTGGTCTGTCACAAGCCAATAAACATTAATTTTGGTTGCAGAAACATTCTTTTTGCATTCTAGCAACATATCTTGGATTGCCACTCATTGGCTTAGAATACGGGTTCCCAGTCATGAGCACTGGAGTGACGTGACTACTTGGGACCACTGCATAATTTGCACAAATGATTTGCATAAATTAATTTTCCCATCTGCAATTCAATTTAATTCAAGTCAGTGGAAATTGAGATAATTAATCCATTAATTCCAGCTCACATTGACTTTAATGGATGAAGGACTGCTTCAAAGTGCTCACGAGCACTACTGACAGCTGGCTTGGAGAGCACTTTCACACACTGCCCGAGCGCTCTGGTGCTCCTGAGCACCAGATAGAGAATCCCTGGCTTAAGAAACACAGGACTGAACTATTTCTTGAGATCTGTTCCAGCCTTCTGATCAGGGCTGGGGTCCCTCCAGAGCAGCAGCTGCTTGAGGTTGAGGCTTTCAGCCCACCAAGGTATTCCCCCAACTTCACCCCACCCCCTGCTTATATAGCTTGGAGAACCTGCCCCCTTGCCTTAGGGAGCCCATAATTGGGACCTGAGCTCAGGCCCTTCTTGATATATCCCTGGACCTTCTCTATTTCCACTTGTGGCCATACAGACCACCAGCTCTGTATTACCTGTGATCCCTTAGGATAACTGCAGCAACTGCTGAATTGGAAAGTATTTATGTATCTCTAACTATAAATATTTTAGCTATTTGGAAGATGCTTTTACCCTTGTCTCCTTTCTATCTGTGCTATTCACACCCCACCAGGGCAGATTGGCCATCTGGGGCCAGGAGAATTCCCAGTATGTAGCTTCACTCAATTATTGTTAACAATGGACTGGGGGTGGGGCATGGTGTCCAATCACAATAATAAGCATGATGAGCAATGACAGCATATGCCCATCAGTTGAGCGGGATCGAAGATCGTCTTTAAGTTCAACCCACGTTAATTTCAAGTATAATTTTATAAGAAGAAAAGCACAAGTCCTAGTTATTTAGTCTTGGCAGGTAACAACACTACGCACACCTAAACAGAAGTAGCCCTACACAATAATTTTTCTTACGTGTCCAGTGGCACAAGTTGGAGTCCGTGCAGGCGTTAGTTCAGGAAGTCTAGAAGGGGGGCCCAGGTGAAGCTGGAGAGATGGGCTGCTAGGGTACGATGAGAGTGTGATCCATGTGTGCAATGTCAGGAAGGGAATGATACCTCGCGGTTCACTGTTGCTACTAGTGACCACAAATCGTCATTCAAAGTTCCATCTGTTCGAATCAGTCCTTACATAATTTTCAGGTGCTGCTGTTAAAAATGTGGAGGTGAAGGAACTGAGGCGCTTGCATCACAAAAAGATCTGTAGTGAGGCAGGAGGGTCTGTGGGAAAGAGGTGATGTCACTCTTCTTTCAGAGAGAGTCTTTTCCAATGTTTATGGATCGTTGAGGCTTAACAGTTATTTTGGTGTTCAGTTGTCTAGAGAAAAGGGTGAGTCTCCCAGCTCCCAGTCCTCTGAGCAAATTAGCATCTTCCTGGCACATTGTACTCTCCTGACTTTGAGATGGCCCTTATCAGGAATGAATGGCTTTGGGCGTCTCCTGGGTGGAGGAGTTGTGCCACAACAGTCTTGTTAATGGCTTCTGTCCTTACTGGGGCTAGAGTACTCAATTGTCCATGGATGGCAGGATGTTAACTGTTGAGTTGGGAAATACCTGAGTTTTAGTAGAATATTTATTTACTTGGCCAATGGCCATCGGAAAAATCATCACAAAACGACATCAAACATACCAATACAATACAAATACAGCAAAACTGGGAGACAACTCCCACCAACACTTTATACCAACATTACATAGTAAAACCAAAACACTGGAAACAGTCTTGATCAATTAATTCATAACTTCAACTTGGATTTCAGCACTAGAGAAAGAAACTTTCCAACACCATTGGTTATATTGGGGTCATGATCCCTCAATAAAAACACTGCCATCTGCGGGCAGTACACGCTTGCTGCGTTAGTAAGGGGCTCAATAAACAGAGACCTCCGAGTAGTGTAAGCAGGACAATCCAACAGTATATGAGTTATTGTCTCTAAAACCCTACTGCCTATAAGGCCACAGAACTGGCAGAACCTTTGACTGGGAGGAATTCCTTTCATTCGACCCTGGTAGTAAGCCAAGGGGAAAACATTTAGCCTCGCAAGGGTAAAATGCCACTCTATTATGTCCCAATCTATGATTATTTAAATACAAAGCTCCCTCAGGAGTGGTTTTATAATAAATATATGATTGGGATACCCTTTGATTTACCATCAGCTCCCTTAAGCACTGGGCCTCCTGATCTTTACATCTGGTTTTAATAACCGACCAAGCTCTAGAGAATGGCAAGGCTAATACATATGCTTCCCAAAGAATGTAAGATTTCCACAACCTTTTCAGGCCACTTTCCAACAGCTTCATGGAGCGCTAACTGGGACAACGAGTTTGAATGGGTCATCTTCAAACGCAGCCAAAATTTCAGTATGGCTAGTTTTGCTATTAATGCCAGGTTAATGCCTGCCTCTGCCCTAAGTAATACCACAGGGGAACCGCTTAGTGCATGCAAGATAGCACGCAACATTTTGTTCTGCATTATTTCTAGCTCCCCAATTATTGTTGTACTCCAGACTGCAGCTCCATATATAAATTGAGGGATCAACTTAGCTTTGAGGATTCTAATAGCGGGCTTGAATAGCTTCCCCCCCTTGGTCCAGTAAAAGCTGACAATGCCTTGGCATGTAGATCTTGCCACCATACACGCTGCTTTTAAATGAAGGCGCCAGGAGGGTGCCGCTGATACTATAAACCCCAAGTATTTATAATAGCAGACCTGCTCAATAATATGCTGCCCCATATGCCATTTATAATCTTTAGCCGTTTTGCTTATCACCAGGACCTTTGTCTTTAAATAGTTTATAGATAGTAATTCTTTCTCACAGTACTCACAAAAGACTCATTAATCTCCTTAGTCCCACCTGTGAGCACGCAATCGATGCTGCATCGTCCGCATACAATAGGGCTGAAAAAGTATAGTTCCCCAGCGAAACTGGATGGTAAGAGGGGCGTACAAGGTCCTCCTTCAAATCATTCAAACTGGTAGAGTTGTGGGAGAGTGGTCACGCTCGCCCAGCGCGTGTGTGGACCATTGCCTGTGCGGGACTTATCTGTGCAGCAGGAACTGCTTGTGCTGTGAAGCTTCTGCTGTCAAACGCCTGCCCAGCTTAACTGCGCCTATTTCCAGCTCCTGTGCAAGCTCCCGCGAGGGGCGGAGAGTGCCAGCAATTGACCCAGATTGACAACCGGGGGGTTTAAAAGAAGGACTGTTCCCCAAGGCCACGCCTCGGGCGCGCACCGTCGGGCAGCATGCCTAAGGGCTGTGTCGGGTGGGTGAGGGCGGCAGCGCTTTGTTTTGTGTTGGTTTTTACGATTGCTTTTAGGATTATCCTGCTAAGATTATTCTGGGTCTTGTCCTTTAGGGGTTAAAGGGAGTGTGGAGTAAGAGTATGGGGATAAAAGGTAAGGGGTTGATGGGTGATTTGATTGCGTACTGCATCACCAGGGGTCAGGTTTTTCCGAGATACGCCCCGTGAAGGGCAAGGCTTATTGTGTATTCCTCAATAATGGATAAAGAGGCAATACCTAGACATAATCAGAGGAAAAAAAGGGCACACCCACTTACTATATCCCTTGAACTGGAGTCTCCAAGTTTGAAACAACTGAAACTGCATGATGTAGGGTTCAGAGAGTTCACGGGAAAGGGCCCTTCGGTATCTAAAATTACCCTGCACAATAGATTTGATCCGTTGGAGGAAGATGTTAGCCCTATCCCCAGATTCCCTAATAACTCAGATGGAGCGATCAATGGAGGGAATCAATTCCCTTATGGTTTTCACAGTTCACCCATTACCAATAAATTGTTAGGAGACCAATGTCTCTTGATCAGTAAACTGGTAGAAACTCTATTTAAAGGTATATCAGAGATGACGGGTATAACTGAAAGGGTTCAATCTAGTTTACAGGAAGTAGCTAAGGATACACGGTCGCTTGTTTCCCATTTACGTACAAGGGCTTCCCCAGATAGGGGTAAAGTGGAACCTAAGTCTTCTGCTACTACAGTAATTAAAAGGTCATTCATGCCCCCAAAGGGTCAGGAAGGGGGACAAAAATCATCATTGCTACAGGACACTAAATCTATTCTTTTGAAGATTTTTCCCCTCCCTAATGGAGTTATGCTAGCATGGCATACTTTTTTTTTGATTAGGAAACATCTGTTAACTTTGATAAACCTTAAACTTTATCCTTCAGAAATAGTCAGGTTTTATTATTTACCACCTACGGAGCAAGCTTTGAGGCTGGTCATCCACTTTAGAGGGACATTTACAGTTGAAAAGATTGTAGCAGAAAATAAATTCCTAAAGTCTCACAGGATTGTGTCTCTAGGGTTTTTGCACCTGCCCAAGTTGGAGGAATTAGTCCAATAGAGGGCTTGGATAGTCAAGAGGCGGAAAACAGTAAAGTTAATGAGCAGTTAAATTTGTCAAATGATTTTGCTCTTCAATTTGAGACAGCTATAACTAACATGCCAGCCCCTCAGACAGAGGGTCGGGACATTGAGGGTACACGATTCCTTGCTGTGCATGCAGCTTAGATTCTTGTATCCATATCTTTGCCTGACCCCCTCATACCTGAGGGTCTACCATTCGTTAAGGAAAATAAGGGATCTCAGCCCCCTATAAGCGATCCGAATATATTTTGGCAGCATGGTGTGTCTAAATCACTCCCCATTGGGGAAGGATTGCCAAACAATATGCGGGACCATACGCCTTTCTGTTTTAATCTGTTTCGATTGCGCCAAACAATATGCCAAACAATATGTGGGACCATATGCCTTTCTGTTTTAATATGTTTCGATTTTAAGGCACAAGAGAACCTTTGGGTTGCGGCTTTTCAATCCTTACCAGTACTGGACCAAAGTAATATTTTGGGTAGATTGGGGCTTATACAGACCAAATTGTATCAGGCTAACCCTGCCCTAGAAGCCCAATTAGAGATCGATCTGGATAAAGTCCATGAAGCAGGTGGTGGCACGGAAGGAGCCCGAAATGTGGAAAGCCTTGTAGATACAAGTGGGAACCTGGTAGGGAAGTCAATGAATATAGACAGACATCTTCACCAGGCAGCTGATGCTTTAAAGGCTCTTCCGTTAGGGCCTCAGAGTGTTAGTCAAGAGTTAGAGGGAGTATTTCATCATGGAAATTCTTATACCATAGGTAATTTGACTAGGGGGGATTCCCAGCAATGACATATACCTAGTGGACCGGCCTTGACAATACTATCCTGGAGCATCTCAGACTGGAAGAATAAAGTGAGTATACCTGAATTTAGAGAATATCTCTGGAGGCATGATTGTGTCCTACTTCAAGAAACCTGGCTATTGGAGAACTTGGTGTTTAGGGATTTTGTGGTTTTTTGGCCCCAGCAGTTTTTTTTATCTTCCCTATCAAAAGGATGACCCAGTGGAGGGCTTGCACTGCTGGTTGCAGCATCTCTCCAGGCTTTAGTAACTTCTCTTGGAACACAGTCACCTGTTATCTCAGCATGGAGGGTAGCTCTGCCACATAACCAGGCAGTCATTCTGGTCAATGTTTATATTCCTCCTATGAGTTCTCCCTATTATGATCATGACAATTGGAATCATTTGGAAGTTATGATAGTTAATATAAAGGACCAGTATCCCGCTGAAGGTCTACTTATAGCTGGGGATTTTAATGCTTGAATCGGGGACCAGCACAGACTAGAAAGTGTTCCAAAAATGGATGGGTAGATCCCTGACCTGTTGTGCTCTAGTAGGAGGTCAAAAGACAAAGTTACTAATAAGTCTGGATCATTGTTTCAGAATGTGGTGGAGAAATTAGAGCTAATATTTCTTAACGGCACCATGCCAGGGGACAGGACGGGGGACTTTACTTTTGTCTCTCAAAGCGGCAGAAGCACCACTGACTATATGATAATTTCAGAGTCCATGATTCCATACGTTAAGGACTTTACTGTCATGCCGGTGACGGATGCAGACCATTTTCCGTTAGTAGCTTGGACAAGTTTGTCCTTGTCAACGGGGGAAGAACTGCAGGAGAATTATGTAGAGAATTCCTATTCTGACGTGGACAAGGTGCAAAGAGTGAAGTGTTCACCACAGGTGCAGGAAACAATATCCGCACTTTTAACTCCCCATATTCTGGAAGATTTTGCAGTTTCCAAGGGGTATCTTCCTGGACATCATTTAAAATCTATGACAACCTGGTTAACATGTTATATCCTTTACTTGTGGTCCGCCCAAGGGGTGATCAGGAGACCAGTAGGAAATTAGGCTGGTTTGATAGTACTTGTAGGATGGCCAAGTGAGAATTAAATCGCTTGGCATGAATATTAAAGGGTAATAGCTCAAAGTTAGCACTGGTTGCTACATTTCTTGCTGTAGGGAAGGATTATAGAAAACTCCTGAAAGATTAGAAAAACCAATATCAACTGGATTCTTGGGTGGATTTGGAGAGTGCAATAAATGAGGGCAACTCATCTAGGTTTTGGTGCCTTATCAAAACAGCATGGGTGTCAGGACACGGCAGCGATGGAGCAGAAATTCCATCAGCTATATGGGAAGCTCACTATGGGGCTCTATTCTCTGGGGCAGCTACTAGCTTAAGAGAACCCATATTGATCTCTATGGACACTTTGCCACAGTGGGACCCAGTTTCACCTGATGAGATAGGTTTGATTATATCACAATTGAAATCTAGAAACGCTCCTGGAATTGATTACATCTGGCAGAGCTTTTAAAGGAGAATGCGGATTGGTGGAGCAGAGCTTTGGACCCACTATTCACAGTTATAAATGAAACGGATAAACTTCCCAAGACCTGGGGACAAAGCATAGGGGTACCCATCTTTAAAAAGGGGGACCCAAAAGATCTGGCTAACTATCGCTCAATTAGCCTGCGAAGTATAGCTGGGAAGTTATACGCTAAGTACTTGTTGTTGAGGTTACAGAGTTGGGTTAATTCAGAGTAGGGATGGGCGAACGCGGTTCGGAAGTTCAGAGTTCGGCCCGAACTCGTCCTGTTTGGATGACTGAACCCGAATCCGAACATGAACTGACCGAACCGAACTCAATTCCGAACGTTGAAATGACTGAACAGTTCGGTCAGTTCGGATCGCGTTCAGGTGGCAAAAACATGTCACTGGAAGGCAAAACGTGACAGGGAGGGGTAGTCAGCTGAGGAGCAGACTTCCAGGCACCAGGGGTGGAGACGCTTGGAGTAGCAGTCAGCCTGCCCAATCACCATCCCTTTTCGCCTCAGACCACTGGCTTCGCAGTCTGC
>QEPC01008436.1:5965900-6006435 GCA_003113815.1 Sphenodon punctatus | reverse complement strand
CTCTCTCCCAGCAGTTTTTGTTCCTTCCTATTCCTAAACCATTGCCATCATCCTCCTATTTCATCCATCCAACCCATTTACCTCCATATTATCATTTATTTAAACTATATTAGATAGATTTAGGTGTTATTTTTGTTTTTACCCCTCCCTGTGTTCAATCTTCCTTCCTCCCTCCCCCCACCATTGAATCCCTTTCCCTCTCCCTCTTATTCCATCCCTGATTCCCTTCCCCTGTTTTAATTATTGGATTTATTTAGAGTAGGAATATTATTAGATTGCTTTTCATTTCAGTTTTGTACCCCTCCCTGTGTTCTTTGTGTTTCCCCGTGTAATATTGTATAGATAGATAGATAGATAGATATAGTAGTTAGCTTAGTTATAGAGACAGATAGAGATACAGTGTGTTTGTAGGACCAGGCCTTTGTAGTTAATTATTAGGATATTCCATTTAGTTCAATACAGCCACTCCAGCCCCAGGACCGTCACGGTTCTGGGGCCTACGTTACTGGCTGGGAGGGCTGTGGCCAATATGTATCTAGAAGCTGTCACTCTAGTCCCAGGACCCACTGTCATGGGTCTGGGGCCATCATTCCTCGCACAGAGGCGATGTCATTCCACCGCACCAAGAAACGGTCACTCCAGCCCCAGCACCTGCCATCAGAGTTCTGGGGCCAAGTTACTGGCAGGGAGGGCTGTGGCCAATACCAAGAAGCTGCCACTCTAGTCCCAGGATCCACCGTCATGGGTCTGGGGCCATCATTCCTCGCACAGAGGCGATGTCTTTCCACCGCGTCAAGAAACAGCCATTGTAGCCCCAGGACCCACCGTCAGGGTTCTGGGGCCAAGTTACAGGCAGGGAGGGCTGTGGACAATACCTAGAAGCTGCCACTCTAGCCCCAGGACCCACCGTCATGGGTGTGGGGCCATCATTCCTCACACGGAGACTATGTCATTCCACCACATCAAGAAACAGCCACTCCAGCCCCAGGACCCGGCGTCAGGGTTTGGGGGCCAAGTTACTGGCAGGGAGGGCTCTGGCCAATACCTAGAAGCTGCCACTCTAGCCCCTGGACCCACCATCATGGGTCTGGGGCCATCATTCCTCGCACAGAGAGCCTTTTTACGAACGACCGAACTGAACAGGACTGAACTGAACGGCCGAACCCAGCGAACGAACCGAACAGGTGAATCAAACTGAACGGCTGAACCCGAACCGTGATCTGTTCGCCCATCCCTAATTCAGAGGATCTTATTGGTAAAGAGCAGGCAGGTTTTAGGAAGGGTGTCTCTACAGTAGATCATATTTTTGTGGCTGATCAGCTAATAGCCAAATATGTCCAGTTAAGGGCAAAATCTTCCGTATACATTTGTTTTGTAGACCTAAAAACAGCATTCGATACTATCAATAGGGAGAGATTACGGGGAAAGTTGTTGTCTTACCAAATTGACCTTAGGTTGCTGTATTTGATTAGAGCTTTGCACTCTAATACATCTTTGCAAGTGCGGATGAATAGACAGGGCCGACTTTCTCAGCCTATTGATGTATCGAGAGGGGTGGCTGTATTCTGGCACCCTTGTTATCCAGTATATATCTGAATACCTGAGTTAGGACAGTCTCTTGTCTCTTTTCTCCCTCTTCCACTCCTCCATGCTGCTGATCCCAGAGCAGCACTCAATACAGAGTCACCGAGTCTGCTCCTTTCACAGTCTTTGGGCCTAGCTTCCTTCCTTCATGACAGGACAATGTAAGATATTAATAAAAATAGATTTTATTGCTATAAGTGGGCTGTTGGGCTGATCTTGTCCCGGTGGCAGTGGTGGGGGGCTTTGAACTAATAAACTGCTTAAGAACTAATTACCTTGCTGAATGAAACCTGGTGGCTGTGTTGTAATGATGTTTGTTTATATTAGATCCCAGATAAGGAACACTCAGGAAGGCTGAGGTGATTCTCCCCAACTTCTCTGTGTACTAGAAGAGCATTTGATCTTTTCATTTCAATTAAATTCAATTAAATTTCATATTATTTCTCTTATCAAAGCAATGAGCAATGGCTGCTCTGTGGGGCAGGAAGAGCATTCATCAAACCACTGGTGTCTCCTGTCCAGCTAGAAATCTCTTTCCCCCCCTCTTCCTATCTCCATTCCATTCAAGAAACAGGGCATCATACTGGATGGACTTCAGTGCAGACGTTTAAAGAGGTTTATAGAATACAAAAAGAGAGAGAAACACCCAGGGATTATTAATAACAGAAAATGGCCTTTCACAGGATTTCCACATACTCACTAGCAAACTGGTGACTTTCCAGCTCCAAAGGAATCCAACCAAGGTGCAATTTGGCCCGCTTTATCTCTAAAAAGCCCAAAACTACAGTTAATCAAATTATCAGTTTCACAAAGTGTGAAATTATTAACGGCTTCTACAGAAATGAATCTGAAACCCCAATGAAATTAACAGTAAACTTCCCTTAGGTTTCTTGACTTATCCCACAGAACTATATAGTAGGGAGTGAATTTAAGTAGAATTTTCTATTACATGTTATATGGCTTTTCCTTTATGTGGGAATAAAAATCTAAACAAATATCCATAAAACTTACATTAAAGTGACGAGTCACAAAACCAATTGCTGTTGAATTCCAGAAATAACTCAAGACAGTTGTTTTTATAACGGCATGGGAAGTAAAGGGTATGACTGCCAGTCTTGGCCTTGAACTTGCAGAACTTTCTGTCAAAATACGAGCTTTTATAATTCCATTTACTGTGAATGAAAATTTAAAATGGTCATGTAAGCTAAGTTACTAAGTAGTTATCCTGTTTATTAATGCCATAAATCTGGATGTTGCAGTGTGTCGATCATAAATAAACCAAACAACTGAGCTAGGTAAGACTGTTAACTTAGTCATAGCATCCGACATGAAAAACACTGCTGTTAATGATGGACTGCATTAAAAAAAAAATTTTTTAAATGAATTTGTACAATGTACACTGTATTTCTTAGACTGTCTTGGACAATGAACTACAAGAGCACAGTGTGCAAATGAATCCAATCGACACATCAACATTGTTCTTTATTGATTCATATATTTAAAGATCTGGGCCAGTTTTTATATTTAGTAGCATAAACTTAGGTACCTATAGCCTTGTTTTTGTGCCTAACATTAAAATATCAAAATGTGTTTTTTAAGGATTTTATTAAAGATAAAATGACAATTCAGGGCATTGGGAGATTGATGCTTGTTTGCCAACAAGTAGATTCGAAATAGGACCAGTGGCAGCTTCTCCATACTGTCTTGCTCATATGTTAAAACAAATTCTAAATAACTAATAGTGCAATTCAGTGGGTGTCTAGTCTACAAGTAGTGCTTGCCACTGTTACAGCAGCCTAACATGGAAGAAAGCGTTATGTTTTTCCAAGTAAACCCAGGAGCTAGTTGTAGACGAAACACAAGTTTGTGGGGATTTGCTGCCTGGAACAAATCCAGGTAACTCATCAGAAGACCCATGAAACAGCCAAAAACACAACACACAATGAATGTCTGTTCACTGCCACATCAATGGGCCTTTGCTGCTTCATTGTTCACCATAGGGGATTTTTTCTGAGACATTGTTCAACAGCAGGAGCTTTGCCTTGCAGTGGAGTTCTTTGCCTTGTCAATTTTACCAGCTGGAAACTTTGCCATTCAACAGGGAACTTTGACTTGTCAATTTCACCAGCAGGGCTTTCAGGCTTCACTTGTTTATGCTGCCACCCAAAGGGCTCCCCTTGTTGGTCTGAGTCCTTTGGATGAAAGAATAAACATGGAACAGCATGAACATTTGTTCCTGCTGCTCCACGATGGGATGACAATGGGTAATTACCACGGGGTTGATTTCCTCTGTGGTTAACATAACATATAGAGTGACCGAGTCTTCTCAGCAGTTCAGCCACCCGCCCATCTACTGAGAATAACAACCATGGTGCCAGCTGTAGTGGTTGAGTTATGTAAGCACCTGGACTAAGAAATGGATGTAGAAGTCATTTCCCATGGAGAAGCAGTAACCACTGATTGTAACACAGATTGGTAGTTTCGCTAATTACTTCAAGAGCTTTAGATCAGATCTTTGCTTTTAAACTAACCACAATAACCACAACTGGATTAACGACGAGGGAGAGGTGAAAGGCTTCAAATATAGTATCTAATGTCTTGCTGTTTATGATTGTATATTTCTCTTTCCCCTGTCACTGTTTAAGATCAACTGTAAATAAAATAGGATTAAAAAATGGGTTAATGCTAAAAATTAGCATATATGTAAACAAAACAAACAAATTCCACTTCATAAAAACATCAAATTACTACAGTATAAGTCCTCTCTTTTGATTGGAAACTAAAGTTATTCTCTTTAGCTCACTTCTTTGAATTTCTTCTCAGTTACTGTTCAGTGGGGCTGATCCCAAGTCCCATGGATCTCCTGCGTGCGCACACATGCACCTGGCTTTTGCGCAGCACTATGCGCTGGCAATGGCAGTACGTGTAGTTTCCGCATGCATGCGTACACATGTCTATGCACAGGATCTGCGGTGCCTGGGATTGGCCCCACCATCATTACATTTTTAGAAAGCAGAAGATGAATGCAAGTTGGTTGTAAGTTAAGTCAGTATTACTTCCTATAAACAAAGCCCAAGAAACACTCTAAGAGATGAAATTGTGGATCAGTTGTAGCACAGTGCATCTGTAGTGTAGAATACTCAAGTTATGCCTACAAGCATTGTATTGTACTGAACCTACAGGTTTGAATGACTGCCAACTTAAAACGGGTCCGTGAAGGCTGTTTGAGATACAGAACTGTATGAAAATATACACGTTACAAAATGTATGCAGATTCTATAGCAGATATTCCTTACCATAAGCTTAGGACATCTTATTGCCCATAATCAGGGGGCCCTGTTCACTGCATTTCCCCATTGTTGCCAATGGGGAAAACACAGGTGAACACAGGTCCCTACCTAAAATTCATTAAATAAACACTGAATGTTACAAGGAAGGAAACAAAGAGAATGCCCCTAAACAAGCAATATCTTGACTCTTAATTGTTCAATAACCTTGCATAAGAACATAAGTAGTACCATACCGGGTTGGACCAGTGGTCCATCTAGCCGAGCATCCTGTCTCCAAAAGTGGCTTGCTCTGGTAGCTCAGGAAACTTACATGTACAGGTTGTGGGAGTGTGACCCATCACCTGCTAACCACTCTCAGCTACTGGTAGCCCCAAATAATAGGCATTTATAGCTCTATCATCTAAGAATTTATCTAATTTCCGGTTCAAGCTAGTTATGCTACTGGCTTTCACAGCCTCCTCCGGCAATGGGTTTCACAACTATTCTTTAGATTGTAAGCTCTCGGGCATGGACCGTGTCTATTTTATTCTCTGTAAAGCGCCAGGTACATCACTGGCGCTCTATAAAAGCTAATAATAATAATAATATTGTCCGCTGTGTGAAACATTATTTCCTTATGTTCGTTTCAAATTTGCTGTCATTTAACTTCAAAGTGTCACTGTGGCTGGGTGGTCCTCCTTGTCCCTTTTGGGGCACAGTTGGGTTGTGGGGAATGTAGCTCTCAAGCCTCACACACACACACCCCGCAGGTGCCCCAGGTATTGTCACGACGGTTTATATACTCACACCCCTTTGGGGTCTGTTCCTGGGGTACTTCCCTTCCCTTAGGCCACTTTCAGACATGACCCGCTCTGTGCATATTTGGGCAGTGGGGGGAATGCACAGCCCGAATATGCATGGGGATCAGCTGGTCTGAAAGGCGCCAGCAAAGTCCTACACACGTGTGCGCGCGCGCGGGGGGGGGGGGCTTTCAGACCAGCCGATCCCCCCACGTATTTGGGCTGCACATTCCACCCTGCAGCCCAAATATGCGCTGGGGGGTGGGGTGGGTAAGCATGTCTAAAAGTGGCCTATTAGTCCCCTGAGCTCTGAAACTCTGAGAGGTTCTGTGGGAATCTTCAGCCAGACCCATCTCTTCCAAGATTTTAAGACCTTTTGCTGACTTTGCTGTGAAGGGCTTTTAACAAAGTTCAATATCTCTTGGCCCCTTGAGCCTAAATACATGAGTGCTCCCACCTTGGGATCTAACAATGTCTGTCCTCCATGCAGGCAGGTTGTCTCCTCCGGAGCAGGTTTTATTTGCCTTTCTCTAAGCAGGCTGCCTTGTTCAACACCAGGCCAGGCGCTACCACGCTCAGCCTATCGCCTCACTCCTGCACAGAGGCTGTTTCCCTCTTGCACACAGCTAGGGCTGCTCTTTTTATGCCCCACCCTCTATCTGGATTGGCTGGAGCAGTTACCCCTTAGCAATAAGCCGCTGTGTCCAGACAAGACAAGTGTCTTCTAGGAACTATCCACAAGGACTCCAAGATCCTTCTCCTGAGTAGTTACACCCACATGTGAACCTAACATCATGTACGTATAGTGAGGAATTTGTACATGAAGACACTGGAATAAAAATACAACTTTAGGGAGTACATTTATTTTAATTAATGCCCTACTACCAGGCCATCCCACTCTTTTAGGTTTTTCTTTACACTGTCCCATACTGGGAGATAATTAGCTTTATCTATGCCAAACCCACGTGTTTGTGATTCTACTGAACTTAAAGGACCATGGCTTGAACATAGAAGAGCAAATAATCTGCATTCCCTGCACTGTCCTTACTTGAACTAAGAATCCTGTCTAATAGATGCAGCAAAAGGTTCCATTACCAAAGCAAACAACAAACAGGAAAACAGGCAGCTCTGTCTAGTCCCTCTTGTTAAATGTAATTTTGGTGATGTTGTTCTATTCAGTAGTACTAGAGCTTGAGGGTCCTTATAAAGAGCTGAATACAAGTTGTAAAGTTCTTGCCAAAACCAACTTTATTGAGGACGGCTCTCAAATATTTCCACTGTAGGCGGTCCAAGGCCTTCTCTGCATCCAGAGACCAATGCGCAGGGAACGCATTTTCAGTGCATATTGTAGGACAAGACAAGTGTCCTAAAGTTGTCTGAAATTTTTCTACCTATAAGCAACGCAGCTTGGTCTGAATTAATATATTTGGACAAAATATTTCCTAATCTATTGGCTAGAATCGTCACAAAAATCTTATCAACTTTCAATATAGATATTCGCATATAAGAACAACAATTTGTTAGATCCTTCTCTTCCTTCAGGATGACTACAATATGTGCCTCCCTCCAGAAGAGAGGGGATGTCTCCCTCACAGCCCAATTTCCTTAAAGACCACTAAAAAGTGAGACAAAACACTCTTCAAAGTCTTGTAATACTCAAAACGAAAAACCATCTGGGCCAGATGTCTTGTTTGTTTTTATGTTCTTTATAACTATTTCCATCTCCTTCCATAGGACTGTCTAAGAATTGTTTATCATCAATAAATAGACAAGGAATTGGCAGTCCCTCAAGATATTCTAATATGATTTTATTGTCTGGATCATCTAAAGTATATAAATGCTTATAATATTGTCCAAACACCTCTGCTATCTGCTCTAAACCTGTTACCAACTCTCCATTTGTATTACGAATGAGAGGGACCTCTTTCTTGTTTGTTAGTTTCCTAGCCAGGCGCCTATCTGCTTTGTTGACTTTTTTCGTAGTACTTTTGTTTAACAAACCTCAAAACCATTTGCGCTCTACTAATTTGTAGGAGATCCAACTTACCTCTAATTGCCAAGTTTTTTAAAATATAAATTTCCCCAGACCGTGTTCGTTTGTGTCTTCAGGACCTGAAACTCCTAAGGGATTGTTCTTCCTGAGCTCTCCTTTTTTCAATGTGAGAAACTATACTGATAAGGGTGACTCTCATTACTGCTTTGTCAGTCTACCATACGATTTTCTTGCTAATCTACCCCTTGTTATTTTCTCATTAAAAAATATGGAACCCTTCATACAGATTTTTAACCCTTAACAAATCGTATAAAAGTGTCCTATTCAGACTCCAGGAAGGGCTTCTCTTATCAGAATATCAGTTCTTTAAAACCAAATATACAGGGGCATGATCAGACCAACTTTTTACTCCTATCGAGGCAGTTAGCTTGTACTCCTAAGGTTTTGGAAGTAAAATGCATGCCAGTCCTATAATAGGATTTATGAATATTGCAATAAAACGTATATCCTCTAATCCCAGGGTTAAACATCTTCCATCTATCCTTCAAGTCCTGTGCTTCCAACAGAGCAGATAACCATCTGTAGGATTCAACATCCTTGATCTGCCCAAACTGGGGTTAAGAACCATATTAAAGTCTCCTCCAATGATTATCTCTCCTTCCTTAAAGTAAGTGAGAGAGTTATAAAAGAATGTGAAGGAGGAGAGGTGATCTTGGTAAGGGGCATACAAATGGCAGGTGTTTGGCCAATAAAATTGCTAGTCCTTTCTCCTTTTGGATTCTCCTGGGGGGCAGTAAGGGGTCTGGTACCTAAGATGTCTTCAAGTGTTTTTCATCCTCAGCTGTCAAATGAGATTCCTGTAGCAACACTATGCTGGCTGTTTCATTTTTCAGAGATTGTAAGACCTCTTTTTGTTTAGCAGAGTCATTTAATCCTTTACCATTGACAGAAACGATTTTTATTGGCTCACCCATTATTTCACAATTATTTATCCTTAAGACTAATATGAACCATACTCTTCCAGATAGAAAAGCACTGCATGAAGTTATATCCTGTGTCTCCCTGTAATAGTCAACTTTTCATTTAATTATTAAAAACTCATATTACCAATTCTTAAAACTATTAGCGCACCCAATAACTACATTCTCCCTCTTCCAACCTTTAACCTCAACTCTCTTCCAAATTCCTGTTCATTACCCTGAAATCTTTCCTCCTCTTGTTGCCCCTGCCCTGCCCCTCCCTTTGAACCAAATAATCTTTCTTACTATGCCCCATCTTTCTCATCTACAAGACAGAGATGATACTGGTGACAGACAGCTCCCCGTGGCAGGGAAGAGCCACCATCGGGGCAGTGGCCCCTTTAAAACTGAGCCTGAGGAGAGGTCATGTCCACTTCCGGTTCCAGCTATATATGAAGAGAGGAATAAGAAGGAAGGAGGCAGAAACTCCCAGGACACGAAGGGGAGCACATCCCTGTAAGAGGCTGTCCCTGAAGTAAGGAGACCTTGGAACTTGGATGAGTTGATAGTCAACCAGTGGAATGTTATTTGGTTGGGCTAGGCCTGTATATAATTAGTGTGTGATGAATAGTGGATACGCGATATGGAGAAGGCTGAGCTAGATGGTTGTTTCTTATAAATAAACTGAGAGTGACTATTCCCCTGAGTGATATAGGCCTTCATCCTGACAACACTCACCCACGGCAAGGCCAGACCCTGTGACACTCCCCCTCCCTGGGGACAAGAGGCTTGAACAAAGTCAAGCCAAGCCCTCAATCCTAACTGGAAAAGATCTTCATCATTGTATAAACTGAAACTAATACTAAAGATGATTTGATCTAGCTATTATGGCTGTTTGTAAACCCAATACCGCCTTAAATCCCCCCCCCCCCCCCCGCTGCACACAATTTTACCAAAGTATTTATAGAACCTCGTAACTTAACTAAACCCCATAGCAATACAAAACCCTGGTGAGTAATCAGATTAGTGTTCATCCACCTTCCTTTTTTATGGTCATCCACGATTTGAAGAACTGTCTTCCCCTTCTGCATCTTCTTCAGCAACATGTGAGCCTTTTCCTAGTTTCCGTTGTTTTTCCTTTCTCCTGTGTTTAGAAAGCGCAGGCAGTCACCTTCGAAAGGTTAGCAAACCATCCTCAAGGATTCCAGATTCCTCTGCCACTACATTCTCTTCCTCTGAGGATAAAAAATCAAGTTCTTTTAGCAGCTTCAACCCAGCATCTTTCCTTTTGACAGAGAAATACTGTTTATTAAAGGAGAAAGACAAGCAGAAAGGAAAGCCCCACTTATACCTAATTCCAGCCTTTCTGAGGGCTGCTGTGAAGAAGACCGTCTCTTTTTTCTCTTCCTGAGAGTAGTTGCAGTCAGGTCCTGAAAAATCATGACTTTAGAACTCTCAACATGTGCTCTTGGGCTTTCCGAGCCTTATGTAGGACTTCCTCCTTAAATTCATAATCTTGTAGATGTACAATAATATATTGGGGTCTATTTGAGGCATTCTGAGAGGGAGCAAATAGGACATGATGAGCCCTGTCGTTTATAATTGGGTAGGAGACAGCCAGACCTAGGAAATCCTTGAGAGCTTCTTTATAAAGGCCTTCACATTCTTATTTTCTTTTCCTTCAGAGATGCCCCTTATCCTTATATAATTTCTCCCTTCCCTGTTCTCAAGATCCTCCAGCTTGTCCCCTTCCTCCTTTTCTGGCTTCTAGTTGCAGCATTTTTCTTCTTCTTTAAATTCATGGCTGCAGTGGCACTATCACTAATGGCAGCTTCCAGATCTAAAACTTGAAATACAAAATCATTCAACTCTGTGAATTATTTCACAGATTATTTGAGAGTTATTAACTATTTCACTTATTAGCTCTGTCCTAATCTATTTCAGCTCCTTAAAAAAATATATCAGGAAATTGCCTTTAGTTACTAGATCTTCCTGCCCAGCTTGGTATTCTCCATGTGATTCAGGAAAGAGAGACTTCCTGGCTTCAGCAGGCCTCATCATTCCCCCAGTAGCTCGGGGTTCTGTCTTGCCAGAAAGTCCTTCATATTGGTCTTCTTCCATGAGGTAGACATCATTACATGTACTGGTATATAAATTAGGCCAAAATCGGTTATTGGTAAAAGGCTGAAGAAGGATATTGCCTTGGTCACTGAGGAACCCAGTACAGAGTTCAGGCATCCATCTTGTACTGCGGATCCCTAGTGGCCACATAGAAGTATTTTAATACCCTGGTGCTTTGTCATTGCATTCAAGTCAACAAATGCTTTTTTTTTTTTTAGGTCGATCATTTTACGAGGTTTGCTGTATTTGTAAGCACGTTATTTTATGATCTTTTATTTCCCTCAGATATATTTTATATAATAAATATAATAATAATAATTAATAATAATGAAATAAAATAAAAAAGCAGCATCTGTATTTTTATATAGCACCTCCCAGCCAAGGCACTTGGAGCATTTCTCAAAGAATTAACAACTTTTTAAAAAAAAATCCTCACAACAGCCCTGTGAGGTAGGCTAGGCTGAGAGAATAACGTGACTGGCCCAAGGTCACCCAGTGAGATTCTGGCTAAGGTGAGACATGAACCAAAGTCCCCACTACTTCCTGGTCCAAGTACATACTTAGCCATTACATGACACTGAATATGACTGTATTATCATTTCCAAATAATATGACAATTTATTTAACGTATCAGAGAAGACCCAATGGTAGATGCTGCGCCTGAGACCTCATATATCCTGGCTCATATACTATGTTTTGAGAGGCAGATTTTGTTGTAAGGTAACATTCTCCAGTTGGTACAAGGGCATTTCTGACCATGTTTGCTTTCTCATCCAACTGAGTTCAATCCTGGTTGCTCTCATGCAGTATATTTAATCTGCTTGTCTTGAACATATGCTTTACAAGCATCTTAATTAATAAGATTTTATTGAACACTAGTGATTAGTGAGACGAGTAGTAAAAACTTGCATTAATCAGTTCAAGAGAGTAGGTAGGTAGTCAGAGTTCCTCATTTTAGCCTGCCTGCTGCTCTAACAGCCATACATTGACAGGATAGGAGCTTATATTGCCAGAACACACATGTATTTAAAAAGTGTTTCATGTTACTGCCAAAGGGAAACAAGGTGGTGAGGTTGGCTCCTGGCCCCTACTTGGCTGCACTACAGCCTCTGGCGTTTACCACAAGATGCAGCATCAAAGCTCACCCCATCTCAAACAGTGAAGCAGCATATCCTTGTGTGTCAGGGAAAAGTTGAATTCTTAACTTATTGCCATGAGAGCTTTGAAGACAGCAAGTTCAAACAAATGCCCCAGGAGAGTCTACTTCTGGGAAAATAGGGCTTGCTTCATGCCAATTCACAAATGCTTGAGAATAGTGGTACCCAATTATACCTGTCATGTTCACTGGTATATATTGCAGGATTTTTATAGCCAACCCTATCAGTGTCTGAATTGTAGACTAACAAACTCAGAAAAAGGAAGGGGATGGACACTTTTAAATATAAGACATGATGTTCCCTACCTATTCTCCACTCCCATGCACACTGACAGATCATCAATGACGTCCACAATTGGAGATGGGATTGATGGGAGTTCGGTGTTCTGGTGTCTGGGTATACGATTATGGGCATTTATACACGAGACACTACCATGCAGGTCCACCCAGTGGATGTGTGCGCTAGCACCCATGTAAAAGTGGGGGTGGGTGGCCACGCACTCCTCACCTGCAGCAACCGGTTTAAACCCTCCTCCACCCACAAGAAAAGCGTGTGTGCTCCACTGAGCGCACAAAGACCCAGCTTTCCCCGCCTCCCCATCATTTAAAATGGACTATGTCAGGTTCCTGACTGGCGAGTCCTGCACGCATGCTTAGGGTCTAATTGATCACCAAATCTGGGGTCAGGAAAGAATCCCTCAGATTGGTAGACGACTCTGGGGTGGGGGCGGTTTGGGTGGAGGGGGAGTGTTATCTTTTGCTGTAACATGAGTGTGGCCCACTTGTTTGAGACATTTAGATTTTTATTTTATAAGATTGTTCCCTGTTATTTCAGATTCAATGTGCTGTGGTCATTCCCGATCTCTGCCCGTGGCAGTTAAGGTGAGCTGTACTCTCCAATATAACGCATGAACATTCTATTCCTTATAAAATTGAGATTTTTATTATAGGCTCTGGTGTCTTGTTGGTTGATTTTTCTGTGCAAACACTTTGGTTATACTAAGCCCTGCACTAATGCAGGGGGCTGCACTGAATGTCTTTTGAAGTTCCTTCCAGCCCTCTGAGCGGGTGTCTCTGCAAATAACGCTTGCCACAGTTCCAGCTGCCTATCATGAAGGCAAGTGCTATGTTTACTTATACAAACCTGGGAGCCAGTCACAGAGGGAATGCAGGTTTGCTGAGATTTGTTCTCTGTAATAAACCTGGGAAACTCCTCAGCAAACCCACGCAGCAGCCAAAACCATGTCACAGAATGAACGTTTCTTCGCCCAGCAGCAACAAGGTTTCAGGCGTGTCAATTTCACCTTCTGGGAATCTGCTTTGCAGCCAGAGCAACGTCCTAAATTTCATCAGCCAGAATGTTTCCTTTGCAGTTCCAGCTTTGTTATTTTCACCAGTAGGTTTGTTTTACAGCCAGGAGCAGCAGCAAACAGTGGGAAGTTTGCTTGTCAGCCCTAGCAGCCTCCTCAATTTCAGCAGCCTGTTTCCCATGCACATCCAGCGTTGTCAGTGTCACAAAGAGATACTGGACTATAGGTCTAACAAATATGTAAAGCTAAAGGTTAAACAATCATGTAATGTAAAACTGAGAACTGGAAACTCACTTCATGTAATCATGTAATGTAAAACTAAGAGCTGGAAACTCACTTCAGGCAATGGAGAGAGACAAGCGATGGAGAATGTGTATTCAGGAAAAGCTAACAACACCTCCACCGAAACCAGACATACACCTTTGAGTTGCAAATGAAGCCCTTCCTGCCTAGGGAAGCAGAGTTCCCCGAGGCGGGAAAGTGGAACAAAGAACTTTGGAAGATATAAAGGGGGGAGAAGATTTGCTATTGAGAGAGACAATCGGAATACAATTCAACCACTGACTTGCTGAGTCTAAGACCGAGCTGGGGGGTGGGGCGGGGGGAGGAGAGAGCCTGCTTGCCAGCCAGCTTTGCTGAAGTGATGCGTTGAGAGAAGAACGTTGCTTTCTACCAGCTAAGAGACAAAATGCCCAGCCCCAATATCAGGCTGAGAACGAGTTCAAGTACATGGACTTTCTGTTGGGTAAGATCTAACTAGGGACTTATACAGTACAAATTAGGAATGCATTATTTTACCTTTCGTTTATTAGCCACTGTGTGTCCAAACTATCTTTGCTTATGTAATCAATAAACTTTCTTCTTTACTAAGAAGTGTTCTGTGGTCTAGCATTAGGGATCACAATCTGAGTACTTATGCCCTCAAGCATGTGCGAACCCAGAGAGAGTGTGTGTGTGAATGGGAAGCTTACTGGGGGCGTGGGTGATAAAAGTATTGTCCCCATTGCAGGACCGAATCAGCCAAAGAGAGAACTGATTCGGTGGGTTGCAAATGAGGGAAATTGAGTCACCCAACCCAGGAAAGTGGGGTAGTGGACTCCAACCCCTGTGACAGTCAGTTTCACCAGCTAGTTTGCTTTACAGCTGGGAGCAGCTTTGTTAATTTCACAAAGGGAGGTTAGAGGGAAATTGCTTTGCAGACTACAGCAGCTGCTTCATCAGACAAATTCTCTTGTGGCCCTGAGCTTTGTCAGTTTCACAAGGGTTTGTTTTGCAGCTGGGAGCAGCCGCCTTCAGTGGACAGCTTGCCTTTCAGCCCTGAGCTTTGCCAGGTAAACAGTGAACAAACAGCATGAACTTTTGTTCATGCTGCTCCACCCTGGGATGATGTTACAGTGTGTGACCATGGGGTATTTTTGGCCTGTGGCTGTAAATAAATAAAACAACAAACAAGACCACAGGGTTGATTTTCTCCTGTGGTTTTATTGTAATGTGTAGAGCCACTCTCTGAGATCCTCAGACAGAAGTCTAGTCAAAGTCACCAAACATTGGGACTTGGAACGGTTACCTTGTATCTTCCTTTGTAATATTAGTTTTCTGATTAACATAAAGCAATTAACTATGGTTTTAGTGCTGCTGCTTTCTCTACATTTTGTGATTCCTAAGCTGTTGGTAACACGAGGAGATTGCACACCCTTATGTTGCAACCACTGGAAATTCCACAGAGGCTTAAGGAAACATCATATGAATAAACACTCAGTGTCAACTTATAATGTAAAAGCAGCTGTGACATGTAGCATGATACGGATTTTTAGTTTGAGGAGTATAGGTACCACACAAGCATGTCAATTGTGCTATGGATTTACTATTCTGTAAAACAAAGTTACTGATCTGGATTAACCTTTTTCAAAATACAGACTTGAATGATTTAAAGGTACTCCAAATTAAAACTGAAGAGTTTTACACACTATTAGTTATTTCTGTTCACAACTGTTCTCACCAAGTAATTTACAGATGGTGGGGCCAATCTCATGCCCTGCGGATCCCGTGCGCAGCTGCACACAAACCATGTGGACCTCTGCAGGCACACTGTACCTTGCAGAAATGTGGTCGGCCCAAGGGTCAATCAAAAACTAAAAGAGAAGAATAATATCTTATCATCTGAGAAGAGAATTTACTCCCACCTTCCAAGGGAATGAGCAATCCCAGTATTAATAGTGCAGAGACCAACTTTGAAGGAGCAAAGAGATGGGAAGTTAGCCCCGGGGTCACTGGTACCGCAGGGTAAGGGCCCCAAATGCCAATTAAGATAGAAGTACTTCAAGATTGGTTAGTGGGTTACCCTAAGCCACAGGAGGCCGTTTACTTAATATTAGGTTTTATGGAAGGTTTTAGGATTCCGTTTGAGGGCATTAGCATTTCATTGCGTTCCCCAAATTTACTGTTCTTGAAAGGTTTAGAAGTAGTGGTAAGAGCTAAGATAGCAAAGGAGGTGCGGGAGGGCAGGGTGGAGGGCCCTTTCGCTGACCCACCATTGGAGAACTTCAGAGTATCGCCTTTGGGTATCGTTCCAAAGAAGGTGCAGGGTGAGTTCTGGATGATTCATCATCTGTCTTATCCTAGGGGTGGGTCGGTAAACTATTCAATTGACCTTTCGCTCTGTTCAGTCCGCTATTCCTCTTTTGACTTAGCAGTGGACATGGTTCGTAGTTGCAGTGCGGGAGTGTTGTTGGCAAAATGTAACATAAAATCTGCTTTTAGGCTCCTGTCCATGCATCCGGAGGATTTCAATTTGTTAGGTTTTAAGTCTGAGGGAGGTTATTACTACGATAAGGCCATGCCAAGGGGCTGTTCCACTTTGTGTGCAGAGTTTGAGACCTTCAGCAGCATGCTTGAATGGGTGGTCCACCGTAGAGTAGGGGATGCGCATATATCCCATTAAACCATTGCTTGACGTTGACTCCCCTGCCAGCTTTCGGCCTGTCTCTAACCTTCCCTTTTTAGGGAAGTAACCTTCCCTTTTTAGGGAAGGTTACTGAATGGGTAGTGGCTCAGCAGCTCCAAGGGCATCTCGACCACACCGGTTATCTGGATCCCTTGCAGTCTGGCTTTCGTCCGGGGCATGACACTGAGATAGCATTGGTGGCTTTGGTTGATGATCTGCACCGTGAAAAGGATAAGGGTTGGTCGACCCTTTTGGTCCTATTAGATCTGTCGGCTGCATTTGATAGCGTTGACCACGAGATGTGGTGATGCACCTGTAGGACAGTGCGGGGGTGGGTGGGATTGTTCTCAAATGGTTCTACTCATTCCTGACCGGGAGAACTCAGCGGGTGGTGCTCGGTGATCATTTTTCATCTCATTGAGACCTCTCGTGTGGGGCCCCACAGGGTTCTGTCTTGTTCCCTCTCCTGTTCAACGTGTACATGCAGCTGCTTGGCAAGGTGATCAGGAGGTACGAGGTGAGGTGTCATCAGTATGCGGATGACACCCAACTGTACCTCTCATTTTCAAACGACCCAGGCCCGGCTGTCTTGGTGCATACTTGGTGTCTGACAGCTGTCGGGGACTGGATGAGGGCTAATCAACTGTGACTGAATCCTGACAAGATGGAGGTGATGTTAGTGGGTAAGTCAATGGAGATGGCGACCACCTCGGTTGAGGGTGTGCGCCCTCCACTGAACCTGGGGGTGCTCCTCAATGCGCAGCTCCGCCTGGATCTCCAGGTGGAGGCTGTGGCAAGGAGTGCCTTCCGCCAGTTACATCTGGTGTGGCGGCTTTGGCCGCTGATTTCGGTTTCAGAACTGGCCACGATCATCCATGCTTTTATCACCTCTCTGTTAGACTACTGTAACACGCTCTACGTGGGGCTACTTATGGTGACGGCTCGGAAGCTGCAGCTGGTGCAGAATGTGGCGGCCAGGCTCCTGGTGGGGCTGGGCCGCAGAGAGCACATTACACCAGTGCTCCGATCTCTGCACTGGCTGCCAATAGTCTTCCGGGCTCGATTCAAAGTGTTGGTTTTGACCTATAAAGCCTTATTGCGAGATTGTCTCACTCCCTGGGTTCTGGACCGGCCCCTGCGGTTATCTGGGGGTGCCCTGTTGGAGGTCCCTCGGGTTTCCTGGGTGGGCCATGTGGGACGGGGAGTTCTCGGTGGCCGCACCGCGCCTGTGGAGCTCCCTCCCGGTGGGGGCCCGTCTGGCCCCAGACCTCCCGAGTTTCCGTAGGAATTCTAAGACCTGGCTGTTCTGCAAGGCATTTGACGAGGGAGAAAAATGAGGGTGGATGGGATGGTGGGGGTTATGGGTTTTTTTCTCACCATTTTTATTGTTGTTTTTATTGGATGTTTTATATATATTGTATTTTTATTTTATTTATTGATTGATTTGTTAGCTGCCCCGGGCAGGAGGGGTGGGGTATAAATTTTTAAAATAAATAAATAAATTTAGACTAGTGTTTGTTCTCGGGGCGCACAGGTACGAGAGACTGCGCTATACTTCTCGAGTCCTTTCAGGAAATGGCCGCCAAGCTTGGGGTTCCCTTAACGGAGGAAAAAACTGAAGGTCCTGCTCAGGTTTTGACATATTTGGGAACTGAACTTGACCGTGGGCAGGGTCGTTCCAGGTTACGAGATAGCAAGCTTATTCCATTGAAGGCTGCTGTGGTGAGTGTAATGCAAAGACAGAAGATTAAATTGAGGGAGCTTCCATCTTTGCTGGAGTCCCTTAACTTTGCTTGCCAGGTCGTTGCCCCGGGTAGGGCATTTTTGGCAAGACTGTACAGAGCATCAGCTGGGGTGAAGGCCCCGCACCACTGGATGTAGATAAATAATGAAATGCGGGAGGACCTTACAACATGGCTGGAGTTTCTGGTAAGTTTCAATGGAGTATCATTTTGGCGAGCGGAAAGGCTGTTGAAATCAGAGTTTCAAGTTCAGGCGGACGTGGCAGGTAGTTTTGGTTGTGGCGTGTTTTACAAAGGGGCATGGTGCGCGGAACAATGGCCCCCAGAATAGGGGCCTGGTTTAATTAGAGATTTGACATTTTTGGAATTGTTCCCCTTATTGGTGGCAGTGTCAATTTGGAGCAAGAAATTCCAAAACAGGAGACTGTTTTTGGTGTGACAATTTGGCAGTTGTTCACATTGTCAATTCTCTGTCATGTAAATCTATGAGGGTTATGAAACTGGTGCAGGCTCTTGTGCTGTGCTGCTTGAAGTTTAATATCTGTGAAGCTTGGCAGGGAGGAGGAAAGGGAAGTGGAGGCAAACGGACTCCCACAGACACATGGGGGCAAGGACCAGGGAGGTGATGCCTGGAAACAAACTCTCAGGATCAAAACTGTCTTCTAGGATTAATAATCCACAGCCTGGAGCATCACAGGGTATCTGGGATGAGCGCACACCTCCTGGCTGCCACTGTAACCATGCACACAGGGTAAGGGACAGGTTGGCTTGTAGGAAGATGAGGGCAAGGGGTGCCAAGCCCCGGAAAGGGGAGGAGCAAGATAGGATATGCACAGCAAGAAAGGTCCCAGGTAGTGCACAACGGGGAGAGAATAAAGGTCCTGGCTTCCCTGATTCACGACGCACAAAGAGTCAGCCAAAGCACGCACAACAGTCTCTCTCCTTACACGCACAGCCAAAAGTTCAAAGGTTCCAAGAGGGTATACACGCAAGGCAAGGGGGCCAGTCTCACAAGCACAGGGGCACTGATCACCAGCAGTGCTAGGGAGGAAAAAGGCTGATTTTATATGCTGAGGGTGGAGGCGTTGCCGCAAGCACTCTGAACGCTGCGGGGCTGGGACTGGAGGTGTGGCGTCTCCCTGCAGCTGTGGCGGTTCTGTAGCCACGCCCCCAGGAACAGCGTGCAAGTGAGGGGGCATGGCTGGAGCGCAAGACACGTTTCCCTCAGCTGGCAGTGGTTGCGCCGCTGCTGATAGCGGTGGCGCTTCTAAGTTCAGCAGTGCTGCAGGGGAAAGCCGGGTCAACGCCAAGGTTTCCCCTGTGGTGAGTGATGGGGCTGATGCCCTTTCCTGGTTGTGAATCCCATGGCCCTTAGGCAGGGCCCTGACAGCACCCCCTCCAAGAGCGGAGGAACGTCAGTGGACGAGGCTTTAAGGGGTACTGGGCATGAAAAAAGCAGACCAGCCAGGGAGCATGAACATCAGATGCCTTTTTCCACAACCGTTCCGAGGGTCCATAGTCTTTCCAATCCACCAGGTAGTACAAGCGGCCCTGTAGGCGGCAAGAGTCTAAGATCCTACGAACTTCATATTTCCCTGTTGGATTGACAGGTGGAGCTTCGGGAGGGGCACCCCTCGTCGGGGGGTACGCGGGTTTAAGAAGGGCAACATGGAACGAGGAGTGGATGCGAAAATGAGGGGGCAAGCAAACTGTGTAAGTGACCTCACTGATTTTCTGAGTAATTTGGAAAGGTCCCATGTAGCGGTAGTCAAATTTGGAGGACAGTCGCTTGGAGGGATAGCGTTGACGGTCTACACAGACCCAGTCACCGGGCTGATAGTCGGGCGCGGTTTGCCAATGTTGGTCTGCAAATCGCTTGTATCGCTGTCGGGCTAGTCCAACCAGGATCTTGGCAGTGGCTTGGGCCTGATGAATGCGGGTAAATAGGGCACCAGCAGCGGGAACCGTGAAAGGCGATACCTCAGGGAGACAAATTTGGTGATGATAACCATAGGTTACGTAAAAGGGCCAAGATCCGCTGGAAGCATTTAAGGTATTGTTGTATACAAAGTCTGCGATGGGTAATAGCTCATACTAGTCATCCTGAAGATAATCAATATAACATCGTAGATACTGTTCCAGAGTCTGATTGGTTCTTTCCACCCGTCCGTTTGCTTGCGGGTGGTAAGCGGTGGTCAAACTAATCTTTATTTGAAGACTGGTAAAGCCTTCCAGAGCCGCGAGGTGAATTGAGTTCCTCTATCGGAAACAATCTCTAGCGGTTTTCCATGTAGTTTGATCACCTGCTGGAGCAACGGTTGGGCAGTTTGAGTTGCCGTTGGGAGCCCTTGACAGGCTACAAAATGAGCCATCTTGGTGAAATGATCTACCTCTACAAGAACTGTGGTGCAGAGGTGCGGGGAAGGTAACTCAACAACAAAATCCAGTCCTATCCTTTGCCACGGCTCTTGTGGTAGCAGAGCTAATTGTACTAGTCCTTGTATCGGTTTGGAATTAATTTCACTGGTGGTGGCTGATTTATGGGAGGTGTGCAAGTATGCTCCAGACTTGCGAGTTCTGTGGGTAAATATGTTGCCCAGGATACTATGGCCAGGGGTAAAGTACCCCAATAAGGTAGACAGGACTTGCAAAAAAGTTAATAATTCTGTGGGAAAATGGATCAGAGCAATGGGAGATGATGTAATTAATCTCATTGAGATTAGTTTCAGGGACCGGTCATTATTCAGGAAAGTCGGGGTACATTTGTCCTGGAAGGGTAATTCATTGTACCTGGATGGGATTGTCTCAGGTCTCACTGCATGGTTTGGTATTCAGGGGGGGAGGGGGGGGGGTCATTAGGCTTTGTCCATTCCCAATTTTTTCCCAAACTGTATATGACTATGTGTCCTTTGTGGGGGTCAGTGGGTGGCAAAGGGCTTCTTCCTGCAGCTTCTGGATGTCCCCAAATGCTAGAAAAGAGGTGCTGNATTCCACTAAGTCAAGCTGGCAAAAACTGCCCAGCAGGGAGTTAATGCAGGGCGGGATACAAACAAAATGTATTACGTGTTCCCTGTGCTTTTTTTTAGCAAGTGGTGATCTGACAAAACTTTACAGAGACATATAATAAATTACATGCTATTGCATATCGTGTAATAGGTCACTTAGTCACTCTTCCAGTTCACAGCTGAACTTCAACATAAAAATACCCATTTTGTATTATGTCCAGTAAATGTTGCTTAGAAGTTGTGATAGCACATTATGAGGAACTAGTTCTGTGACTGCTGCTGTTTATTTTGTACAAAAGCACAAATTGGTGGGAATAATTGCATTGGCTCAGCAAGGAGAGAACTAACTTTTACTTACTACATTTTCCTTCTTAAGATTTTATTTCTGAGATTTAGAATTCATTGCTTCCAGTAAGACACATTGATGTACACATAAGACATAACTCAGGGACTAACCAAGAATCCCACAGTCTATGCTACAACTCAGCCCCGGAACACTGCACGTGGAACCCTTCTTCCTTGAAGACTTTTAACCTTCCACTCAGTCAAAGCTGTTTTTGTAGAGTGTCTTGCATTTCCTGTTGGGGAAAGCAGAGCTGCTCCAGTAACTAATTACCTTGACTACTTATGCTAAGTTTTATATTTTACTGAAAATGTGGCCCAGACTTTGTCACAAGAACATTATCACTGCAACATCAGGACAATATAAAATTTGTATCCTATACAAATAAGATATTTAAGGTTCAATGGAGAAAATTCAGAATGTTTATTTTACAATCACTTTTGAAAAGAATTTTTTCTTATATAATTTTATGCTAGCACTATTTTTGTAAATGATAGAGGCTACGATCCTGTCAGCAAGTAGGACCCTACATCGGCACCTGAAGGGGGAAGAGGGAAAGTCTCTCCACCACCACCCCTTTCAGTCCACAGCTGAAGCCTGTCCCAGTGACACTGCCCCACAGGTCTCACCTAACCTCTGCTTTGACACTCATCTGAAAAAAGGAGGCAGTTAGTGATGGGGAAAGAACAAGGGCAGAATCTTGGGGGCAGTGGTATGGCTAGTGTGGGACAGGGGAAGCTGCCATTGCCATGACAGTCCCCTTCACAGGTGCTTCTAAGAAAGGAGGTAAGGCTTTCCCCTGGTCCTGGAGATTCCTATGGGGGAGTTTATGTGCACGATTTCTTGCAGACAACGATGAGTGCATTCCCACGTACAGAAAAATGCTGGTATTTCTAGATGCAGGCAATTAAAAAATGCACTTGCATTTATTCACACCAGCATTTAATTTGCGCATTCAAGCAATTTTAAAGAATGCGCCTTTCACGCTCGCACAAGCCCCTCAGGTGGGGGGGTGTTGGGTGGAGAGGAGGAGGAGCAGCTGTCACAGCGCCTCGCTTCCCGGGCTCTTGGTTCCTGGAGAGGGGAGAGGAACGGAACCGGGAAGCAGGGCGCTGTGTAACTGACATGATATTGACTAGCCTAGTCAGTTACATGTCAGTTACACAGCACCTCGCTTGCCCGGCTCTTGGGTCCCGGAGAGGGAAGCAGAGCAGAGAGCCAGGAAGTGAGGCGCTGTGTAACTGACATGCGGACACCGGCATTCTGACAGGAGGATTTGTGCGGGTCATTTCAAACCTGCACTTGTAAAGGTAGGTTTGGGCCGCTTGTCAATGCGCTTAAAAAACAACTGCAAGGACGGTTAAAGAAGCGCATGCAGTCTTTCACACTTCAAGGAAATATGCGGGGAAAAGAAAAAAGTGCTGGTTTGCTGTATGTGGGACTGTGCTCTATGTCTGGACCACAGTCAAAGTTTCAAAAAGGAGAAAAGCAACGTTTCAACAACAAATCACCAGCTAGTCATCACATACTTAGGGTAAAAAGAATTATGCTGTTGAACTCTCCCGTGCCTGAGTTACCAAGCTTGAGTTTAAACAGAGTTCTCATATATATGGGTAAGCATCATAGATATGAAGCTGTGGAGAATTTTTGCATCATCCTTAGAACAGACTGTAGTCTACCTTTTTAATGGAAATTTCAAAAACACAACTATTGCAATATTATTGAAAGGGAAATAGCTTTAATTTGTTTAACATTTACATTTTAAAAATAGGTTTTCAATGCATTTCAACAGCCAAAATCAGAAAAAGAAATGTTTCTAGACACATTCTGTTCACGTATGCTTGGTTTTCACCCCTCCCCCCCTCCAATTATAACAAAAAATTCCACCAAATGACTTTTTTTAATATCCGAAAATGTCACATTTTGATAATTATGAAATATACTACAATTTATCAAATTTCACTTTCATTTTTAAAAAGGTTCAACCAAATCCTCAGTTTGAGATATGCAAGGAGAATCTCAACGAATCTTTTCTCACAGATATTATCTTAATTATAGGCAAGACTAAAAAGTGTAAGGGGTTAAGATAAGGATTTGTATGTTTAAAATCTTATCCATGTCAGTCCAACACAATGGGATTGTGTTGAGATGAGAACATCTCTTACTACTCCAAATTTTCATTTCCCATCTCAAACATATCCTACTCTCTTCCTTGAGTTCCTTTCTTTTCTTTCCTACTCTTCACCTTCACAGCTTAGTACAAAGAGCTTTATTTCAAACTCCTTTCCCATGAACTAAGAGATAAATTTCCAGGATGAATTTTGGCACTGCTGAAGTCAATGGAAATTTTACAACTTAGGGTATTTTCAAATGTGACGCCACTGCCCATGGCCACAGGTGGTGGTGTCACATCTGCTCCCACCTGCCAGATGTTCATGGGCAGGAGAAGAGTACCCCCCCTCCCCTGAACCGTGGCAGGGCTAAACCCAGGATGTGTGCTGGGTTCCCTGGTTTATATGGGGAAGTTTAATTCCAAGTATAATTTCCTTTTTATGACTTTTACTGACCTACTGTAGAGTCATTGTAAATTTTCATCCCGGTAACTTTTGCAAAGTGTTAACTTCCCACCGCATCTAGTCAACAGTATGGAGATGCGTCAAGATCAAAAATCCAAGTCAGATCTCCATACACTGTTCTGAAACCACAGAAAACATCAACACATTGAAAAGAGATGTCTTCCTTCCTTCCTTCCTTCTGAAAAGTATGGTATTCCTGTAGAGTACCCAAAGGGGGCAGGGGTGCCAGCACTGGGTATTTTTAGATGTTACGAGACCACAGTCAACCACAGTGAATCCCCTGTGGTGGCCGTTTGTCCCGTAACGTCTAAAAGATTCCCGCCAGATGTTCACCACAGTGGCGGGTCATCCCACCTGGCGGGAATCAAAATGACCACAATTCTGGAGGTGAGGCCGGTCTCACCTCCGAAATCGTGGTTAGATTGGCCACGAACTGGGATGGACCAAAAGTAACGTCTGTTACTTTGGCCCATCCCGAATTGTGGCCCATACCGCGATGCGGGATCGGGCGCAGCGGCCACATTGGCCGCTGCGCCCGCCCATCTCCTGAAGGGCGGGTAGCCAGGGGTGCGTAGGGGGCGGGGCTGTGCGGCCGCACATCGCACCATGCAGCCTCGCCCCCTCCCCGATCCCCCTCCGGAATCAGGCCGGCACGTCTAAAGGACGGACGGACTGATTCCTGACCGGGATCTGAAACGGATCCCGTCCGTTGTTGAGCGTGGCAGCCTCTGGGCCCATCACGTCTAAAAATACCCACTGATGATGAAAATTATATAGTGATGACACCGAACATTAAACCCTCTCACGACCTCACCCACGTTGAACAGGAGAAGGGACAGAATGGAACCTTGCAGGACTCCACACGAGAGGTCCCGGGTGTTGAAAAATAATCCCTGAGCATCACTCGCTGAGTTCTTCCAGCCAGGAAAGAGTGGAACCATTCATGAACAGTCTCGCCCATCCTGGCACGGTCCCACAGGCGAGTCACCAACATCTTGTGGTCAACAGTGTCAAAAGCAGCTGACAGGTCTAACAATATCAACAGGGTCGAACAACTCTGATTCAATTCATGGCGGAGGTCGTTGACCAAAGCCACAAGCGCAGTCTCAGTGCCAGTCTTTCATCACTCTGGGTCTTCAGACAGCTGGAAAATACTTGGACAAGTGCTGTATTTTTACTACTGCTCAGAAGAGTAGACATGGTAATACCTTCCATGCTGGTGTTTGTATGTATACACATGGCACAGAAAATCAGGAACTTTACCCCTCTGTAGAGTAACAAACGTATTTAGACTTATGTATATACTTAAACAGAAAAGTCTCTCAGATACTCCATAGGAAACTTTCAAAGACCTGAATGATGGCCTAGTGCAGTGGTGGGGAACTTTTATGTCCTGAGGGCCACATTGAAAATTAGTACGAACTCCAAGGGCCACATAGAGGCTGGAGGCTGGGGTGCTTAACGAGTGTATTAAAGAAAAGGAGGGCCCAGATGATGGATCTGTGCCATGGATCTGCCCCCTACCCTTGTGTGCATGCTCTCCTCTCTGCTCCCTTATCCTGAGCTCAGTTTTTCAGTGCTTGGAGGTAGAGACTAGATCCAGGGGTCAGATCCAGGTACTAGAAAGGGGCCACATAAAAACTTGCCGAGGGCCGCATTTGGACCCTGGGCCTGAGGTTCCCCACCTCTAGCCTAGTGGTTAGGGCACTAGCACAGACAGAGAAAATAGAGGGTCAGTTCCCCATGTGACTTGGGCAATTAATTCCCACCTTCTGTCTCACCTCCCGATCTGTCAAATGGGGAAATAGTGTTCCTCACAAGTGTGTTGTGAAGATAACTAAATTAAAGACTGAGAAACTAGCAACTGGGACCTTTCATGCGTTGGGCAAGTAAAGGTTAAACCTAGATCGAGGAAACAGCCAGGGCAGGGATAACAACAAAACAGTACTACTATTAGTATTTATCACGTCTATAGCACTACTAGGCATGTGCAACGCTTTACAGTCACGGATTTTTGGAGATAGATCCTTGCCCAGTGGGATTACAATCTAATATGAAGGAGGATGAGGGAAACACACAAGGAAAGACAGAGACACACCAATACTCCCATTTTACAGATGGGGAACTGAGGGTGAGAGATTGTGACTTGCCCAAGGCCAGTCAGTGAGTTCATTGGCTAGGGTGAGATTTGAACCCTGGTATACCAAAGTCCAAGTCCAGCACCGTTTCCACTACACCATAATGGCTTATCCACAACCAAACAGCTGAATGGATGAGGCTAATAATTCAGTTGAAAAAATTTCCAGCCTCAAAATTCCTGTGGTAGCACCCAGTTTCTCTCTGGTGCCATTACATCAAGGTGGAAATCTTCGTGATGCCTGAACAGATCTACTTCATGAGGTTGCTGAGGTGACAGGTGGTAGAAGACAGTTTCAGAAGACAGAGCACAATGTTCCTGGTACACCACAGTCTAAGTGCTCTGTGCCTGATTAGAGGAACCAAGGCACTACACAACTGCAACATTATTCGTGTAGGTTCCAGGCATTTAAACCTCCTTTATAGCCTCCCTTTAGTCTGGTAAAGAACAAGAGCCTTGAACCAGCATCTCCAGGGATCCCAGGCAGTGTCTGGCTCCACAGTACTACTGCTATACATTGACCCTGCTCCTGAATTTGAGTTGAAGCTTTACCTGTACCAAACCATATCACACCCCTGCCTACTCATTAGTTACCTACTTGTATTATGGAATGCACATCAGGAACAGGAAGCTGGGTGGAACAATGTCTAGGCCAGTGATTCTAGCCTTGCCTGTTTTCCAACCTTGCTCCCAGTCTCTTCTGCCCCATAGACTTGCCTGCCTACCAGCCCTGCTCCTAGCCTCATGCAGCACCCACCACTGTGAAACTTGTCTCATTGATGTTGCCTCCAAATACTAAGCAGCCTGGGATAAATTAGACCCAGAGGAATCACAAAAACATATCAGACTTGAGTTCATCTAGTCAACTAATTTTGTCTCTGAGCAGCCAGTACCAGACAGTTGAGAAAAAGGAACCAGAAATACAGTAATACACACAATAAAGAAACTGTTCATAAGAGAAATTTCTTATTTTCCCTCTCTCCCTATTTATGTTCTTGTCAAGATGAGCTATATACCACCCTACACGAACAGAGCATTATGGTACCCCAGCACATATGTAGTAGTGTCCCTTTTTGAGGCTGTGATGAGTCTTAGCTGATATATTTTATATTAGTTATTTATTAGTGGGGGTAGCTTGTATTCTGATCCTGTGTACTTTGAAAGTCAGAAACTGTCATCCACTCTCTTTTCCTGCTCCCATCCCTTCCAACACAAAAGCAGCTCCCTGGAGTAAATTTTTGTTATTTGCATGTTCAGGAAGTGCTTCAAAAAGGTGTGACCTGGATTTATTACCAAAACACAAAGGCCACTAAAAATGACACTTTATATATGCAAAAGGATTTGTCAAGCTCTCTCAGCTTCTCTGGGCATGTCAAAGGGCTGTTTCTCTCTATGGCATCATTTCCTGGAATGATAAATTGCTGCAATGCTCTAAAGCCAGTTATTCTTTTCAGCATTCTGTTAACTAGAAGTAGTTAGCTGCTTCTAGATAGTTGGAAGATGTTTTCCATATTGTTAATTTAGCCATGTATTTAAGTGTCCTCCTTTTGATGCATGTTTTCTCCTGTTCTATGGTATGCTAATAAATATTAGCTCTTGTTGAAGCTAAAGCCTGAGATGGAGTGCCTGACGGAATACTCACCGAGGCTTTTACAGCGAATAAAACTCTCACCTCAGGAAATGTTGAGATGACTACAGAATCTGTATTGGGGTCAGGAGTACAGAGGCAGAGTCCTCTTTATTCTAGTGTCTCCCTGTAACTGGTGAGCTGCACATCTACTGCTAGAAGGCTGAAACACCTTAAGGGACACAAAGCAGCCACCATAGTGGCAGCAAAAATCTTTTAAAACATGACACAAGATTGGTATATATTGAATCATCTCCTGCCTTATCTATCATGGTTTGCCTCAGCCACTCAGATACCTCAGTGGAGAGTGAAGTACAAAGATTGTAGACATGCATAGAAGTCTTTAAAGATGTAGCATTAAAGCACTCTGTTACTTACACTTTGCTGTGTTGAAAGGTTATGGGGAGAGGGCAAGGCAAGTACAAGAACATTATTACAGAGAGCAATATCAATCACGATAGCAGAAGAAACACATTCACTGAGCCTACTCAGCAGTATGTATACGCACATGTTTTTTGTTGAAATGGCTACAGCTCATTCCCCCAAGGATGCTATGTCCGCCACTAAAATTTGCATAAGAATAAACAATCAAAGAATCACTTCTGAAAACAACCTTTTTCTAATTTATAGATGGTCGGCATTAGGGGATATTTGTGGTGGGTGTTTATATTATGACTGTCTCTGGTGCTATTTAGGAGTAGGGCATCTCTGTATTGGTGGTACATGGACAGAGAAGAGGAAAAGTCATGCCATGGGTGCATCTAGTTTGGGGAAAGGAAAAAGGGAAAGCAGTGGCAATGGCACAGCAATGGCAACAGCAGGTGTTCTAGCAAGCAGACAGTGCTAGTAGTGCTGATAACAAGACATGGTCTCACTGCAGTGGGTTGGCTTGGTTTTAAACATTGCTTTTTATACTTTGCGGTCACCCAACACTATGTGAACATTTTTTCCTTTAGAATACCCTACAATACAGATGTGGCCCACTTGTCCATAATGGGAAAAGAACAGAAAAAAATGCAAGACTTTCACCAATAACTAGTTTCATATAATTTCAATACAAACAAAATGGTGGAATGTTCTGTCTTACGACAGCAAGCATCCCCGTCTGCCAATTGACCATCCCTTTTAAAACAATTGAAGGAGACTTTACACAGAGGGTGAAAACAGACGTGATGCTAACACCGCTTTAACATTTCTTATGCATGCTGCAGGGCTGCATAGTGGACCAATACAGCCCTGCAACATGCACAAAAATGATAAAGCAGTAATAAACTGGAGTTAGTGTCATGTCTGTTTTCACCCAGAGTAGGCTCTGTGATCCTTTAACTCGGGCCTCTGTTTATTACTAGTCAACTGATAGCTAAAATAATCTACCAACAGTTTCCAAGAGTGATACGGTTACCACAGAGTCTTCACGCCAAGATATTTCTGGGGCAAGCAAACACCACTGTATCGTTTACATTGGGCTTCTGGCCAAACCATAACTAAATAAAATAGAAATAAAGCATGTTCTTAGCACAGTGAATAAAGTATAGGACTCTGAGGCATTCAGGAGAGCAGTTGTGTGTTCTTGCTTCTTTCATGGACTGATTGACAATAGGAAAGTATCTATAATCCAGTTTTCAGAAGGCCTTAATATCCCTCCTCACAGGAGTATGTTCTACCCAGTGTGAGTATGAGTTGGAAAATAAGGGCCTTCATCTCCTTCTGCCTCCATTTGTTCATCTGTAAAATAGGGATGATAAAGCAAGCTCGCCTATATCAAAAATAGTCTTATTTCATTAGTATTTGTGAAGAGTAGTGAGGTCCTCAAATGGAAGGTGCTAAAGACACGGCCAAAACGTAAAACCCTTGTCATGTAATACAATTTTCAAAAAAATTCTAACCACTGAGAAAGTCATGTAGTAACATTTCACCAGTATGAAACAACTCTAAATAAATAAGATTTGCTCTTCAATGAACTAGAAGCACAGTTCAAGGTTCACAGGAAGTTTTTGCAGAGATTTCTTTTAGAAACAGTGTTTATATAGTTTACACTTCTTTCCTATTTTGTTGGGGTTTTTTACTGAATATATTAGTATGACAAAAATCTTTATTTCTTAAAATTCTGTTTCTGTGGATTGCTTTGTCATCAGAAGTCTTGCTTTTTTGTTTTCAAGATCACAAATGTCTCCACTGCAACTAAATAAAGCTACAAATGTACTTCAGGTGAGGAAATCATAACATGATTATTCTGTTTTTCAAGTATCTATCAACAGTACAAAGTTGGGGAGGGAGAAAAATACAGAAGTAGAAAGCTGTAGAAAGGAAATTATATTGATGAACGGTGTATTGGTCCAATGAAAACTCAAATTGTACCTAACAATACTGTGATACATGACAGCCAAAGGCTGACCATAAATCATTGCAGGACTGACACCACTCACATTTTTCCATGGCTGCTACCTCCACTTCATAGTCCTCTGGTTGTTTCAGGCCTCAGGGAGGATATTCTCAGCACTCATTTGCCTCTTCAGAGACTTCCCCGTCACCGGTTCGCATGTTTCTCAGTTTAGGGAATTATCTCCTGGAATTAGCAGTCCCATACTTTGCTCAGACTTCTGCCCGAGGGGTCCAGTTCTTATACTATTTGTTGTTCCCCTTCTGGAGGGTGATCTTATGGTTTACAATTTCTCAATCCTCCTCCGGTGCCTGAGGTGCATCTCAGGCTGTCCACAGTGTTTTGGGTCAGTCCAGACTCCTGGCTTGTTGGGGTGTCTCCTGCTCAAGGTTCCCCCAGTCCAAGTCCTACAATCCCTTAGATCTGGCCCACTGGGTACATCTCTCTCTCCAGAGTCCTAGTCTCTCTTGGGCCTCTCAGGAACCTGTAGACCCAACCCTGGTGCCTTCAGGGGCTCTGGCCCCAGCCTCACAGGAATCTCCCTCCTAACCTGCCATGCAGCCTCCTGTTGTTTCTCAACTCCTTATAGCATGGGAACAACCAGCTCTTGTTTCCTAGGTCCACAATCCAAGAGCTCGTTAGATGTTCCCCAGCCCTAGCCTATCTTCCCCCCCAGGCCTAGAGCTGCCCCCTTTCACTCTCCCCCAGGGCTCCCTGCCTCCTGCCCTCAGAGGTCCATTGTTCCTCTCAGTTGGATGCCCCAAGCACCAGTGCAGGTGTTGTTGCTTATTGCTCCCAGTGCTTGCTTGCTTTATTAAATTTTATTTATTTATTTATTTCTGCAACTTTATATCCCCTCCCTCCTGAAAAAAAAGCTCGGGGCAGCTCACAATTTTAAACACAAATAAAAACAATAAAAACAATTAACAAATTAATAAAAATATAAAATCTCAGCAGCGGAGAGTAAAAAAATTAAACAAAACAACAGAAAACCCCAAGAGAATAGAAAGAAAATCCTCCCACCCTAACCCTCAACCTCCCCACGCTACCCGTCCCCCTCGCCAAAAGCCTGATGGAACAGCCAGGTCTTACAAAATCATCTAAAGAAGGAAAGGTCCAGGGCCACCTGTGCCTCTGCCGGGAGGGAGGTCCACAGCCGTGGTGTGGTCACTGAGAATGCCCTTCCCATTGTGGCCCCCTGGGAAACCCAAGAGACTTCAAGAAAGGCGTCCCCAGCAGACCGGGCAGATCCAGAGCCTGGGAAGTGAGGTGGTCCTGTAGGTAAGTAGGGCCCAGATCGTGTATGGCTTTAAAGGTCAGCAACAAGACCTGCAGTTGGGCCCGGAAGACTATAGGCAGCCCGTCTCCATAAGGAAATGGGCCGCTGCATTCTGCACTAGCTGCAGCCTCTGAACCATCACTATGAGTAGTCCTACGTAGAGCGCATTAAAATAGTCAAGTCTTGAAGTGATGAAGGCGTGGATTATAGTGGCCAGGTCGGAGTCTCAGACATACGGTCGAAGCTGCCGCACCAGATGCAATAGGCGAAACGTGCTCCTTGCCACCGCTCCCACCTGGACATCCAGGAGGAGCTGGGAGTCAAGGAGCACTCCCAGACTGCAAACCTGGGGAACCAGTGGGGGGCAAGCCCCATCAATAATGGGAGACGCCACACCAACTGCCTTCCCCACTAGCATCACCTCCATCTTGTCAAGATTCAACTTCAGTCGGCTCATCCTCACCCAGTTCCTCACAGTCACCAGATGCTGGATAAGAACTGAAACTGCCGGGCCTGGGTCAGATGAAAACGAAGGTAGAGTTGGGTGTCATCAGCATATTGAGGACACCAAACATCAAGCCCTCTCACGACCTCGCCCAGCGGTTCCATATACACACTGAACAGGAGAAGGGATAGAATGGAACTTTGCAGGACTCCACACAAGAGGTCCCAGATGTTGAAAAATAATCCCTGAGCACCACTCACTGAGTTCTTCCGGCCAGGAAAAATCGGAACCATTCAACAGTCCCGCCCATCCTGGCACGGTCCAGCAGGTGAGTCACCAACATCTCGTGGTCAACAGTGTCAAAAGAAGCCAACAGATCCAACTATATCAACAGGGTCGAACGACTCTGGTCCAATTCATGGCAGAGGTCGTTGACCAAAGCCACAAGCGCAGTCTCAGTGTCACAGCCAAGGTGAAAGCTGGACTGTGAGAGGTCCAGAAATCTGAAGCGGTCAAGATGCCTCTGAAGCTGCCGAGCCACTACTCATTCAATAACCTTCCCTATAGTCCCACTATGGGCCTCCACCCTCTTCCTCAGCAAATTGATACAGTCTGTAGTCCCCCTTCTGGAGGGAGAGCTCTCCAAAGGTGTGCTTCTCACACAGTTCATTGTCCCTCTTCTGGAGGGATGGTTTACTATTACACATTCACCGTGTGCAATACTCCCTGGAGGCTGGGCATCCTCCATACCCCATCCTCCTTTCCCCCCTCTGGCAGTAGGTGACACTCTTATGCCTTCTACTCTAGGCGTGGGGTCCGTACCCTGGCCCCATGTTGTGTCACCTTCTCTGCTCCTGGTGCCTCCCTACTTATTCCTGGGATCTCTCGAATACCTGGCTGGGTGACCCCTTCTGATCAAAGCCCCACATTTCAGCTCCTCTTGGCCTGCTAGGGCTATTTCTGTACACTAAGGGTGTCTTGCTCCAGCTAGGGATCTCCCATCTGTGCCTTACTCCTCTAGGGTTCTTCCACTCAGACCCACTTGTCCTTATCCCTCTTTTTAGAGTTTCTTAAGGCTACCTGATTGGTAACTGGCTCTAGCCCCCTCTTGACTATCAGCTCTTGCTCTGCTTGAAGATTTTAGGAGGGGTGGGGTAAAAATATGATTAAATAAAATAAATAAATAAATAAATAAATAAATAAATTTTGGCCTCCTCCCATTTTCAGCCACTCTCTAACCCTATTATCCACTGCCCTAGGTAACTGCCCTTGGCCCCCTTGCCCAGGCAACTGGCTTCCTAGATGGACCTGGGTTTGCCCTGTAACCCCCTCCTCTGGGGACTGAGCTGGCTACCATCCCATGCTGTCCTTCAAGATTGGTTGCTGTTCACACTGGGCCTACACCCATGCTCAAGCCCTCAGAGAATACAGGTGGAACTTGCTGGCCTCACCACTGGCCTCCCCTCAGGTCCCACCTTGAGCCTTGCTATTATACTGTCTATTTATTTATTTATAAATATTTGTTAGCCTATGGCATCTCGGGGCAGCTTACAGCATAAAAACACACAATAAAATTCATTAAAACAATGTTTAAAAATACAATCCCCCCTACCCCATCCTCCCACCCTCCCCTCCAAAGGCCTGGGCGAACAGCCAGGTCTTGCAGGCTCGCTGAAACATCAACAGACCTGGGGCCAGACGGTCTTCCTCCGGGAGGGAATTCCAGAGCCTCGGCCTGGCAACCGAGAACGCCCTCTCCATTGTGGCCCCCCGCTTTACACGGGGAACCTCCAAAAAGGTGCCCCCGGTGGACCGCAGGGATCGCTCTGAGGCGCAGAGGGCGAGGCGGTCCCCAAGGTATGAGGGGCCCAGACCATGTAGGGCTTTATAGATCAACACTAGCACCTTGAATCGGGCTCGGTACGCTATAGGCAGCCAGTGCAGAGTACGGAGCACAAATGTTATGTGCTCCCGCCTTCCCGTCCCCATAAGGAAACGGGCCGCCGCATTCTGTACCAGCTGCAGCCTCCAAACCAGAAACAAGGGAAGCCCCACGAACAGCGCATTGCAGTAGTCTAGACTTGAGGTGATGAAGGCATGAATGAAGGTGGCCAGGTCAGGCCTGGAAATGTATGGACACAGCCTCCGTACCAGATACAGCTGGCAGAAGGCGCCTTAGCCACCAACTCTACCTGCCGATCTATGCCCCCCCTTGACTGAGTTACCCCTTAGCCTGAGTTGGGTCACCATCTGTTCTACCCTTGGCCTGCTCCCACCAGACACAAGGGGTTGCCCGACCTTCAACTAGGGAACTCCCAGGCCACTTGCTCTCCCTAGCAGCTCCCGAGGTTCTTAAATCCTTCCCTTCTGGCCTAAGGTCCTGCCTGCCAGAGCCTCCCTGAACCCCTTTCCGTAGGGCGGGGTCAGGGTTCCCTCCTACCTCGCTAGCAGGGTGGCGCCAAGCCAGCATCAGAGCACCTTATCCTCCTGTCTCCAAGCAAACACTCCTCTAGGGCTGAGGCTGAGCTAGCAACCTCTATATATTCTCAACCCGTATCATTTGACCTACCCACATCCAATCACCTACTCTCTGTGCAGTGGGTTAACCCCTTCTGCCCCAGGCCAGGTAAGCAAGTGGTGAAGTGCTCTGATGCTGTGGGCCTGGGCCTGCAACTTCTTACGCACAGCACTTCACCACAAGCGCATCCACACATGTCCTGCAAACAAACCACCTAAAGGAGCAAGATATTTCAAAGGGGAAATACTATATTACAGTAACCCCATCTCCTCGACAAAAGTGCTCTCTACTTTACAGACAAGGGACTGATGCAGCAAGGCAGGGACTTGTCCAATGTCATTTAGGGAGCCCAGACCAAGCCAGGATTTGAACCAAGGGCACCCAGCCTCCATGTCTTCCAACCACACGATAATGCCATTCTATTTACACTGTAATCACAAACTAGAAATAATAAATAATTGGCTCTAAAGGTCAAAGAGATAACTTAATTATGGCCAAACTGAAAATACAATCAAACCTCCAATATAACAAATCATGCTTACTATAACAAACGATAACATTTCACTATAACAAATCCCCATTTATAGCAATCTCAACTTCAAAAGTCATTTCTGTCAATTGCATATTGCCCAACCCTGTTATAATGAACATCCTGACAGAATTAACTTTTTTCTGGTCCCTTGGGGGGTGGGTACGGGGTAGTGGTGGTCCGTTGTACTGAAGGTATAACTGCAAATAGTCACTGACAACAGAGCTGTATACACATAACAGTGTATGTTATTCTCTGATCACCCGTCTGAGATCATCAGTTTTACTAGCCTCTCACAAACACAACAATCTCATCAATATCTGGCAGATGTCTGCTTCCTAGAGGAGTTCTGCCTAAACTGTTGTGACACTGGAATAGCTCCCCCACCTTTGAGGGAGAAACCTGTAGTACTATCTAACCCAAATATATATTTTATTTTATTAAAAAATGAATGGATTTTTTTTGTTGGTAGAAATTTAGAATGTTCAGAGAAACTGCATTTTTTTAAAACGTGAAATGAGTAACTTATGAGAAAAAATTATCTCTAAAATATCTTTCTAAGTCCACAACTCAGTGGCTACCCACCACTATGTTCAGAGGAAATAAACTGTGTGTACACTATATCTGTAAGACAATGGGTAATCATTATTAAAAAATAAAATAGACAGAACATCCTCCTGTTCTTACTGATTGATTTTCAGGACCAGGACATCTCAATATCTGTATTTAAACTTCTTCTGTAACTTGTTGTAATGCTTTGAAAAGGTAAAAATATCAAAGTAATAATAAATCAATAATTTATTTGTCTTACCCATTGGTTATAAACTACAAACACAAAATATAGACAATGAACACAAAAACAAGACAGCAAATTGATGAGCCATACCAAATAAAACTATGACATAACACCATCTAGTGTGTCACTATCAAATATAAAGCTATTGATAACACAATCCTTAAAAGAATTTATAGCAGGACCATAAGCTTAATTGAATCATAAGTCTTTAGTTACACTTGGCGATTATAGTGGACCTCTGTACTGCCAGGGAGTGGGCTAAATTAGCCACCTTCATCATAATACGATCATGGGGATTTGCCAACAGGTAAGATAGTTTCAAGGGGGTATCCCAATAGGATTTCCCTGCTAAGAGAGGGGACATCAAACTATGATGTATACCAGCTGTAAGTGGGCAATCAAACAGGTCGTGGAGGAGATCCTCAACTCGTTGTGAACCACAAGGGCAGAATCTCAGCTCATGTGGGATTTGGTTGTATCTACCCTCAACTACTGCTGAGGGCATCAACTGAAATCTTAGTAGGGTCAGTATCCTACGAATAGTAAAATTACTTACAGCAGTTAAATAGCATTATAGGTGGTGGATGTGTCTTGTACTTCGAGAACCAAGGAGCTACTTTAACTAGAGGGAGTGCAGCTAAGCCACTTTGCATATATATGTCTCTTAAACGAGTTTTAATCATAACGTTAGTCTTATCCGTGGGGAAATCGTGTAAGAAATCAATAGAAAAACCGGCTGCTCTAGATATTTTGTCCAAACTCTTCTTCCATACTGAACTAAAATCGGAATATTGTTGCTCATACCAACAGAGTCTAGGCAGACGACAATCAGTCACAGCTGATAAATGTAACCAATAAGAGAAGATGCTTAGACAGGCCTTCATTTCCACAGGGAGCACACCTGTCTCCACCCTAACCATACATGATGGGGTGCTTTTGGACACACCTAGAATGGATCTAAGGAACCTATTCCGGAATGTCTCTAGTTCTGTCATTGCGGAATAACCCTAAATCTCTGCACCATATAGCATCTGCGGGCACAGTTTTTGTTCAAAAAGCTTTAGAGCCAGCTGTATTAACCTCCCCCTGGAAGGTCTCCAAAATTTTACTGTCCCATTAACTGATTGAGCCATCTTTAATTTTATCATGTTCAAATGCTCCTGCCAAGAACCTGAGGAGGAAAATTAAGCCCCAAATATCTATAGTTTTTGACTTGTTCTAAACAGACAGAGTCAAGAGTCCATTTATGGACAACTTGTCTTTTTGCAAATAGCATGAGCTTAGTTTTCTCGTAGTTCACGCTTAAGTGATTTATTATGCAGTATGTACTCAATGTCAGCAACAATCTCCTCATGCCGATTTCAGTATTGGATAATAGCACCATATCATCGGCAGAAAAGGAGTATAGATAATTGTTTCCTCCGGATACGCAATGGGTACAAATATTTATTTATTTATTTATTTTATCTATTTATATCCCGCCCCTTCTGAAAACAGCTTGCGGCGGCTAACAATTTCAAGAATAAAAAATACAATAATATAAAATTTAAAACAATCATAATAATATAAACAATTAAAACAGGGCAAGGACAGAATAAAACAATAAATAAGGGTAGGATAGAGATAAAAACCCTAACCCGCCCTCCCCGAAGGCCTGGGCAAACAGCCAGGTTTTACAAACTCGCCGGAATGTTAAAAGACTTGGGGCCAGGCGAGCTTCCTCCGGGAGGGAATTCCAAAGGCACGGCCTGGCCACTGAGAACGCCTTCTCCATTGTGGCCCCCCGCTTAACACGGGGGACCTCCAAGAAGGCACCCCCGGCAGACCAAAGGAGCCACTCTGGGGCCCTGTAGCTCAGAAACTATAGCATTGATTAAAAAAAAATTAAACAAAAATGGGGCAAGCACACAACCCTGCTTTACTCCATTTGTAGAGGAAATAGACTCAGACAAATGGCCAGCTTGAGTTAGCCTAACTTTGAAAGAGGTTTTCCGATAGAGCATTTGGACAAGTAAAAAGAGCCTTCAATCTATATTGGCAGCTGCAAGTTTTGCCCCTAGCAGGCTTCTACCTATCATGTCAAAAGCAGATTTCAAATCTATGAATGTGACAAATAATTTGTCTTTGCATACATTTACACAAAGCAGTGTTCACTGTAGAAAGGCCTGAGCGGAAACCTGCCTGCTCTTCGGAAAAAATATTGTTTTCATTGGCCCACTTCTCAAGTTTCCCTAAAAGAAATTTGGCACAAGGTTTAGCCACTACGGTAATTTCAGACATGCTGGGCCTCCAGGCCCAACATGCTGAAACCTGGACGGATCCCGGTCAGTGATGAAGCCGTGACGTCCTTCAGACATCGTGGCTTCATCACGCAGGGGAAAGTCGAAGGGGGTGGGGCTGTGTGGTGCGACGTGTGGCCGCATGGCCCTGCCCCCTGCATTCCCACATCCACCAGCCCTCAGGGAGACGGGCGGGTGCAGCGGCCCACGCGGTTGCTGCGCCCGATCCCGTACGGCGATCCGGACCACGCTCAGGAACGGGGCAAGGTAACACACGCTACTTTTGCCCTTTCTTGATAGTGGTTCAGCTAACCACGGTTCTGGAGGTGAGGCTGGCCTCAATCCCAGAACCGTGGTTAGCTTTGAACCCCACCAGGATTTCACCGTGGTGAACACCTGGCGGGGCTCAAACAGACGTGCCACCCATCAAAGCCACCACATTGGATCCATTGTGATCCAATGTGGTTGACTGTGGTGGGGGCACGTCTGAAATTACCCTATGTCTATCATGCTAATCGAGCGATAATTGGAAGGGAAGTTCCTGTCTCTTTTCTTAAAGATAGTAATTATAACACTTAAATTCCATCCTACTTGAGTTATACCAAAATAATTTATGTGGTCAAAAAGCCTACATAATATAGGAGTCCACCAGTCTATATGCTCATGAAATAATTCACCTAGAATGCTGTCTTCACCTGGGGCCTTCTTAGCATATAATTGTGAAATACATACTCTTATTTCCAGACTGGAAATCGGTTACCAGGGTGGTAAGGAGGTCAAATCTAAATCGTTTAATTGATCCAAATAATTATCCGGGGTTTTAATGAATATACTGGAGAAATGACTCTGCCAGGTGATACCTAGGATACTTATTTCTAAAAAACGGAAACGTTCACAGACCCTTTGTTTACTAGGTTCCAGAATTTAATACTATCTTTCTGACTAATTGCAGCCTTCAAACAAACCCACAGGACCTGCTGATGTGCCACATTCTTGCTTTTTAGTTTATCTCTGTACTGGCTCTTAATATCAAGATAAAATTGTATAGCTTGGGAAAATTTATCTGCTTTAATACGTCAAGCGGATCTATTTACTGCTTGCTTGAGCAATTGGCATTCTAAGTCAAACCAAGGCGAACAATGGGAGTGTCTTCCTGTATGGGTTTCAGTTAATACACTTTCCCTAACTTTAAACACGGGTTGGTTAAATAATTCCGGCAAGTTCTCAAACATTGGATCTGCAGCCAGAAAGGTGTGTATACATGAAATCATATCACTAGTAGCAAGAAATGTTTGACTCTTCTCTGCTACCTTGGCACCCTATTTCAGGGTTCTAGTTGCATGCAATTCGAGCTGTACAAGCCATGGATCATCCTTGTGGATCCCCAGTATCTCCAACTGGGGCCAAAGGAACAAAAGAACATATTTTATTCATAAATATGCAACTGAGGATGTCTTCCTGACAGTATCTAGGTCTTTCAAAAAACTTTCTGAAGAGGAAAACTCTATAGAGAATGAGATCAATAAATAAAATAATAACTAATATAGTAAGAATAACTTTATTTATACACCCCACACCTTCTTTTAAAGTTCCTTACAAAGCCCAATCAATAGAGTTTAATCTGGTGACTCCTGAAGTGTGTGTTGTGTATGCATTTTAATCTGTATTCTCTATAAGTCTAATTTAGGGTCCAGACTCCCCTCTGTATACTCTTGACCTCAAGTATTCCAGCCAATTACTCAAATATACTCGGATTGGACAGCTGAACTGGCTACTCCTTTCTTTAAAACAGTGGCAGAAATTATGTAATGGATATGGCAAGTTCAAGTGTCTGTTATTAGTTTATTGAGAAAATTGTTTCCTCTTTCAAACAGCATCATCATTCTGAAGATTTCTTGCCTTCTGAACTTTGACCTTAATTTAATTTGTTCTAGATATCAATTGGCAGTGTGTTATAAATACCTGGACAGGAAAAATTTTCTTTTGTGTTTGCAGACCGCAGAGGCAGGAAGCAAGGGCAGCCTGGCCCCCCCACCTAGGTCCACGAGGGACCAGCAACTCTCCAGCAGGCCGCACAAAGCATGAGGGTCATAGTGTTGGACTGGGAGGTCAGGGATCAGGCAGCAAGTCCAGGGGGAGGACATAAACCAAGGAGCACATTATGAAAGGCACTTGAGACTACCAGGCTTATTAGCAGAACACACTTTAAAAATAGGAGGTGCGGGTCCTTTTATTTGTCTGATCGTCCTGCTCCAAGAGCCTCAATGTTGGGAGACTTGATGTCGAAGGTTGCGATGTCCAAAGACTCGACATTGATGGTAGCGTTGTTGAAAAATACTCTACCATCGACATTAGCGTCGCCTTTAGGGTAGAAATGTATTTCTTCCTAACTCCTCCCCCCTCCTCCTCCATACCCCTCTCCATAGGGGTGTCAGAGGGGTACGGGAAGGTTGGGAAGGGAAGGGGTGCCCAGACGCGCCACACTCTCTCAACTGGCTCTGTTAATGCTCGAAGGGGGTCCCGGAGGCCCGTCAGGATAGTATGTGGGCCGTTCCTTGGGCTTGCGCACCTGGAACTTAGGCCCCTATCATCATTGGGCACAGAGCTTTTTACTATATACACAACGTTCACAACCACAGGGGAGGGAGGTAATAGTGAGGAGTGGTGCAAGGGAGCGGAGGCAAGGACCCAGGGGTATAGGGGACAGGGATGCAGGGGCTTACACACAGCCACAGGGAACGGG
>QEPC01008436.1:5938778-5965507 GCA_003113815.1 Sphenodon punctatus | reverse complement strand
GCTCCTCTTCCATCCCCTCCCTCACCCTCCCACGCCTCCCCTGCTCCCCCAACCGCCTTCGTCCCTTCTCCCTTGCTGCCCCGCATGCCTGGAACTCCCTCCCTGCCCTTGTCCGCCTTGCCCCCAACCCTCCACACCTTCAAGTCCCTCCTCAAAACCCACCTCTTCTGCTCCGCCCTTCCTAACTCCTGCTAACCATTCCCACCCAGGATTATCCCCCACCTGTTATCTGCAAACTCCCAATTTACTGTAACCAAGCCAAGAACGTGTACCTGAGTTCTCGCATCCTCATGAATGTTGCATCCCTTGTCCCTCCCTCCCCTCCCCGTCTTTAGATTGTAAGCTCTCGGGCAGGGACCATGTCTATCTTACTCTTTGTAAAGCGCCAGGTATGTTACTGGCGCTATATAAATGCTAATAAATTAATAAAATAATAATAATAATGAGACATTTTCCAGCATGCAGCATTTTCCTTCATGGTGTCTATTACTTGTATTTACCCATCTTTTTGTACATGTAAACAATGCAATAAAGTGAAAGAGCAACTTGTAAATAAAGTACATGGCACTGAAAATTCAGTTTCTAAAAAACCAAGGAAGCTGAAATCTAGTTCTTCAGGACAGCAACTGCATTTATAAGCATTGCTAAAGAACTGCCCATCCTGTAAGTGCTAAACAATGTTAATAAATAAACATAAAGCATGTATAGGCCTCTCTGAATTGACATACTCTCTCATGTGTTGGTGATACAATGTTAAATCCTTTTTGTTAACTGACCGTGAATCTTATTGAAAATAATATAATGGAAATTTTAAAATGTTATTCTATGTTTTTCAAACCTGGTGCAATCCTAGACCCCCTTGATAAACGGCACTGACACAAGGTACAGTTTGAGTACGCATGCACACCGCCAGTTCAGCAAGCCTTGCGGGGCTTTGGCATGCCCCTTCCTGAGATGCCTGCTGTGTATGCGGTGTACCTGTGCAACTAAGGTCACACCACCCAGCTCGGTGGTGTGCTTGCCGCTGGTGTAAGTCGGATGTTAGATTGCACTCATAGTATTTTGTAAAGGCAATCCTGAAGTTTCTAGTCCTTTTTATTTATCTTAAGAAAACGCTCCTCAACCAATTAATTATGATGAATACAACACACATTACCTTTTTTTTTTTTAAAGCAAAATACACTTTTGAAAGAAGCAAATTAATAAATAATAATCAATCAATCATCATCAGCAGCAGTTTTATTTTTATATAGCACCACCCTGACATGGCACTAGGAGTGCTTTACGTATACATATAACACAAATTTTAGTTCTCGCAATAACTCTGTGAGATAGTTTAGACTGAGAGAATATTGTGACTGGCCACACATATATATGTTAGCAACAAACTGTGCTTTAACCGTGATTTTTATTTTGGATTAGATCATCTTACTACCGTACCATTCTACATCTACGTTTTATTTCAGTTTTTACCCCGTCCTTCCCAGACAGCTCAGGGGGGCTTACAAGACATCTGAAACCATTTGGTGAGTAAGCTACAACAGCTATGCTTTTGAAAGACCTTTGTCCTACAGAGGAGTTCTAAGTTTTATTGCACTTAGGACACGGATCTTTAAGGACATCACAAAAAAGTAAGCTCTTCAGGTTGTATTGTCGAGGTACTATGGGGATGGCACCCACACTTAGAGCTGACCAACATTTTCCATTATAAGTCCCTGCTTATATTTTTTTCAACAATTTGAAATAGCTGAGCTAAGATTTTCTATACCTTATGTCCGATTTCCCCCCTCCTTTGGCTCTGGGTGGTGGTAATTTCTGGCAAATAGGTTAAGAATTTTTGTTTGTTTTGCTTAAAATAAATAAGCAGGTTTTGTTCATTTTACTACAACAGTCTAGTTCAGTGGAGCAGGGACTTCCCTGAAGGTTTGACAAAAGGGCTGCTTTTGAATCAGGGATGTGCTTTTTGCCTTCAAGCAATATTCTGCTCAAATTTGGAAAAATTATAAAACTCCAAACTCCAAAGTGTGCACCAGCTTGATAGGTAGAATTTGCCATTGTTCCCTGAAGATTCAATGTGTAATGGAACACACTCCAGTGGCAAGGTGGGTAGGGAAGCTTCAGCAAGAATCTCCTGGCAGTTTCTCCTGGCCCACAAGGGCCATTGTGGTGTTAAGAACATAAGAACTGCCATACTGGGTCAGACCAATAGTCCAATCGAGACCAGCACCTGTCTCTGAATGTAACAAACCTCAGTCACTTGAAAGAAGTACCCAACAGGTTACAATGGAATGATCTGTTCCCTGTTGTTCACTTCCAGCTCCCAACAGTAAGAGGTTATGTTCCCAAAAACCTACCCAGCTAATAGCTGCTAATGGACCTATCCTCCAGAAACTTGCCCAATCCTTTTTAAAACCCAACTATACTACTGGCCTTCACCACATATTCTGGCAACAAATTCCACAACTTAGTTGTGTGTTGAGTGAAAAAATACTTCCTTTTATTTGTTTTCAATCTGCTACTTGTTAGTTTCATGGAGTGTCCCCTAGTTCTAGTACTATTTGAGAGATTAAAAAATTACCATTTCATATTTACCCGTTCCACATCACTCATGATTTTATAAACTTCTATCATATTCCTATGAGTCACCTCTTCCCCAAGTTGAAGAGCCCCTAACCTACTTAGCCTCTCCTCGTAAGGGAACTGTTCCATATCCTTTATGTTGCCCTTCTCTGTACATTTTCAATTTCTACTAAACCTTTTTTGAGATGAGGCAAACAGAACTGCATACAATACTCAAAGTGCGGTCGCACCATAGATTTATATAGAGGTATTATGTTATGTTCAGTTTTATTCTCTATCCCCTTACAAATAATTCCTAACTTTCTGTTTGCTTTTTTAATGGCTGCTGCACACTGAGCTGAGGATTTCAATGTATTGTCCACAATGACTCCAAGATTTTGCTCCTGCGTGGTAACTGCTAATTTAGAACCCAGGACTGTGTACATATAGTTTGGATTATATTTCCCTCTGTGTATCACTTTGCAATTGCCCACATTAAATTTCATCTGCCATTTATATGCCCACAGTCACTAAGTCTCTCAAAATCCTCCTGAAATTCTTCGCAGTCCATTCATGTTTTATGTACCTTGAATAACTTGCTGTCATCTGCAAATGCGATCACCTCACTCCTTACTCCCTTTTCTAAGATCATTAATTAATAGAATACATTAAACAACACCAGTCCCAGTGGAGATCCCTGGGGCATTCCACTATTAACTTCTCTCCATTCTGACAGATATTGAGAGGAAGGAGTTGTCTGTCAGGGAGGGGGGGAAAGGAAAAGCTACAGATGGAGAGAGGCAAAACTTTTTTTTGTGGGGAGGGGAAGAATGGGTGGAGTGAAAGAAGAGGAGAAATGAATAGGGAAGCCAGCAACAGGTTATGGGGGAACACACTAGGAAGAGAGACAGGACAGGAGAAGGAAAGCAGAAAGGTGGAAGGACAGAGAAAGTAGGTCTTGTACCTATTAGGGCACTTTCCCTTCCTAAACCTGAACACAGTACCCAAGGTTATGTAGTCTCATTACTCATCTATTGTTTGTTATACAGCTGTGAAACCAAGAGGAAAAATACTTATCTCCCTCTTGTGGTTGCTTCACAGAGAGCAGGGGTGGGCAAAGTTCCAAACATCAAAAGCCACATACCAAAATCTTCATGTGGTTGAGAGACCCAAAACACAAACACATTCAAGTGCACACAAACCTCTCCTACTTTGTGATTGGCTGGCAGCACCAGTGCTCTGCAATTCTGGCTGCTGAGATTCTGAAAAGTAGCTACAACTCAAGAGCTACAAGAGTAGCTATAGCTGCTGAGACTTGGGCTGTTTTTAGACATGCGCGGCGGCGCTCGCACTTGTTGTCCAGAAGACCCGGAAGTCCGCTTTACACGTGACGCCGCTGCTGAATACACGCATGCGCGGGTGATGTGCATCCATTTCCGGCTACGAACTGACCGAGTCGGTGATCGAGGCCGGTCATATGCGCCTGGAAATGCATGTGCATCGCCAGCGCATGTGCATATTTGGCGGTGGCGTCACGTGTAAAGCAAACTCCTGGGTGTTTCGGAAAACAAGTGCGGGCACCGCCGCGCACGTCTAAAAACGGCCTTGGATGCAAGCAAGTAAGACACAGGACCATTACGGTAGTACGGGGCCCAGAACCGACCAGCCCTGGCTGAGATTCACACTTTAACCAAGGCTCCTGAGCCACAGTTTGTCCACTCCAGACATGGGCTTTTAAGGAATGACCTGATAACTCCACGCAAGTGGGTGTTTTCATGTTAGTTTATTAGGAGGTCAGGATGGTCCAATGTGTGGCCACCATGCAGCGAACACTAATCCAGCACCTACAGAGTTGCATCAGAGGATGCGGAGTCCATTTTGTGGGTCAATGAGGGCTGATGCATGTTGGCTTGCTGTCAATTAGGTTGTGGAGTAGCTGGTGTTTGTCTGGGGAGGGGTAAGCAACAGAGTGTGTAGCTGCTGCAATAGGACGAAGGTAATTGGAGGTCAGGGCTGGGGGGTTGTCTTTAGTGTAAATCAGTAAGCAAATTGGCTCAGATTGGATTAGTGACCAGGACCTCTCTCTCTCTGGGCCTTTTCAAATGGACCGGGGTCCCTTTTCAAATGGACTGGGTAGGGGGGTGGGTGTGCAGCGCGGTGGATGGAGATGGGTGTGGGGCCGTTCCCACGGGTGCGCACCCATCTCCACTCATGGAGACATCTCCGTTTTCCCCAATGCCTCCATGTGTGGGTGGTGGGTGGAGTACAGGTGCACACACGCACCTCCACCCATCCGCCATGGTATTCCGATGGGCGCCCTCCACCCATCTCCATGCAGCAAAACTGTGTGGAAATAGGTGGTGGCATCTTGTGTAAAAAGGCCCTCTCTCTCTCTCTCTCTCTACAGTATTCCCCAACACCACCCGAAGTGTTCGGAGGATATGCTCACAAGCCCTATTCATTCCTTCAGCATTATCCACTGTGTGCAACGAGTGAGGTAGGGGCTCCTGTTAACAAAATAGTTGTGATCATGTAATTAACAACTACATCTGTAGCATAAGCCATCTGCAGTTCACAGTGGGGCTGAGTTAGGGTTCTATAAGTAGCTTTAGTGCTGGCACTTCCTCGCTTTTGAGTGCTTGGCATTACAATCCAGGCATTTTTTATTAGAGAACAGTTTTTTGAATGGAATAAAGATCTACATTAGTAAGCACGATGCCTATTAGTGTAGAATTTAATAATATATCTCTTCAAATGAGATGCACTGTGTATGAGGGAAGTAGTAATTAATTTTACTTTTTGTTTCAAACAGTCTTATAAACAAACACTTTGTTCTATATCTCTAGTCACACTGTTATTACACTATTACACTATTACACTATTATGACGTGATGTGTCATGGCAACAGCATTTAAATTCACTCAGATATTTTCTTAAACTCAAGATGTTTGGAGCTAAAGATCATTCTGAAGGGGAAATTCCTGGTCAGTGTTGTCTGACAAAGAATGAAGACCCACCAAGTGTAAAGATTAAAAACAACAACAACAACAACAAAAACAATTCTTTTTCTGAATCCTCTTCTCAGACTTCTCTGTGTCTTGATTTGGCAAACTGTGCTTTTGTCATGTCAAGGTGGTGACAAACAAATTAGTTTTTCTATAAAGTCCCATTAGACCCTTTAGTCAGAAATGTACATTTCTAGGTATAGCATTTCAAGATATTTTTTCTCTGCCCCAAATGATTACAAAAAGGTATAATTGCTGAAAAATTTGAACAGTCAAGTGAAACAAAAAAACAACAATAATAATAATAATAATTAATATGGCACCAGCAGTATACCTGATGCTGTGCAATCAGTAGTTGTCAGCACACCCCGCAGGAAGAAGACGAGGACACAGGTGTGGGATAGAACGTCTGCACTCTTTATTGATTAACATATCAAAAGGGGGAAGGGGTAGCCCCTCCCACTTCCCACCTTTAAACTGGAGTCCTGTTACTTAACTGTTTCAACAACCAGGAGGTCCCTATCCTAGCCAGGTGAACCTCCTTTGTCACAATTCTAACTGTCACGGGCTTCCTCGAGTGAAGCCCAAGTGGAACCTTCCTTACCCTAACTCCCCAACGTTAACTTAGCCCAAGCCGAGGCCCCGGATCTCCCCGGGCCGGGCGGGTTGTTCGCACCTAGCCCCTTTTGAGGGGTGAAACAAGGGTGAGAACACCATTACCCCCTGCTTGGCACATTGTCTGTTCAGCGGGTCCGGCCATTCGCCTCTTGCCCCTGGGATGGCCATACAGTGGGCCACACTGTGCAGCTATGCATGGCCTTACCCATCTCTTAAGGAGATGTTTCTGTTCCGCCTATACCTCTGCACTGTGAACCCTTCATAACTCCCCTAGCTCATCCCACTGCCAAAGAGTGCAACAATTGCAAGCCTACCACTGGCTAAATGCCTCACCATCCCTTAGCCGAAGAAGCTAACGCTCCAGGAAAGGCAAAAAAAACATTGCCTTTCTTATGCCAATCTGGCATAGGGAAAATTCCTTTCCGGTCCTAATTGGTGACCAGTATTAACTCAGAGTGCTGTCTGAAGGGGTGGGTGGGTGTGCTGCTCCCTCGCTCACCACCGCAACCCGAATGAGACGGCGAGTGGGGAACCTAAAATGGTGCCCAGGGAGTCCTGCATCTCGCTAGAGTCCTGCGCGTCCTATTTGTTGCCGTGGCAACGCCTGACCCCAGCTCCCTCCCGCCGCATGCACTGATGCGGCCGCCTCCCTCTCTTGCTTCCTTCCTGAGGAGAAGGGGCCCCTGCCATGGCGAGCATGGAGGGGTGATTAGAGACAGGTCTTTACCCCCAAAGGGCTTACAATCCAAGAAAGACAACTGAGGGCAGACAAGAGAGAGGTGAATACAGAGAGAGAGAATTTGGGCATTTTTACACACATGTTAAAGTTCCAGATTTTTCAATCTTCTGGGTTTACAAGTCCACAAGTAATTTTTTACACACACACTGCCCTGAGGCAGTTCCTGGATGCATTCTTCACATAAACATGGCCCTGAGGCAGCCTAAAGTAGCTGCAGCTGTAGATGTGACAGGCTGCCATGGAAACCAAGTGACCACAGCTGCCTGGAGCAAAGCAGTTTACCAGGAGAACTTTTATCACACACAAGTTCTGGGAGAAGTTCTACGCAGAAGTTCAAAGATCCAGACGTTTAAGATCTGGGTGAATGATTTAGACACACAGAAAGTTCAGGATGCAACAGCAAACATTCAGGAGAAATGTGTGTGTAAAAACACCCAATGATACATTCATGAGGTTGAGAAGTCACAGGTGTATGTGCTTACAGGGAAGAGAAGGTATCTGTGATGAGTCTATGGGGATGAGGAATTTGGGAAAGCCTGACAGAAGAGGTAGGTTTTCAGGAGGGATTTGAAGGTTGAGAGCAGAATGAATGTATTCAGGTGGGGAGTTCCAGGCATATGGGGCAGCAAGGGAGAAGGAGGTGGTCAAAGATGGGAAGGGAGTTAAAGGGCATTTTCACACAAGACACTCCACCCACTATACTTGTTACAGGGCACCCATAGGGCAACCCTGCAGTCCTGCAACATGTATAGTGGGTCAGGGGTGGGGGTAGTGACTGGAGAGCGTCTTGTGTGAAAATGCCCATAGAGAGGTCAGAAATAAAACAGCCTTTTGAGAAGACTACGTCTGGGGAGTGACTGTCATGATGTGTTGGGCACTGAGTCCAGAAATGAAAGCGAAAAGAAGAAAGAGAGAGGAAGAGGGAAGCAGCAGGGTCAGAGGGGGTATCCACATGGATACTGAAGTCCCCAAAATGAGAGTGGGAATATTGTTGTCAAAAAGGAAGAAGATAAGCCAGGTGTCAAAACTGGTGAGAAAAGAGGAATATAGTTTTGGGGGGGGGGGCAGTAGATGATAGAAACATTGAGGTGGAGGGGGGAATAGAGGCGAACGCAATGGACCTCAAAGGATGAGTGAGGAGTGCTAAGGGGTTGGTGTGGGAAGGAGCAGGCTAACACCACCACTGTGATAATATAATATAATATAATATAATTAATGAATAAATAGCTATGCTTATTTTTATAACAACCAAATCAAGAAGAATGTCATGAATATGATGGAAGCACACATTTGTCTACTTATCAACTGATACATATGAAGGTGCTATCATACGTATGACCAAGTATTCTTCCCCTCTCTCCTTACTTCACTCCTTTGCCTGTAATTTAAGGTTCTAATTTTAAAATGACTATATGAAGTCACATGGAATCCCTTGTGGGTAAAAATAATCTCTAATATGCAGCCCACCCAACTCAACAGTATGCTGACAGGATCCACGGAAGCTGGAGGTTGAGGAAATCCTTTCATGTCAACTCAAGCTTAAAATGTCCAAGACTGAACTCATCATCACTCACCCCTCCATGCCCCGCCCCCCCAATCTAAAAGCTACCTCTCCTTCTCACCTCTCAATTATCATTGGGATTTCTCAAACCTTGGATTCATCCTTGCCTCCCCCCTCTCCTTTGTACCTCATATTCAGTCTGTTGATAAAGCCTATCACTTCTCTATGCATAATACGGGAAATATTCAGCCCTTCCTTACTGCTTAAACTCCAATCCATGCTTTATCATCGCTTGCCCTCACTACTGCAACCTCCTTCTCACCTTGGGCCTTTAGCCCGGATTGTCCCTGGCTGCATCTTCAAGCTTCTCCAGAGGATGTGTCACATAGCAGCTGGCAGCCCGCCCTGTGGCATAAGTGCGCCAACATCTGGAGCAACAGAACAAACATGCAGGCGAGTCCTGGGCCAAAGCGGACCACTGTTACATCTGTTTTCACCCTTAGCCCACGCTGCATCACTGATCTTTTCTGGACAACATGTCCAGTAGCAGCCAGCAGCCTGCCCTGATGCAGACATCGTTAAACATCTTGACGCCACCAAATTGACAAGCAAGTGACTTAAGGGCTACTGCCTCTTTTGTTTTCACCCTATACCTCTGTACAACATTAGAGACCTCATTACTGGACCATCATGTCTAGTTCTGGAGCCCACAGTTTATAAAGTATGATGACCAAAGAAGATCCATGTGCTGGAAAACACCCTTATGATTTGGACCTTAAAGAGTTTAAATCTGTTCAGTTTAACAAAGAGCAGGTTGAAAACTGAATCAGTCCCTATATCTAGGAGCTTGTACATAGAAAAGTTATCTGATAATAACTGACTTTTCAATCTTAAAGGTGTAAGCATAATAGGATCTATAGTCTAGGATATGAAGTTAGATACTTTTGACCTCAAAACAAGGCTTATCTTCCAAAAAGTGAAGGTAGTTGTACAGTGAAACTCCCAACCCTGTAAAAGTGGCAAACTCACCACTGTGTTAGTGTTAAAGTACAGTTTGGATATGTTTTTGAGGCCACGTGCTGATGAATAGTTAATTCAATGTAGCTGGGTCTTACTCCTGTTTTATTCCTATAGGATTCAGTTGAAGAGAGAGCTAAACCCGTGCTATTCCGAAGAGGAAGAGAAACATGTACTCTTGAAGTAGATGTTTGTGTGAACACTTATCAGTGTGAACCGTGGCAACAACGGTTCAGTGATCATTACATCTCAGCTAGAGGAGAAATTGATGGGGAACTACTTTGGTTTCTTTACACTATTTGTCTGAATGCTACCAAAGTGGAGAAATTACTTCAGTTTAAGTAAAATCAAATTAGTTTCTTAGGTTTACCTTTATTCACTGAAACGTGGTCTAAAAGTTATGTTTCAGATTCTGATGGTTTCTTCTGTTCTTAAATATTATTAAATTATGAAGCAATGGTAGTGAAACCTGGAACAAAGTAAAATCTCCAAAGGAGATTTTAAAAGATACAGGATTCTGATCAGAGAAAAGTGACAACTTAAAATAGAACACATTACTCTCAAGATCAAGAATGGAAAGAGTGCATCCTAAACTGCATCCTGAATTGGGTTTGGATCAGATGTCAAAACTCACAATTTGTCTACCACTATAACCCATAACATAGAAGTCGCCAGACTTTTTTGCCAGCATGACCGCATTCTGAAACGTAAATATAATCCTGCGACCCTAGATAGCAGCAACAGCATGCAAAGTAAACTACGTATCAATTGCAGTAGTGACACCAGCCACAGATGGCATGACCCTGCTTAGGGTCATGGTCCATAGTTTGCTCTAACACTAAAAGAAAAGTATGTGAGGGGACATGAGAAGGAGAGAAAGAATATAAAACTGAGAAAAAAATAGGTTTTAGATAGATTAAAGGTGGTACTCTTAAGTATAATTTTCACAGTCATCCATGTAAGATGTCACTTTACTGCAAACAACTCTTTTAGTGGAACATGTCACTATGTTCCTTATGAGTAGTGACCATTTTACAAACTCAAAATAAGTTTACTCTGTCTTAGCTCATCACATTTCAGATACGGAGAACAAGGCAGTTTGAATTATATCTTTTACTGGACCAACTGCTGTTGGAGAAAATGAGCAAGCTTTCAAGCCACACAAGGCCCTTCCTCGGGCATGTAGCATAGCCAGCCAAAAATATATAAACTGAGAAAATTTAGGGCAGGTATATAAGGAGGCAGGAATGGGTGGGAGTGGATAAGACACGATAACTGGTGGGCGGGGGGTTTAGAAAGGGAGGAAGGGTCCGAAAGCTTGCTCCTTTTCACCAACATCAGTTGGTCCAATAAAAGTTACCATTCAAACCACATTGTCTCCATCTCTGTCACTTGGGGCCAACATGGCAACCACACTGGATCACATTTCAGTTGATAGATTAGTGCTGAGTTACAGAGCAGGAGTGAAGAACCTCCAGCCTGTGGACCAAACTGGCCTGCAACTGTTTTTTATTTGGCCCCTGGCATTCCAGCACTTAAAAGTTGTGTTTCAGGCTGTTTTTACAAGAGCCTCCATACGGGGCTTTTACAGCTCCACATCTCCAAGCCTGCGCTAGTTTGCAGCGCTCACTGTTTTCAACAGCTTCCCCAGCTCACTTCCGATAGTGGGGAGGAAGTTGGAACATCTAAATCCCCACCCACCCACGGGAGTTTGTTTCTTCCTGGAATTTAGAAATACGCAAGTAAAAAGCCTCATGTAAAAACAGCCTCAGTCTCTGATGGTTTCCTTCTTGTCTTAAATATTATAAAATGATGAAGCAATGGTAGTGAAACCTGGAACAAAGCAAAATCTCTTTTGTTGCCAAATCTGTAGGATCTGACCCCTAGATCCAGGCCCCACCCTCCATCACTGAAAGAGTGCACTCAGGGGGAGAAGATAAGAGAGGAAGCATGAAAGGGGATGAATCCATGGTAAACCTTTGTGATCCCTTTCTTTCCCCATCATGAGCACAACAATTAAGCACAAACACCTTGACTCCGATGCATCCCACGGAGCTTGTACTAATTTTCAAAGTGGCCCGAGAGTGGAAAAAGATTCTGCGCCTATTATTTTTTATTTAAACTTTTAATTTGTTTTATTATAGAGTAAACAAATAAGGTAACACATGAGGATATATTTTCCTATCTAACTCCCCTACATTTCAGATTGCTTTGCAGATTTTGAGAAAACAATTCAGGAAATACTGGACTAGTCTACCCTGGTGATACTGTGAAGTTGAATGGTATAAGTGGGTTCAATAAAAAAATCATATTAATTCATGGAAAATAGTTCCATCAATGGCTACTGGCCAAATTGGGCAGTGGCTGCAACTTCTGACTAACTGCATTTAGGAGTGAACGGCAGGACATATATGTACTGTTTTATATTTTCTCTGAAGTATTTGGTGCTAGCCACTGTTAAAAGTAGGATACTGAGATGGACCATTGGTCCGAACCAGTATGGTAGTTCTTATGTTCTTAGGTTCTTCATCTTGTATTGTCCACACTTTCCATTATGCTTACCCTGAAATTTGCAGAGTAGTAAAGTGGAGATTAGCCCCTGAAAGGAGGCTAACTCATACAAAATCACTTGCTGAAAGGAAAAGTGAGCATCATCAGAAAGCCAGAAAGACTCCCAGCAGTCAAATACAGTACTCAACCTATGTTTCTTGTGTCCAGGACGCAGAAATACAAATTACTATTGAGAACAGGGGTGAACAATTTCTACACATTTTATGAAGTTCAGGATTGTACCTTTTTCCCTGATAGAATTTGTTATAGCTATCCAGAAGACTATTTAATTCTCTCTGTCTTGCCTACAAAACAAGGTGGTAAGATACTGAAACATTGGGTATTTTCAGACGTGACGGGGCCTGTATTGACCCCGTCACGGAATCACCCATTGATCCCCTGCCGGGATAAAACCGGCATGTCCAACAGATGTGCTGGCTGATCCCGGTGGGGAATCGGGAGGGGGCGGGGCCGCGCGGCACAATGTGTGGCCGCACGGCCCCATCCCCCCATGCTTGGGCCAGGACCTCCGTTTGTGTGTTGAATGTGATTCCCCCAGGTGATTCACGGGGGTGAACATCTGGGGGGGAGCTTCCATTTCCCCCAACAGAAGTTACGGGATCACGTTCACCATGTGGGGATTTACCGTGGTTGAGCGTGATCTCGTAACGTCTGAAAATACCCATTGTTCACACTTAAAAAAAAAAAATTACTTGGATGAATTAACTATTGTAAAACCAACCATAACATGATTTTATTGTTGTATTCAAAATGTACTAATAAAAACACAATTTTTAAACTTTCAAAGGTCTGTTGAGAAAGGCAAAAAAATAAAAGAAACGAAGCAATATTGCAAGTATTCTGCAGCCCTAATGCAACAAGTGCAATTCTGCTAAAACCCTTAGTATTTTAAATCAGCACTCCATAGCAAAAGCATTATTATTGTAAGCAAACAGACACTAGTATATCTAGCAGGCAAACAACTAGAGAGGAATCCACCAGTCCACTAAACTACTGTACACTGGAAGAATTGTCTGCATGCTTGTGTTCCCTTTGAATCGGGTGAGGAGAGGGGAAAGAAGAAGTGGCAATCATCCTACTTTTAACATAACACAAAAAGTTGAAAGTAGAGCAGCAAAACAAATGACAAACTCATGTTAAATTGGAATGTCTAGCCTTTTATAAGAATTTTAATACTAAAATTACAAAACTTTATCATTATCAGCTAATAACAAAAAGAGCATATGGTTTTAAAATATCACACACGCACCCTCCCCTGCCAACTGGTTACCGCCAAACCACAAAGTTTTCAGTCTGTTATATACTCCTCTTATCTAACTCTGTTACTTTAGAATCTAAGAGGCCACTGTGTCCATGAATCTTTCATGGCAGAGGTCACTGAACTTCTGCCAAAACTCAATAATTATATTCCATCCAATTTGGCAATTTATTTATCTCATTGCTGGAATTTAGATCATATAACAACGAGGAACTTCATTTACAGAAATTAATACCGTGAAACGAAATTTCTACAGTTTGGAAAATCGTGGTGCAAATTACTTTTCAAGTAAAGAGGGTATTCTCGTGAATTAAAAGTGCTCAGAGAAGATTTTATTTCTTTTTTACATGAAAGAAAAGCACTTTATACAATGTGACACCTTTTGTAATGTAATGGCCACAATAATGTAGCCAATATCACTGTACATGTCATCAAGCATTATTGTGCCATAAAAGCGTAAACTACAACACAGAAATGTAATATTTTCTGTGCAAAATACGCTATTTTATTAAGTTGAAGTGGATAACTGGAAGTTCAGCTGTTTTAAAGCATAAATGCTACGGCACAGGTATGAAACAACCTTAAATATGCAATTCTTAAACAAACTATTCAAAACAATTAAGGAAGTGGAAGATCACAAATAGGAAATGTAAAATGGAAGTATTTTAGAAGATTTTAAAAGCACGCCTAATGGGGAATATCTGACCTAATCTTCAGTTTTCATAGTCTCTGGGAAAGTTAATAAACCAAGTATTGTGAAAATATATTTATTGGCTTCAGATTTAGAAATATAAGAAGTGTTAAATATTAATTACTTTGCTTCATTATTCAATCTTGTAATTATTCAAATCCTGTTACTTATTTGCTTGTATATTTGAAGTAACTAATATTTACTGAGAAGGCAAAATACTAAACTATGATGCCTGCTACTTTTATGAATTGTACAGCTATCTGAAACCAAACTTTTGTTACTTTAGGTTCTATACAAAATTATGTTATACCCTAGTCACAAAAACGAAGTCTTCAATTAGTGTTTGTTTATCCTTAATAGAGCATTTGCTTTTGGATTTAGAAAAGTCATCCAAAATTTTTCAATGCTGCAATCCATACATTTCCCCGTTGACTGTATTGAATCTGTTTTTAAAAACTTAATGAACATTCAAAATCTTTTAAAACTCTGTTTTGATGATGAATGGAACATATATACAGATGTATATTTTTTAAAATTCAGTATCACCTACACATTAGCAACACAAGTAAGAATAAGTTTCAAATATCCGATTAAAGACTTATTTTTCTTCCTCCAAGTTTCAACAATGGCATATTAATATTGTGCATTATTTTGTCTTTTCTGGCAGTATTTTACAGCATAACAGGATTCAGCTGTAATATATTTTTTCTGTTGGCAAACAGTGCTTTCTTAAAATCCCCAGTAAGATCTATGAAAGCTTACACATTTTGTGCCCTTTTAGTAACACAGCCAATCTATTACTTACAACATATTTTAATGTTGGCTGCTATCATCACTGCAAACACCATGTGCTATAATTCAAATATTAGGAAAGAGTTTACAGTACCATAATTCACTTCACAGTAATGCAACAACAAACAAACATCACTCTTGTTGAATTAATATGAATTTTCAGATTCTGAAGGTTTTACAAAACTTGTTAAGTTGTTGCAGGTGCTTTCCCCCCAATCTAATTACATGGTATAATAAAGGGGTAAAAGACCCTCTATCCACTGCAAAAAAAAATGCACTGTTAAAAAGAAGAGACAATACTTACAAAGCTCATTCTAACTGCAGGTGCTATTGAAAGGAGGGTGCAGGACAGGGGTGAAAGACTGATTCTCACAGATGCTGTTTCTTAACCCTGACATTGGTTATACAAGTCAAGGGGGGGAAACAGATTGAACTATAAGGGGAAAACAAGCAATTTAAAGTCTATAACTACAATCACTGCTAAAATGTTCAGCTTTATATGCTCGCTTTCCCTTGATTTGAGCATATACTGAAATCTACCCACGATACTGGTAGAAACTGTACGGAAGCACTTCTCCACTTACTTTTTGATTACTATGCAGCACTGTTGGGGGAAAATGAGCACTCACAAAACAATAAAGGAAACATGAATACATTCACTTACAGCACCAGACTGGTTTATAAAGTCTAAAAAATAATAATCACAAATCCAATGCAAGGTAAACCTCCACGAGTTTAGAACTGTGAGAGCATCGACATGGCAGCTCTCTCGGTTCTTTAGAGTAATTTTCCTTTTCCCTTTTAAATAAAGGGCAGCTGGCTGTTGAACAGAGTTTTAGAAAACTTTATTTTTCTAAATTTAATGAGGCATTCAAAAATCCCTTTAAGTTTCTTTTCTTTAAAAAAATTACAAACTCCCCCTATATTTTAACAATTACATTTAAAAGATTATCTTTAACTGTTTACCCTAGAGAAACTTCTAGAAAACTTCATTACTTACTATTCAGTGAACATTACTTACTGAGATTAACCGTTTAAAGAATTCATCTGCTATTTATCCTGGAGTGTTTTAAGCAAACCTTAGCACTGTATACTGCTTAAATGAGATAATTAAGCCTGCTTTGATATGCTGAAAAAATACATATGAGCACAAGCCTTCTTCTTTATGACTGAGCTCACTGAAACCTACTTCTGGTGGCATGGAAGCCAAGGAAATTTATAATGATAACAATAACAATTTTGTACATTACTGAAAAAATCAGAAAGAAAATGAATGTTTCAGATATACTGTATAAAGTCATTTTGACATGCCTACACAACTGCTTGTGGCAGCTTTCAGACATGATTCCTAATCACAAAAAAATGCTCCAGGTTCTTTTAGAGAAAGCTTGCCGTTGGGAAGTTGATTTTGGCCCAATGCCAAAATCATGTGCAAAAGGGGCCCTCATTACCAATTCATGGCAGCCTTCAGCGCTAACAAAAAATGTGACCCAACAGGCTAAAGCAACGACTAAAATTAAAAACTATGAGACAAAGACAACTTACTTAATATTCCTTCCATAACTACATTAAACTTTTTGTAATTAAACCCTTATTAGTTCAAAGCTGTTTTCAACAACTTTTAAATGATTGCAGAGGCATTCTTTACAAGTTAAAAGCTTTTATTGTAAATCCTCCCAATCTACTGCACTTTAAAAAGTATTTTTATCTGATAACAGAACCTTTGCTTGAGAAGTCTGCCTACAAAATAAATTTCTAAAAAGGTATAACATGCCCATACAAATTTTTATATCTATAAAACTAAACGGTACATTATAACATTTTACCCAACCTTTAAATTAAGGGAAAAAACATTGTTATACAAGAGCAACTCTTTCCCAAACATTAAGAAAAGATCACCAAAATGTCCATGCAAGCTGCAAACTTTAAGCAATTGCTATTAACAGAGCTAAGTGCACAACTTTCTCATAAAAAAAGATTTGATACTCAGCCTTACCTAGATGTCGTCTGGCTTGTCTGTGGATCAAAAAAGTTTCCTGCCTAAGCACACAGATATTCTTTCACAAACCATAAAGGTCCCTTTTATTAATCCAGCACTGTAAAAGACTGCTTTCTCAACCACGTTGGGAGTGGGGTGCGTCAGCTCTCGAGATAGAAAACACTCTTAATACACAGTTATTGGCAGATTGTATAATAGTGGATTTATCTTAAAGAGGGAAAAGGCATTTTTTTTAAAAAAGCAAAGAGGGTGCGGTCAGATGTTAGGCTATCCCTGAGAAAAGGGGCCTAGGCTGCACTAGTACCTAAATGCTAGCAGAAGCTTACTGGGAAGGGAGCCAATGGAATGACTTTGTTTGACCCAGCTGCCAATCTCTCCTGAAGCAGTCTGCCAGACTAAACACTGACACTATTTTAACTCAAATCAGGCTACAGCAGCTGTTTGCTTTCCGGCTCTGAGCTATGCACCATGGCCATGATGACTCTGCACAGCACACATGATAGAGCTGGGGCTGCACTGTTAAAATATGTTCTATGTTTGGATTTGTCATATAGGAGACATTTTTTAAAACCCTCCCACCTCTGTGGGGAAAATAAAGGTGAGATTATTTTCTTGTGGAAACTCAGGATTTCAGCTCAAGTAAAGGGTGCGGAGTCACCATCTAGAACTAAGGAGCATTAGGATGTAGAGGTATCGTACAACAGACAGTGTGCACACCACTCCAAATTCCATCTCGAACCCCCAAATATTTTCTCCAAAATAGAGTCCGCATCATTAATAATGTAACTCATTTTCAACACACCATGGCCTTTCTGTATTTTTATAACAGATAAAGTGGAAAAGTATGAAACATTTTATTTTGTCAAATTCTATGTAACTGACTGACTTTATTCATTTGTGTTATTTTGTACCATTGTCAAAAGACAAAAGAGGGGACGTTCTCGGTGGCTGGACCCTGGCTGTGGAACTCCCTCCCAGAGGAAGTACGACTGGTCCCGAGTCTGCTGGCCTTACGTCTGGCCTGCAAGACATGGCTGTTCTCCCAGGCCTTTGGAGGCGGGGAGGGGAGGGTGGGCTAAATTTTTGTATGTGGGTATTTTAAAATTGTTTTAAAAATCTGTAGATTTTTATATTGTGATTGTTTATTTTATGTTGGAAGCCGCCCCAAGATGCTGTAGGCATAGGGGGCGGCATATAAATGGAATAAAATAAATAAATAAAAAATAAAAGATCATGGCTCCTGCTAGTATCTATTAATTTGAATTGAACTGACAACAGACTTTAAATATTTTATCAGCATACATATATAAATATGTATTTATACATGCATATATCTATGCTTAGGATATGTGAATAAGGCATATATAGATATCATCCCAAGCACAGATTAGACATGACTGTGAGCAACAACTATGTAAATTTGGAGTACGCCACTGAAATTAACAGATATTCCTGCTTTTTACAAAAGTAATTGAGAAGGAAATCTTGCTCATCCATTTGTTTATAAAGGTTCAACTATGTCTCTGTTTCAGAACTTAAACTTATATTTGAAGAGTTGAGAACCAAAGCCTACTTCCCCATGTTACACTGGCGTCAGTGATTCTCCCAGCGGAGAATCTCCTCAGTCAGGAAACTTACGCTGAGCTATGCATGTGGGTGCGGGGCTAAAAGCATCATCAGCCATGTCCAGGGGCCATTTTTCCTCCGAATGTCAGGTCTCAAAATCCAGCCGTGACAGTCCAAGGAAAAAAAGCCACTGGACGCAGCGATGATGCTTTTAGCTCAGCGCCCATATGCACAGCTTGGCGTAAGTTTCCCGGCTGAGGAGATTCCCCGCTGAGAGAATTGCCGGCTGGTGTAATGTGGGCAAGTGGCCTAAGGTTCTGTTTATGGGAGATATAATCATAAGTGCCTCAGAAGAAATCTGAGTCCCACAGATGAATTATTCCTGAAGCATGGACGGGTAAATTGGCTGCAACTTTATTGTTAACTCCAAACTTCAGTTTGGGATTCAGAAGGGGGCAAAAACCAACAACAGCCACAAACTTCCTCGAAACCATTCCAGGTCCAGTGCATTCAAACCTTTGGTTGTCTCCACCTCTTTAACCATACCCATTACCAATCCAGGACTACTTATGACATGATCCGGAGGGAGGGATGGCACTCTGCCACCAGCTAAGGACCACTGATATCCTGCTTAGCAGTGGTGGTAATACCAACCCCCTGGATTCGAGGGGAAGCCATCGGTCGCACCTCCCTTGATCGGGTACCCCCATCCCCATCTCATAAGGAGGTGCCTAATATTCCTTAACTTCCATTTTCTATCCCCTAATCCCCTTGCACCGGACTTCCACGATGTGACTTATTAATAAACTTCCACAAACGTAAACATACCAATGCTACCTAAAGTGCAAGCAAGAGGTGAAGGCACTCCAAAGGTGGTTAAAAAAAAAACCCCAACAGTGACCCCAGCCAATTGGCCCTGAGGGGCAAAATTCCTTCCTGGCCCTAATAAAGGAGGCCAGCAATAGCCCAAAGTGCCTGTTCAAGAGAGAGTTGGGTGCTGCAGCTTGCTGAACTTCTCATGAACTGCTCTTCCCCCCACAGCTGATAAATCCCCTGGGCAGGGTGTGCGCAACCCACATACTCTGCACAAAATCCCTGAATTGGCTAATGGCCCGAAGATATGGACAAGGTGTCCGGGTTCCTTAGCCCTTCCCTTCTCTGGCTCAAAGGTAAGACCAACCCAGCCAGTCACATTCCCAGATATGCCCCTTAATCAAAGAGCACTCGGGGGGGCAAGGAACCTCCCCCGCACAGAGGCATTCAGGGAGGAGGGGAATTTTATTTACAGTGAAAAAATACTTGTATTTGTTTAAAATAACATAACTTGTTAAAAAAAAAAAAAAAATAACCAAATCTTTTTCATTTGTGTAACACCAAAATCTAACGGAAAACCTAAACATGAAAATCCAGGAGAGGACAGTGAAATGTCCCTCTGCACTACACAATAATTGATTTCATAGTACATGCACAAGTGGAAGTTCAACAAAATGAGTACATTTTCAAGAACCCATAGCTGAGCAACCTAAGTCCCATTTTGAACTTTAACTTAAGTACTCACTGACCTCAGTGGGACTAACAGTGACCTTGGTGGCCACAATGGGGCTGCTCTGGTGTAAATAGTTTTATGACAGCCTTAGGGCATCTTTAGACATAACAGAAAGGGGTGGCTGAATGTGTGTTGACACCAACGTATAGTGACACGTTTCCTTTTGTTTAAGATGTTTCAGTACTTGGACGCAACAGCTGCCTTTCCATGTCCAGGGACTTTTACTTTGTAAAGTGCCAGGTACACTGTTGGTGCTATATAAATGTTTGTTAATAAATAAATAAATAAATAAATAACAATAATGATGATGATGATGATGATTGATGATGATGATAGGGGTCCTGCCTGCCCCTCGTGCTGGAAACTCCCCTTGCAGAAGCACTCCCATGGAATTATGGGTGTTTTTGTCCATGCAGGAGAGAGGTCGAGTCTGTTCCAAATCTTTCACTCTGTGCTGCACCTAAACAACTCATTCTTCACTGCTCACCCTCTCACCCACCCACCCCTCCTGGGTGCTTTGGGAAGAGCACAAAGACAGCGTGCAGCAAGGAATGAGCTTTCAGTGTGCATCAAAGAATGACCTGTGTGGCAGCAGTGCTGAGTGGAGGATTTGCGGCAGAAGGAGAAATAAGGGCAAACAGACTGTAAATGGCTGTGAACTAGAGATGTGCACCAGGGATCCATGTCATTCATTTTCATTTTTCATTTTTGTTATTTAAGTCTTTCATTTTCATTAATATCAAAATTTTGTTTTCGTTTTTGCTTTTGTTTTCGATTTCCATTGGTTTAAATGGAACACACATTTTTGGCTGTAACCTTTTTATTTTTCATTATATTTGGATGAAACTAGGAGGGATTGTCTCTTCAATGGAAAAGCATTATGTGTACCAAATTTCAGAAAGATTAGATAAAGGAATCCAATTTTATAAGCAGCTGAATTATGTTATTTTGCAATAATATGCATGTATATTCCTGGCTGTAACTTCTTTGTCTCCCATCTAATGTGGATGAAACTTGGCAAGTTCATACCCCCCCACAAGATTACTATCTATTAGGGATGGGGATGGGACACCGGGGAGAATACCGGATTTACTGGTATCAGATCTCCCCGGTATCGGATTTACCGGTATCAGCATACTGGATTTTTAACACTGGCCGCTTTACCATTTTTTTTACATTGCGGCCATTGACTTCAATGGCCGCAATGTAAAAAAACCAGCAAAGCGGCCAATGTTAAAAATCCAGTATGCCGATACATGTAAATATTGGATTATCAGATTAATCCGATACACCTGATTATTGGGTGTTTCGGATTTATCTGATACCGATATTTCCACTCCTATCTATGCCAACATTCAGAAGGATTGGATAAAGCATCCTGGTGGTATAAGAAATTAACTTAGAAATGTCTGTCTGACTGTAACATCTTTGTAGTCCAACCAGTATACATGAAATTTGGCAGAACTACATCACACACCTTCAGGATCACCAAATATGACCAAATATTGGAAAGATGTGATAAAGGGTCACAATTTTATAAGCCTGCACAGCATATGCAAACAATGAGCCTATTTTAGGAATTCTCTTTATTTAATTAATTTATTTATTTATTTAAAACATTTATAGCCCACGCATCCTGCCACAGGCAGCTCTGGGTGGCGAACAACATTTCAAATTATAACATTAAAAACAACTTTAAAATATTACTAAATGGGACGAATAGAAACATCCCCAACCAACCTCCATCCTTACCCAATCCCCTCCCCGACTCTACCCATCCTCCCCCCAAAAAGCCAGGCAGAGCAGACATGTCTTACAACAGTGTCGAAACGAGGGGAGATCCGGGGCCAAAGAGCCTCCACTGGCAGGGAGTTCCACAGCCATGGGGCAGCCACTGAGAAGGCCGTCTCCATCATGGTTCCCCGGCAGACTCGGGGGACCTCCAGGAGACCACCCCCCGATGACCTTATGCGTCACTGTGGTATAAGATCTGTTTGTGATGCCAATTGGCCAGCAGAATTGTCAGCCAAATATTCTCATTCTGTGCTGTGACCACACCAATTTCTCTCCCCCACTTGTTACTGGGAGGTTGGAAGCATCTGTTTAGGAAAGAGCCATAGGGATTCTCTTATGTCCTCTGTCACAGTGCTGCAGGATGCGATTGTGATGATAATTGGCCAGCTTGGATGCATAAACCATGTGTCCTGATTTCTGGCATGCTATCTCCCAAGTCCCAATTATGTCCCTTCTATGCCTGTCTCAGGGCCGCCTCTATGCCTGCCTCGAAGTCACCACCAATTGGTCCTGTAAAGCTGGAAGAACGCAGTAATTGGCTGGTGAATGTGTCTATCAGTCTGTTGAGTTGCTACCCATCCTTCCCCCTGCAGCCTTCCTCCCCCTGACATGGCAGGTGCCTGCCTCTGACTGACACTGCATGTGCTGCTATTTATCTGAATAATGGTCTTCAAGGGGATAACTTCAATTGCTTATAAAATTGGGGCCCTTTATCAAATTGTCCTGTTGTTTGGCAGAGATGACAGGGAAGGTGTGGGATACATTCCTGCCAAATGTCTTGTAAACAGGATGGAATATAAAAGTGTTATTCCTGGAAATGCCTTTTCAAGTTACTGTCTTATAACATCAGGACTCTTTGTCCAATCTCTCTGAAATTTGGAAGGATTGGTAATCTTCGGAAGGGACATAACGTTCCCAGGTGTCATGCAAATTGGATGGAAAATAAAGTTGTATCCAGGAATCTGTATGCAGCTTTTTAAAAACCACAACATTCAATTGCTTATAAAATCAGTTCCCTTTATCCAATCTTTCCAATATTTGGTACCCATAGTGCCCTCCATTGGGTACAATCTCCCCAAGTATAATCAGAATTGAATAAGAAAAAAAAGATTATAGTCAGAAATACGTTTTCAGTGTTTTCACATATTTTTGAAAACTAAAATTTGTTTTTGCTTTTGTTTTCATTATTATTATTTTTTAGTTTTTGTTATTATGATCACAAAAAAGAAAATGTAAATTTTTGGTTTTGTTATAATAACGAAAACGAATTGCACACCCCTAACACAGCACTCGATGACTTTAGACACAACGTTAGCCATGAGGAGAAGAAAAACACTAAACTGCAGTGACCGAGACATCCTGGCAACCAAAAAGAGTTAATGTGAAGCTAACAGGGACAGACCATTGGCCAAAAATTGTGACGGTGCTTAGACACAACGCACAGCCATGTGGCAAATGTCTTAACCACCTGATTGCTGTTGTGTCTAAAGACAACCTTAGGGTGAAAACAGACATGACGCTAACCACCCTTGGTGGTTATTTATGCATGTTGCAGGGCTGTATGCATGTTGCAGGGCCCTATGCAGCCCTAAAACATGAATAAATGACCACCAAGGATGGTTAAAGGGTGGTTAGTGTCATGTCTGTTTTCACCCTTAGTCTCCTAAGTTAGTTTTAAAAATTGTGACCTGGGCTTCTGAGCCAGTTAGGAGCTTTGTTAAATTTCATCTACAATTATGCCAATGCTACACTCATCACCCCACCCCGACAAGCTCATCATTCACACATTGCAATCATCACCACATATCTATGTCTCAGTTTAAGCATCAATATTTATTTCACACAAATTCAATGTGAAAAATACAGCCAACTACAATGGAAAACAGTTTAGTAGTATCACCCTGGGAGTTAGCAACAAATGACACAGATCTGCCTACCAAGTGAATATTGAATTCCAACTTCCTTTTTCTTATATATATGAACTCCTTTTCCTACATACATTTGTTCTGCTCCCTCCCAACTTTTAAATCCCTCCTGAAAACCTACCTCTTCTATCAGGCTTTCCCTGGCTCATCATGAGTGAAATTGCATCCTCATCCCTACCTCACTCAGATTCTCTTCCCTGTAACTAAGTTAAGCACGTGCACCTGAGTATTCTCACATTCATGAATGCATCCTTGGGTATTTTCAGAAGTTACGCAGTCCTGATTCACCACAGTGGATTCCTGGCGGGGGTGTACCGAACCACCACCAACCCTGTGGTCAGAAAAAGCCCAGAACAGACGGGACGGGACGGGGACGGGGTCTAGGACCACGACAGGGAATTGGGCCAGCAGATCACGGGCCAGGGCAGTGCAACAGACGTGACGCCAATTCCCGGCCATGGTCAAAACACCCAGAAGGCGCCGGGTTAGCCCATCCCGACTGCTGTTGTCCCTCCACCGTCTCCAGGTGCAGCACGACCACCTCCTCCCCCGCCCTCCGCTCGCCTCTCCCTTCCGCCTCACTCCATCCCGCCCGCCCCGTCCCGTCCCCCTGTTGCTGTGTGCCCTTTAAATCTCCCTCCGGTGCCTGTGTTGTTGCTGGTTGCCTGGCAGCGCTGCTGCGTGCTTTGTCCCCAGCTGGGAATAATTTTCTTTGATTCTGGCCGGTGATTGCTGTCCAGACGTTACTTTTTGTTGTTTCCCACTGGGAATCTCTTTGACCATGCTTTTGGAAATGGTCCGGATGGGAGCTCCGGAAGCGTCTGTGATTTTGATCCCATGTGGGTATTGACTGTGGTGAATATCTGGCGGCCGCTGAACAGACGTTCAGGGAACTTTGGCCCTGCCGTGGGATTGACTGTGGTTCACTATGGTTGAGCGTGATCTCGTAGCGTCTGAAACTACCCCTTGTCTCTCCTGATGTTCACCTCTCCCTCGTCTCCCCCTTCCTTGTCTCGTAGATTGTAAGCCCTTTGGGGTAGGGACCTGCCTGTAACTACTGACTACATTGCTAGTGCTAAATAAATAAATAAATTAATGATAATAATATAGATATTTATCTATATTTAGATACATTTAGATAGATAAACACTATATCTATCTATCATCTACTCTTTCCTCTGCAAAAATGTACAAATTCCTCAATCTTATAACTGAAGCATTCAAAAAGTGGAGAAAATGTCTGTTTTGTAGAAATTCAAAGGTTGTCCTTTTAAAGACAAACATGTTTCTCTGTTGCCAGTATCATCCATTTTTTCCTGACAATGGTGTTCATGCATATCTTGAAAATACTTTGGACTGAATTCTTCCTTTCTACCCTTATCTAGAATAATAGGTAAATAGACTGAATGCATTAGACACAAGCTGTCAAGGGTGCAGGGAAATCAGGGCAAGGTTGGAGTGGGATCGAGATCAGGGTCAAAATAGGATTGGGGCAGATTCAGAACAGAATGGATGAGGGCAACCTGAGCCCCACTCTTTTCTCTACTTCCAGGGGTCCCACAGTGGCCCCTGTTTTCACCAAGACAGGAAGTGGGGGTCTGAAACATGACCACTTTTAGGGTCCCATGAAGGGTACCCCTGAAGAGATGGGGGGATGGAGAAGGGGCCACCAGTGGCCCCACATTTTTTCTCGGTCTTGGGTCCTGCAAATCCTAAGGCCATCCATGGATTCAGAACAGGTTAGAGAAGATGCAGGTCAGGCCACACAAATAGGCCGGGTGACAAAGTGATCCACCCACCTTTCTGCTGCCGCTCATCAGCTTTTATCTGATAGGCAACGAATCAAAAAACTGGGCAGGTCATGGGACAAGGCTGGATCAAGGGTCAATCAGGAGGCTAGCAAATTTGTCCAAGTCAGCACAGCAGCCCTATGTCAGAATACCTGGGTCTAGCCAGAATGTGGCAGTGGTGCTGTGGATCCAGCTATCACCCTCTAAGGTCCCAAGGGCACCTGTTCAAGGCCAGTTCCTTTTAGAAGCTGACTGCCACTGCATTCTGGAGGGAGCAGTCAAGCACTCCACATACAACATTGTACAACTGGCCCCAGACTCCCACTTGTTGTGGAACTCCCTTCCCCTGGAGCCTGAGCATTTTCAGCAGAGCCTGAACATTTTCCAGAGGAAACATAAGACCTTTCTTTTTGGCCAAACGTTTGGCAGGTGGGGATAGAGGTTGAGGTGCGTGTGGAGAGTATTTTTATATATTTTATTTACTTTTTATAGGGTTCTTATTCTGTAAGTCACCCTAAGCCTTAGGGGAAGGGTGAGGTATAAGTTTGAAAAATTAAATTAATAAATAGATGAAAAAGCACAGATAAATAGAAAAATAAAATAGATGTATTACTGGGTGACCAATAATTACATGTAATTCAGTTAATTCATGTAGATCAAATAAAATAGATAAATTATTGGGTGGCCTTTTCATTCCCAGTGTCCTAGCACGTGCCAGCTTTATAAAGAAATTGTTTTATACCATAATAAGTTAAAATTCATGGTTGTGGGTGAAAATCCGTACATTTATAAAAACATGTTACTCCTTTTACAAAACAAACAGAACTAAACGTGGTCATGAAATATCAGACCCTATGCTTAAAGCCATACATCTACTGTTGGCCGCCTGGGTGCAAGAAAAGGCTTGCCTCAGAATGTTACTCCAGAGCTGTCATTTATTATGGACTTAGAAGTTCCACTGACACATCTAATACTTGCCACTGTCAGTGGCTTTACCATGGACTAGTGCACTGTCAGTGGCTTGTAAACCAGGCTTTACAATGGACTAAGGGTATTTTAAGACATTAAGAGATCACAGTGAACCACGGTGAATACCCACCTGTGGTCAATGTGTCTCGAACGTCTGTTTGGCGGCCGCCAGATGTTCGCCATGGTCAATACCCACATGGGGTCAATTTGAACCACGCTTCCCGGGCTAGCGGGGGGAATGTTCCGGGAAGCATGGTCAAAGAGATCCCCAGCGGGGACCAACAAAAAGTAACGTCTGGCCGGGTGCCACGGCCCGGGATCCCCGGCGGGATCCCGGGTCATGGCGAATCCGGCCCGACGCGGCGGCCGCATTGGCCCTGCTGCCCGCC
>QEPC01008436.1:5901274-5918128 GCA_003113815.1 Sphenodon punctatus | reverse complement strand
CCCTTCTGGTGAGAGTGGAGGGGTGGTGGGGAGGAGTAGATAAGGAGGATTGCTCCTGACCTACTTATTGGGCTGACCTACTTAGTGATTTAAGTGTGAAATGTATTTTGTTGTGCTAAATACTAGATGTTGTAGAAGAATCTTAGGCAATCCTAGGGTGGGGTTGAGTGTACCTTCCCTTCTGGTGAGAGCAGAGGGGAGGGAAGTAAGAGGCTCCCCTCTTTCTCTCCTGGTGGCAGCAGGAGGGGGTGGGGGGGGGTCGAGATGAGTTGGTGGATTGCAGGGGATAGTAGAATTTGGGTTGAAATGTTGTGTTTGTTTATATGGATTTGATATATTGTATTTATTTCATAGTGTATTTGCATTGTTGATATATTATGTTATATTGTTATGTATTTCATTTTTTTTGTTCGCCGCCTCGAGTCGCTTTGCTTATACCCCGAGTGCAGGGTATAAATTAAAATTGAAATGAAATGAAATGAAATGAAATACCTTGCTAATAGTGATATAAGTTGCAAATCTGTATCTCTCAACATAATTCTCATTAAGATGGAGCCAGTTCTCCCAGAGTTTTTGAATAAAAAAGTGTCCAAATATTGGGATCTAATCTTATCATATAAATGGCACTCAAGCAGAATATGTTCAACCGGTTCGACTGCCATATCATCGAATGGACATAGACGGAGAGCATAATCAATTTTTAATATTCGTCCCTCTAGTATTCTATTGGGTAAGGAATTTAATCGTGCACAAAAAAAATAGGTACCTAGATCTAAAGGCAATTCTCTGAGCTAAATAAGAGGCCATAGATCCCTGCTCTAGACACAAATATAAGTAGGCAAACAGGACGGGAGTATCCCTTATTTTTGCAATTATCTGCTGGCTATTTATATCCTTAAATCTTTGAGTTACTTCAGATCTAATATAAAACAATTCCTTGGTCACCAGGTAGACCTTTGAGAATCCCATCCGATTCAAATATTTACCCATCTCTGTCAACCATGAATTTTGAAAAAAATTCTCCGTTAAGGCTATTAAATAAGTGGTTAGATGAATAGATCACTTTGAGCCAGAAATGTAAAGCACTCTTTCTGACCACCGCATCCCAGCTAAGCTGGCCTGTTTCTGTCCTAATTGCTTCCAATGGAATTCCTCGTGGCACTCTCAATAATAATTGTAGAAATTTATTTTGTGGCCTATTGGGACCCCTGGGGGGAGGAGATGCCCATAACTCTGCTCCATATAAAAATTTGGACCTCACTTTTGCATTAAATACTTGAATGGCTCACCCTAGCTCAGTTCTTCCAGTGCGTCCAAAAAAATTTGCTATAGCTAGCAGGGCACCATCTATGGCAGATGTTGCCAACCGATAATGAGTTGACAATCTACCATCTTGTTGGAAGGTAATCCCCAGGTATTTAAATGTTTTCACCTGCTGGTCTACTTTACATGGATATATTGCAAGACATGAAAATTTGTTGGATTTTCTAAGAATCCTTAATCTAATAATAAGAGTATAAATGTAATAATGAATACCAACTATATTTAAAAGTATCCCCCATTCAGGGAAGCAAATTCTAGCATTTTCAGCCCCCTCAGTTCTCTTCCCACAAAGATAAAAGCTTGGGGACTTTCATCACAACTGCCTTGCCTAATCTCAACTTCGAGTGCAGAGCATGGAGGAGAGATATGGCATCTAAAATACCCAGGACATGAACTGAATAATGGATTTATAAACTGGAATGAACACCTTGAATTGTACCTGGAAAGTGCAGTCTCAGGTGGAAAGACTGGACAAGCTACACATTTGGAACACCAGTAATGTAGCAGAAAACCAGACTGCATACAAGCTGGTGTTTGTAAGTATTCTGTGTGCATCACCAAGCAGACAGTGTGGGAGTATGGCTATCTGGAATGGGCAAATGGTTGGATATGTTTGGCAGAAGGAGAGGTTAAGGAGGAGACGGCACAAAGTAATCTAGGCTACTGTGGCTCTCTGCACATTCAGATACAGGAGAAGGAACAAAACCTCTGGAATGTTGTATATGGTTAAGTTTATAAAAATAAAATTATTTTTATAATACCTGTATTATCATAAAGGTATAATAATACCTTTATCGTTCTTTTTTATTCAATGTTGAGGAAAGGTGGCCTTTCCCCCACAAATAAGTCAAAAACAAATGGAAAGTTAAATAAAGAAATATAATATATATAATGATTAATCTTCATTTGTTTGGAAAGATGGATTTGCAGGGAGACTCCCTTTGATTCTGTTGCACTCTAGAAGTTGATTCTGTTGCACTCTAAAAGAGGCAGCTGGAAATGCCATGGCAATATCAATAGAATTCTTTATAAATTCAAGTCTTTTAAAGTGTTTTCAAAATGAAAATTAAAAATGTTATCTGGACAGTATTCCCCATGTTATAAAAATAAAATGAATAACTCTTTTCTTGATAAGTGTTTCTACAGCAATAATCAGCAGTGGAACCGTTCGTATCTTGACATCTATCTGTTTCTTCCTTAAGTTTCAGAGTTTGTTCCAGGACACACAAAGATTTGGTAACGTAGCACTACAACATTAGTTTAGGTTCAGTTCAATTTTGGAGGTCTTCTTTCATGACGATAAGGGCAAGTCAGAGTAAAATCTGGGCTCCATTGAAATTAATAGGAATTTTGTTGTTGACTGAAGCAAAATAGAAACATTGATTCTGGAGTGCACAATTCCACATCTTAGAATGTGAATGACCCATGTTACAGTTAGTAAATTTTCACTTTGTCTCTATATACCACCTTGTCTCTATATACCAAGTTTTGTTTTGTTTTAATTAGGGTGGCTGAACTGTTTTCTGTGGGGTACTAACCTAACAAACCTCTTCTAATTTTATATTGAGTGTTATTTTCCTGGCTTAGATAACACACCATTTACATGGTGTCTAAGGACACGGTCATCAACTCCTCTGAGCTAGAACTCCACAGAAATATAACAAAAATATGTTTCTATACCAAAGAGCTTACAATGTAAGTATGACAACAGAGAACAGGTGGTGGTTGGCAACATACAGAGAAGAGGAGCAAAAGGAAGGAATGCTGGTCAGCATGACAAGCTTTGAGCATCACCTGCTTTGCCACACCCCCAATGAGACACAGAGACAGTGTTTGGATTTAAAACTGGCCGCACTCTTTATTTAACCAACATTCAACTCAAGGTCGGTGGGTAATTGCACAAGCAATTCGGGTCCAGTATGCTATCTACCTAATACAACTTGTTAACCTGGGTACCGATCTGGACATGCCCACCAGTCTCAGTACCACCAACAGAAAAACTTCTCCCCCCTCAACAATGCTCTGGCTGAAAAGGGGGACAAGCCAAACTCTGGGTACGGGTAAGGAGGAAAGTGCCCACAAGGTTTGAGGACAGTGCATGTCCTTACTAACCTCGCTACGGCACCCCTCCAAGGGTCATGACCCCAGTGCATGCTGTTCCCCGCATTACACTAGGTATCACGTCCCCATCTCTGGGTGAAAACAGACATGACGGTAACCACCCTTGGTGGTCATTTATGCATGTTTCAGGGCTGCATAGGGCACCAATACAGTTCTGCAACATGCATAAATAACCACCGAGGGTGGTTAAAGGGTGGTTAGCGTCATGTCTGTTTTCACCCTCTGTCTGTTTGACATTCTATTTCATAAAACAAAGCATGCAATGGCCCACTGTAAGCAACATTCATGTTTGTCCTGAACTTCAACAATGCTATTTGTCCTCTGGAATAAAGCACTCTAAACTAGATGCATATTTTGATTATACATGTTTTTACCTCACATCTATGAGCAGGGACCTGGTTCACCGCATTTTCCCCATTGGCAGCAATGGGAAAAATACAGTGAACATGGGTTCCTGCCAAAATGTGAGAAGGGAATCAAACCAAACCTGAACTGAAGAACTGGTTTCAAACCAGCTGTTCGTTTTTGAGGAACAGTCCTGTGAAAATGAAATGGCTGGCAAAGTTTCAATGAGACTTCCAAATGAAAAAGGTTTTCAATTGAAATTCTGATCGAAACATTTTGCGCACGCGCAGCATGGTTGAAGTAATTTTGCACATGCTCAAACTGCCAAAAGATTTTCCAGTTGCTCCAAACGCAAGGAATTTCATCCGTTCCAATTTTTCAATAAAAATGATTAAACCACCTGGTTCTGATGGAAATGGAACACAGGTAGAATTTCCACTTCAGCCCTAGTTCAAACCTTTATTTTTTCTCAAACCAGAAATCACAACCATAGTTCATTACAAGGGCCAGAATGGGACCTAACACATATTTGAAAGTCAACCCAAAACAGAAATGTACCAAAAGAAATACTCTTAACTAGTAACAGAGTTGAGGGTTTGACTAAAAATGGCTTTGTTACACTGGCCCCCAGGATATGCTGCACAACCCTCATGAACCCCCCAATAAAATTAATTTATTAAACGTTTGGTTTGTTCAGTGCTCTCTGCCCTCTTCAAAGACTGGGAAGCAGCAGGCAGAAGCCCAGACCAGTCAAGTCTCCTGCACTGAGGGGGAGACTAACACATTTGTAGTATTCCTCCTTCACTTTCCTTCCCCTGCTCTCCCCTGCCTCCCAAGCAATTATCTCCCACCCATCTGTGTGTGCCTTCAGGGTACAGAAAACAAAGCAGCCTGTTCCAGGCCACATCTTTCAGAATTGCTAATGAACTCCTGGTTGGCTGCAGTTCTGGTAACAGAACACAGACACGGTGGTTGGTAGGTCAAGAATTCATAGCCCTCATGATGGGGTACAGTTGTGATTTCTCTTGTTTGTTTTTTCTTTTTAAAACAATAACAAATTATTTTAGCACACCCTCAATGCACTAGGCTATGAGAAAATCAACACAATCTCATCTCTCATATACTACATAGGAAGAGAAATTTCTAGAGTGTGGGGAAAACGTTACTATTAGAGGGAGGGATGTGGGTATAGTTGTATGATGCCGAGTACATTACTGGCACTGTATAAATAAAACACCATCACCATCATCATCAGGCAGTCACTCTGGTGGCAGGAGACAAAGGGATGGCCAAGCCGGGGCTCATGGGTAGTGCTAAGAAAGAAGGGCTGTGAACAAGGCCTGAAAAGACAAGAGGTTATTATAGGGATGTGTGTTTCCTTCCATTATTTTAGATTGTTTTAAAAATTAAAAAGTGACAAAAATTAAGGGAAAAAGTATTTTGTTTGTTCCCCAACCCAGATTCAAGTTAGGTAATAGGCCATTTTAAATTTACATGTGCATATGTAAATTAACTTATATAAATTTTATGCAAATTATGAATTACCTGGCAGGCAATTAGAATGTTCCTCTTGCCAATTTCTTTCCTCAGAGTCCTGTTACGTTAAGGCTGCAGTCCACCGTAGTTTCTCAATGAAAGTGAAAGTAAGTAGAGACAAGGATCTGGGAGAGAGGCTGGGCCTTGGGAAAGATCCCAATGCTATCTTCAATTTGGGTGCTCCTTCAGGGTCACAGGCAGTGCCTTGTAAGCACCTTGATGACAATGCAGTTATTGTTCATAGTCAGTATGGATTTTTCAGGAACAAGTCATGCCAGACTAATCTCGTCTGATCTTTGGACAGAGTAACTAGTTTAGTGGATGAGACGAATGCTGCAGACGTAATATATCCTGATTTCAGCAAAGCGTTTTACACATTGACAAGCCTGCAAAGTGTGGGCTGGAAAACACTACAACAGGATAGATCCATGGCTGGTTGAAGGACCATGTTCAAAGAGTGATCATCAATCACACGTCAAATTGGAGGGTGGTATTGAGTGGGATCCCGCCGGGTCCTGTCCTGAGTTTAGTGCTATTCAACGTCTTTATTAATGATTTAAATGAAGGAGTTAAAGGAATACTTATCAAGTTTGCAGATGAGACAAAACTGTGGGGCGGGGGCTAACACCTTGGAAGATACAACTAGAATATAAAAAAATCCTGATAGGTTGCAAATCTGAGCTGAAATTAACAAAATTACATTCAACTGATATGAACGTAAAGTTCTGTAAAGTTTCTGTAAGAAAAACCAAACACACAAGTATAAGATCAGAGATACCTGGCTTGGGAGTAGCACATGTGTAAAGGATCTAGGGATTGTGGCTGATCACAAACTGAACATAGGTCAGCAATGTGATGTGGCTACAAAAAAGACTAATGCAATTTTAGGCTGCATTACAGAAATTTTGGGTGTCTTTAGACTTATGCGGGGGTGCTCAACCCTGGAGCAAGTTCATGGGTGCACCCCCACATCTACCCGCGCCTTCCTTGAAGTCCCCTGAGTATTTTGGGTGGTGACCATGGGGAGGGTGTTCTCAGTGGCTGCACTGAGGTTGTGGAACTCCCTCTTGACAGTCGGCTTGGCCCTGGAACTTCCCTCTTTCCAAAGACAGTGCAAGACCTGGCTGTTCCACCAGGCTTTTGACTAGGTAAACTGGTGATGGGTGGGGTGGGTGGGAAGGTAGAGGGAGAGGTTTTAGATCCATCTTCGGTCTATTTTATTGTTGACTGTCATTTGTGTTTTGTTTTTTATTAATATTTATATTTCTATATTTGTATATTTATGGTTTTAATGTTGTGAGCTGCCCCGAACTGCTTTAGCAGGAGCAGTTGATAAATTTTATGAAATAAATAAATACAAATAAATAAATAAACCACACTGGCTCTGCCACTAATCTTCAAATTAGTCTCCTACTTAACTGGCTGTGCTTTAACATCCAGTGTACCTATAGCTTCCTCCAGTCTCAGAGTATGTCAAACTGCATGGGACTTCTAGACAATCCAAGCTTTATCATGGGTGAACACGTGCGTAACAGAAAAGGAGATGTGTGCCAATGACTTGCTGGAGTCCTATGAAGAGAAAGGAATCCAGGTTCATTAAAGTGAGGAATAGATTCATTTCATAGTGGGAAATGCAAAGACAAGGGAAGACTGCAGACAATTATCAAATGGGAGAGAAAACAAAGAATCACATTGAACAAAACCAAGATCCTAACAAGTTCTGTCCCATCCAAGCATCTTTTGCATAAGGGAAACAAAAGGAAAGATGTTGTCTGGCTCCATAAGGTTAAACAAATTGTCAGGTTCCATAACTGGCAATTTTTGCAGAGCTAGAGGCCCACCTTTCTGCATGCTCTTCTCTCCTCCAAACCACTATTATGGTACTTCTGTACACTCAAATTGTGACAGAGGCTGCTTTCAAACGAGGCGCTTAGAAGTGCTTCCTCAGCCCCGTGGTTCACAGAAAAGAGATGCGGGACTTTGAAGAGGCGCGTTCTGAAAGCCTCACTTTTCAGGCTTTCATAACGTGTCTCTTCAAAGCCCTGCATCTCCAGTCACCGCCGAAAACGGGCAGCATGTTATTTCCAGCAGCGCGGGGTGCGTGTAAACACTCCCCACATGGTTTTTCTCTGAATGCGGGGCTCAGGGGCGCTTCTATGTGCTTCGTTTGAAAGCGGCCTCAGTTTAAATACAAATAAATCTGGAGGTGCAGTGTGCAATCTTCTGCCATTAAAGTCAATGGCAAAAACCCATGGACTTTAATAGTGGAGGATTGTCCTATCTGGTGAGAAGAATTCAACTGTAAACATAGAACACTATACTAACAAGAAGAACTGTTTGAAGAATTGAGAATTTTATTTCACTCTAACTATGTTGATTCCACCCCCCACCAAACATCTCTATGCTCAAGATTAATATGGGACAGAATGGCTGCTGGCAAACAGTGTATTGTACACCTATCCTTTGAGAGTAAGGTTCTGTCAAGAGAAAACAAATTTGGGAACAAGTGGAGCAGAGAATAATTTACACTCTTGGTTCTAGACATATTGGTTCTAGGGATATATTTTGAAGATTCATGAGGATTTTATTACTATAAGTGGTTCCCCTAAATGCATGGAGTGGATATGCAAAAGCAATATCATGGAAGAAGGCGCATACTGAATTTATTTGTAGACTGGTGAAGGGTCACATATGGAGTACTTCACCTTTGACAAATACTAACTTCATTTACATTACCTCCTGTCTAGACTGTTTTCCTAAGTATAAACATAAAAATAGCCTTAGTGTATTTGGACCCTTCTTACTTCATTAACCATATGTGACGTAAAGTGATACAACCCAGTTAAAGGTATGTCATTGTTGATATAGGATCTATTAAAGTCAGACATAGTGTTCACTGCTCACACCATCTGTGCTCCAATACTAAGTGGAGAACCAAGTCAAAGAAAGTATACACAGTTTAACTGTATTCACTTTCATTAAAAGTATACCTAAATGTGTTGTCAGCTTTACCTTTCTATTGTCAACAGAAGGCACCTTCTGTTAACAGTCATTTTAATAAACTATAAATTCATCTCCTCCTTTCAATAGAGGATGGTAAACGGTGTTAAAAACAGTAAGAAGTTTGAATAATATCTGAGGATACTGTCAACTGTGATTTCTGAGTAAATAGCAGGGAATAGATCATCACTCCATTATGGCCAGTTGAGTACTTCTCTGAAAGTGGTGAATGTTTGAGTCAGGATGCTGGATGGATGAACCATTGGTTCTGACTCTCCTTATGTGTTTATGTATGAACATGTATTTTTCACTGATTTAAATGGAAAATAATGGCATTCTATAGAAACTTCACCAAAATCTACTCATCCACTCATTTTAGTCAAGTAAATATTGCTTGTTGTTGTACAATATATCCTCAAGGTAGAGATGAGAAAGCAGGCTCTGTGACTGTATTGGGAAATTTTCAGATACATTTTGCTAATCTCCTGTCCTTGTATTTTCCCCCTTTCTTTTTCTGAACTATTTATATTACCTGAGAATGTGACATTTTAAAAAAAAACAAAAAAACCAGCAATCTCTACCTAAAGACAACTATGCTGCCACTTGTACCCCCAATGGGCTTTTCTTTTCTCTATGAACATGTTTTAGAAGATCTCTCTCTCCCCCAATTATTCTACTTCCACCATCTTTTCTTTTATCTTTCTCTGCTTTTCTATCCTATGTCCACTGGACTAGGTGGACATATATTTGCTGAAGAAAGTATTGAATATTTCTGTACAAGAGATCTGAATGCCTTTCTTTCAAAGTCAGACCTCGCCACTGTCATCCATCCCTTATGCACTCTTTGTGAGGCTGCCTTTGACAATAGTTTGAAAGTTGGCGCTAGAGTTCTTAAAGGGCCAGGCTCTGTGGTAACCTGCCTTGCTACTGGATGAAAAACCGACAAAGGGTGTTTTCAAACGAGATGCTATCCCACATGGCCACCCAGAAGCCACAGATCCGACCGCCCATCTGAAAGTGAAGCAGCTGGATGCACGTTCCTGTGAGCCACAGAACACCATCTCATGGCCACACACTCACTCCATCATCACTCCACCAGTCTGGGTGCTCTGTGGTAGTGCCACTCAGCAGCTCCTTACCCCCCACCCCCTTCACCCTGCTCATTTGAAAACATCCAGACAGATAACTATTATAATTCATCCTGTGACCTTTGGCTAGGGAGTGATAAAAAATATAATTAATTAATGCCATTTTGTGCATGTGAATTCATGGACCTTTTAAATTAATGTTGATATTTTATATCTAACACAAATTCATAATTTGGTGTGTGCATTTTAAAGGTAAAAGACACTGTAATGGTGTCTGTACCAGCTCTTCCAGACTCGGGGAGTGACCTCCCCTGAGTCCATATCACCATGATTACAGGTTTCCTGAAGAGATGGAGACAAAGTAGTTTAGATAATGTCTTTTAGTGGACTAACTTATGCTGGTGAGATGAAGTACAATCACAGAATGTCAGAGTTGGAAGGGTCCTTGAAGGGTATCCATCCAGTCCAACCTACTGCTTGGATGTAGGATGACTACAACTGCGATATCCCTGACAAATGAGTGCCCAGCATCTATAGATACTTGTCCTGCATTTGCTCAGTCTATAGTTCTGAATTTTACCTGCTTGAGGAAGGGTCTGGTGTGGCCTGAAAACTTGCATATTCTCATCTACAGAAGGTGGTCTTTTATCCTATAAACGATACCATCTGATCTCGTTTTTCTCCATCTCCCAACGTTTAAGATGGTCAACATAACAATCAAACACTCTCTAGGTTTTCTTAAAACATATTTGTGAGTCAAGGAACTTAATCATATAGTAAGTAGTCTCAGGGAGGCTGAGGATGGGATTTCCGTAGAGCAGCACTTGCACACATCTTCTGGGACTGCTCTGTAGTGGTTCTTTTTCAGACAGGAGTGAGGATTTCATTTAATATGATTTTAAAATAAGACGTTTGGTTTATACCTAAACATATTATAGTTGGTTATGTGCCAGGTTGTTGGAAACTTTCTAAATTTGAAACCTTGTGGTTTCTTAGAGCTATTTTGGTAAGAAAACAATTCTGAAAGAATTGGAAAAATAAGTCAGTGGCTGTTCAAGCTTTTTTGAACTGCCCCCCCCCCAGCTTCACTTATTTATTTGTCATACTTGTGGCCCTTTCCCACACCTCATACATCTTGCTCCTTCTCATGTTCCCCCTCCTTCTATTGCTTCCTTGTCTCCCCCTTGTTCTTTGATTCTCATCCCCACTTGCTACCCCATTATTTTGAAGATTTCTCCTAGCTCAGTTGGAGAACCTAGGGAAATAATTTATAACCTCAATGACTGATATATGATTGATGCGTGTAATGTAGAAGGAGCCAAATAATGCGTGTAATGTAGAAGGAGCCAAATAAGATGAAGGGTTTCTGATTTTGAAAGTTTGATCAAATGGCTAAAGACATTTCTCTGAAGCGGTCTGTCACAGGAGCCCCTGTCCTTCAGAGTTTGGGGGAACTTAGCTCTGGACCCCTGGACAAAACTACGAGGTACCCTGAAGTACCCCATATTTTATCCTGGAACTAGATCCTAAATTTAGTATCCGGCCTCCTCATGCATTCCTACAACCAGGCCTGTACCCACCAATTTGAGAGTTTGTCCTAACAAAGGTGGGGGGTCCCTCTATTTCAATCCATTCTCCAATATGCATATATAAAGTCCCGCAGTAGTATGGGTTGATCCCACCTGGTTCTTGCAGTCTTGAATAGAATGAGGCCTACGCTCCTTCCAGAAGCCTTAGCCTGTAGTAGCTTTCCTTTGGGGCTTACTCCTGGCCTCTGAGGGTTCTCCAGCCCTGGGCAACCTGGTTCCTGAGTGTGGTGTGCTTCTTTCAGCTTCCTCCCAGCTACTGCCTTGCTCTGGCTATATTTCTGCCTTTATATAGACCAGAGTCTTAGTCTCTTTCCTGGCTTGAAGGGCCAGTACCCTTTCCCTCAAGTACATCTCTTTTAGGTGCAATTTTGTGACTTGTCTTCAGCCTGGTTGCTATCTTGTGGCTGGACTCTGCCACATGATCAAAGTAGGTAGGTTAGAACAGAGTCCATGGGTGACCAAACAATGTCCTCAGTTTTAGGAGCTAGACAAGAAATGTGTTCTTGTTGTAGAAGCATCTTCTCTCCTTTTCCATGCCTTTATCCAGAATATTCAACTTGCAAGTTATGTCATGCTACTCTCAAATAAGGGACTTTTGCTCATGCTTTTATAAATTAAATGCACAAATCTGAAAATAAAAACAGACTAAAATCCACATATTTCCCACATTCTGACTTTGCAGTTCTAACTCCTGACTTAGAACCCTGTGAGGTCCAAAAGCTTGCATACCTCCACCAACTGTAGTTGGTCCAATAAAAGATACCACTGGATTTGTCTCTATTGCCTACACTTGGGACCAACACAGCAACCTTACTTTCTCTACACATTCTATTTTGTACAGTATTTGGAAAATTTCTGATCTAGTTACTTGATGTTAGTAGTGGAATAATTTATATTATTTACATCGCGCTGGATAAAATGACAAAACAAATATTGCTTGGCATTCTGCAGTTCAAACATGCAATATGTTCATTAAAGGCCTTATCTAGGAGATGCGATATTGCTGGTTTGTGGGGTGTGCTGGTAGGCTCCAGAAGATCACAGGAACAGACTTCATTCCGCTGAGAGAGAGAGAGGCTGTATGCATGTAATGGGAATGAGCACACACACAAAAAAGAAGCTAATTTTTGTTTAAAAAGTCACCAAAAAAACCCAACAACCCTCACTCACTTAGCAGTCTAGAGCTATCCAACTTCTTGAAGGGCAGTCAACGTATGCACTGCAACTCCCCTTTATAAGCAAGTCACTCTTCAAAGGAAATGGGAACTACTAGAGAGATAGCAGCACTAAGGTTTTGGTAATCATCACCTTGCATTGCTACAGCAAAATAGCTCTAAGAAACCAGAAGGTTTCAAATTTAGAAAGTTTTCAACAACCTGGCACATAATCAACTATAATATGCTTAGATATAAACTGAATGTCTTATTTAAAATATTGATTGTAATCATCACTCCTGACTAAAAGTTGGTCACATCACCCCTGACTAAAAGTTGGACAGCAAGAAAATTAGGACCATGGACCCTTTTTGTGTAGGAAAGTACAGATTTTTAAAAATATAGAATTCAAAGCACTAGGAGTCTTGCTACAGTACACTCTCCTTATAACTCACACATAGTAAATGGAAAATTGTGGAATATGTTACATTCAATTGGTAAAAAATTCAAATTAAGCTATGTCACAAGTATCACAACTATTCATAACTCTCGTACCTAAGGAAAATTGTAAGTTCAAGGTGTCTTGAAATTTCAAAGCCGCCCTTATCATTAGAATATGAACCTTATTTTAAAGCAGATTCCTATATTCAAAAGTCAAAACCCATCAACCATGGTTGAAGCAGACCAGTTTCAGTGGCCTAGTGTACACAAGCGAGCGATAAGGCCAGCAGTTCAAGCTACTGCTTTTGACTCACAAAATCCAGTGGATCCGGTACCAATTCACAGCTGTGTATGACAGAGGAGGATGCCTGGTATGAGAACAAGCCATGTGCTTCAGCCACCACACCTTGCATTGTTTTGTCAGCAAAAGGGAAACAATTGTGAACTGTATAGCTTACACTCTCTTTTATTCATTGTGGGTCACAATATTCATTACAAAAACCTAGATTTCATCTGAGATAGGCATTTTCTCAAGTACTTCGCAAACTCAATAAAGATCTTCTCTGAGAATATTCTAAATTCTCATTCTCCATTTTTATCTAGAATTTTCACTGGATCTACTTCTATTTATCTGGCAGATACTTTTGGTACAGCCAGAAGAGGTGGGGCAGGCCCAATCCCCCAGGTGTACTGGGACAAGCAATTGCAGCTGCCACACTTTGGGCCGATGAGAAGAACAGGCCACAGAATCCGTCCCGTCCACTCCGACCTCCCTGTGGCTATCACCAGCCCCTGCATGCCACGGATCAGGCCAAGGAGCCATTCGTACGGGGCTGCATACCCGGACTTCTGCTGCATTGTAGGATGAGGCCAGCTGCCGCTATACAGTTGATGGGGTGTGGAGGAGCATGTGCACCCCTCCTACCTGCTCAACAGCTGATCTGGGGAAGGGGAACCTGCACGTGTGTCTCCCCCTGCCTAACAGCTGATTGGGGGAGGGGACCCTGGAGGAGTGCACATCCTCCTCCCATCCACCCACCCAACAGCTGATCGGGGGAGGGGGGTGGGAGGACTGCTTTGTTACCTGTGCTCCTATCTTTCCAGCAGAAATTGCAATGCCCACCCAAGCTGTCCCTGCTGTTGGGATTCACAGACACAAATCTAGAGCCCCCAGGCTTCCTGGGACGGTGCCCTTCTACTTGAGCATGCAGGTTGCAGACTTGTTTCTGCATGCACCCTGCTAGCAGACCGGGGTAACTGTTCCAGAGAGCCTGGTAGGTGACTATAAAAAGCAGCAGTAGTGGTGGCAGTAGCAACACAGGTGTGTCTACCAGACTGAAGGAGGCAGCCTCAGGGCTGCTCTCCTCCCTGGGGAATTACTCCAGGATGCATTGTGTGTCACTGCTGACAAGTGCAAGTAAACCGCGCCATGCTGGCAAGTGCAAGTAAACTGCGCCATACACAGGCCTTTCTAAAGCCCACTGGTCCCACGCCTCCTGTAGCCTTTCCTCTCAGCGAAACCTTGCTTGAAGTCACTGAAGAGTTAAGCCTGGACCAGGGCTGCTGGACTGGGGCCCTCTAGAGGTCAGACCCCACTACATGGGTGGGGGGTGGAGGTTCCCTGTCCCATGAGAGTGGTTTGGTTCCTTGGCAGCCAATTGGCTACTTGGATGGAAGGGGAAAGCCCCCGGCAGCCAGTGCTATGCCAAGGGGCATGGAGCAATGATGGATGCACCAGAGAGCTGACCCAGTATCCTCTCAAGGACTGCTCCCCATGCCATGCCCTCTATCCCCAGGGGCTGCCCATTCCTGTCACAGCACATATGTACATGCATGGCACAGCTGCACAGCCAGAGCCACCCTTCATTTACTTGAGCACTTGCCTCCCGTGTGCTTGTTTCTGCTACCGCTGTGGCTTGGACCACTCCTCAAAGGCCTCCCTCCCCCCGATTAGCTGTTGGGCAGGTGGGAGAAGCATGCATGCTCTTCCAGCTTTGGGCGGGCAGGGATAGCGTGCAGATCCTCCCTCCCTCAATCAGCTGATAGGCAGGCAGGAGAACACACTTCTCTGGGCCCGATCCTCGGACCCTGCCTCACAGCAGGGCTGCATGCGCTGGCCACATAGGAGGGGACCCGTCATGCCAGCTTGGGCAGTGTTATTCTACTTTGGGTAACATTACTGTGCACTTCATTCCCAGCCTTCTCTGGTGAATGCCTCACGTTGCAGTCAGCTGTCTGCCCAGGGGCATAGTGAACATCTGGTGGCCGTCAAGTTGTCAACCATACGATTCACTGCATCCCGTGTTAACACTGCCCAAAGTGGGTTAACGTCTTGTGTGGTTTCACCCTTTTGAGTTGGCTTTTCCCCACCATTTCCCATGCAGAAAGTCAATTTCCAAAACATATGACTCCTTTTATCATTATAATTTGTTTACATCACTTTCAAACAAAAAATGTCTTGTTATATACTCAGAGCATATGATGTTAATAACTGTATCCACACGGTGAAGATACATCTTTCCTTCTCTGTAGCTCTAACAATTTGATCACAGATTGAGCAGAGACTGCAAATCATGAAGGTCTCTTGACCTTCAAGAACCACTTCAGTATGGATGAATCATCCCACATTCTAATCCTTGATGTATTTTTCAGTTTCTGAGATTTACATATCACCAACACATTTCTATGCTTCATCTTCAAGTACTTGAAGATGGTGCTCAAGTACTTGACTACAGTGTTTGCTGACATTGTTCATTCTTTACAGAATTGTATCCTATGCCACTGTCATCATGGTTGTTTCAAGTTTTCTCAGCTTTCAACTAGTAAATGCAGTGACCTATTTTCTATGCCAGTTGTGTCTCATCAGCACTCTAGGATATTTCTGACTGTGCTTTTTGAACTATGCTGAATCCTCTTTCAAAGATCTAACATAATCAGCTTCAGAGACCTATCTTGTCTGTCCCCAACAGTGGTTTCAATGTCAACCTATCCTTCCAACATACTTTAACAAGCTCCATAATGCAATATTTGCCATCAGCATATAAGCAAAAAGTTAGAGAGGACACTGAGGATCAAAACAGAAAAGAAACACGATTGAGCTGTATGTCATCCAATCAGATAGAAAATGAGCTTGAAATGTAGTAGATACAGTCAATGTACATTATTTTCATATTAATGGAGTTGTCACTGGCAATTGGCAATGCCAATTACAAACTCTTTAAGGAAAGATGTACCAGTGCCAGCTGAACAACTTTTCATGTCTGTATGCAAACATATATTGCAGGGGGAAGGAAATAATTTTACTTAATTAATTCACATATTTCATAATTTACATTGTTTGTTCAATGTGATCTCTGAATATTCTGACTTGACACACATATACCATTTGACAGTGAGCTTTGGGAATCTTCAGGGAAGCAGTGCCCATGAAAACTGGACTGTAATATTAAGGACAAAGTTAAATATCCATCATATTTGTCCGAGTCTCTTCAACATGTTCATAACTAGTTACAGGGGAAGAGGGTGTATTTTTAGTTACTTGAAGCAAATGTTTCTGAAAATATCTGTTGAAGAAACTCTTCTGACACCGTGGGGATGAATTCATCATTAGCAGAGGATAAATTGATTTACACTGCCGCTGCGCAAAATACAAAGCTGTACTAAATGATCAATAAGGAATGCAATACAGCTAACCACAAGTCTTTCCATTTGGTAGAACAAAGAATCATCCAGTCACCAGGAGGAAAAATCAGAAACATGTCACTGATCGAAATGTACCAACATCTATCGCTTATTTTCAAAATGCAGCATGAGAATGTACACTAGGTTTCTTACTCTTCAGCTATTTGAAAATCAATCCAGACAGATGATATATTGACACACTGCAAGTTTTTTGGCAATAAGAGATGAAATTCCAGTTCTTCTGGAGGCTATTTATTTAGTGTATTCTTCTAATAACGGGAGTTATACATTATTTGCCAATGTAGTTCAAATATGTAAGTTGAGCTTGGCTGAAAAACACTTGAATGGAGAACAGACAAGCAATTCTTTTCTGATATATATTTTAACTTCTTGGAAAAAATAATATTAATCTTTCACACTTAACTGGAAAGGATCATGTAAATGGAACTACAATGTCTAGATGTCCAGTGCAGGACTAATACCTGGACTAGCACTTCTATAAACTGCTTATACATGAGAGCTTTGGATCACTTGGTGCTGTTTCTGCTCAAACTAAGGCGGCCACAGGTATGTGAT
>QEPC01008436.1:5876810-5901174 GCA_003113815.1 Sphenodon punctatus | reverse complement strand
GACAACCATGTTCAGCAGTGTAATGATTCATGCATGGAAAAGACGTTATTGGGTGTGGAGATAATTTAATTAGGATAAAAGGCTCATTAAAGTGGAACTCAAAAGGTATTTTTAGATGTTAAAAAAACAAACCAACAAAGTGAAAACAGTCAGTTATAATTCACTGTGAGGAGAACAGGGTACAACACAATTCTGAGTGGCTCAGAAGAAACTTTCATCAGCTTCTTGGCATCATGCTAATATCTCATAATAGCGAAGGGCTTTTCAGTACTGAGGTTTCACAACCGTCTAGCCCCCAACAACATGACACTAATAGCAAAAGCAAGAGACACACAGGTCTACCTTTCACTAACTCACGAACGGCCAAAGCAGCTGCCAAATATATGTAAAAAAGAGTTAATTTCTCAATTAGGCCAGGTGAAGGAGGAAGTAAAGCAGGTTTTATGTTGGACAGGTGTGGAAAACTTTTTGTGGGCCACTTTGAAAATTTGTGCAAACTCAAAGACTTGATAGAAATTGAGGAGGGCCGCAGAAAAGGGAAGGATCCAGATCCTGGATGTATTCCATGGATCTCTTTCCTATCCTTAAGTGCATATTGTTGTTTCTGCTCCCTTCCCCCTGAAAGACCTCATTGTTTCAGTAGGGGCTAGACCCAGGAGCTAGATCCAGGGATAGTAAAAGGGGCCAAATAAAAATTAGCCATCATCTGGATTTCGCTCACAGGCTAAGGCTTCTCTAACCCTAGTATAGAACAAGGAAAAAGTCAGCATGGGCCTGTTTAGTTTCATGTCACTATTTTTTCTATCCATCTACTGCCAAGCAGATGATACCTGGAAAAAGCAGAAGAAATTATTTTAGCTATCCAGCTATGCCATTTCTACAAAATTTTACTTTGCCTGATATTATGGACGTGGTTCTTGGGCGAGGATGGAGCAAGGCACCTTTTTTCACAGAGGGAAGACGTTCAGCCTAATGATATTGACTCTGGTGTTTCATAACAGAGTTGAGAATTATATTTTACTTGTCTAGCTAAAATGTGTCATGTAAGATCATTAAAAAATTTCTTTCCTGACCTTTACCAGAGCCCTTGCAGCCAGAAGTATTGGTAAAAAGATGCAGAGGAGTCCCTTTTTCTCACAGTACAAGGCTTCCTTTATTTACATAGCCTCATCTCTAAATTGCAAGAAGAAGTCTGTGGAAGCCTGTAGAGCTGGAATAGGCAGTGAGTTTTCTACTCGCAACTAATGCCAATTCCAGGCAGCCTGTTAACTGCCCGATAAGCACCCACGCATGTTTGCAGGCGCCCAATGGGCTGCCCAAAATTACTGCTGTTACTTGGCAAGTAATGTGTAAAAATAAAAATAATTAATTACCCGGGGGCAGGTGGGAGGGAGAAGGAGGTTCCTTGCAGCATCCAGGAAGCTGTGGGAGGCAGCAGAAGAGGACATAGCAGAGCTCTGGGTGGTGGAGGCAGCAGTAGGTCCAGGGAGATGGGGGGGGGGGGGGGNTGGCAGAGGAGGAGTGAAGTTCTCAACTGGGCATGTAGTCAGAAAGATAGAGAAGAGCAAAGCCATGAAGAACCTTGAAGATGAGGGAAAGGAGTTTGTGCTAGATGTTAAGGGGAAAAGGAAACCAGGAGAGAGAGAAAAGGAGGAGTTGAACAGGATCAGAGCAACAGGCAGCAAGTGTTGAGAGGATTGAGGTGAGAGGAGGAAGAAGTAGATTAAGGTGAGAGATGACTAGAGCATGGACTGAGTCTTGGCAGTGGGAGCAGAAAGGAAAAGTTAGGTTACATTTTAGCGATGCTATGCAGGAAGAAATGACAGGCCTGAGCAACGGACTGAATGTGAGGTATAAAGGAAAGGGAGGAGTCACAGATGAATTCCAGTCTATGGCCCTTTTCACACAGACACTCTAACACTGATAAAATCAGTGTTACATTTTATTATACACGTTGCAGGGCTGCAGGTGTGTGCTATTGGTGCCCTGCAACATGTATAATAAATTGTATAATTGGTGCCCTGCAATTGTATAAAATGTATAATTGGTGCCCTGCAACATGTATAACACCCATTTTATCAGTGTTAGAGTGTCTGTGTGAAAAGGGCCTATGTGCTTGTGCGATGGACTGGATGAGGACACACCATCAGTGGTGATAGAGAGTGAAGTGGGAAGAGGATGATGAGGTTTCCATGGTAGCAGACCTCCTTAAAATGGGGAGAATTATCAAAATGGAATAGTTTTCTATATGCTGCCATCTTTGGATTTAGATCCCAAGTAAGAAGCACAGGTACAGCTAACCTTTAAAGGAACAAATTAAAAACTTAGGATAGGCTTAGCTAACAGGAAGCTGTCTTGTTACATTTGTTTTAAAGTCTTTCAACCTTGAATCCAATGTAGAATTCTGTTTTATGGGGTTTTGGCATTTAGTGATATGCAGTTTGAGGGTCAATCTTGGCTTAATTGTGGATAGTCACAACGGAATGTCAGGAGTAATTACACAGACCATTCTGGAATGATGCAACAATAACGCTAGTATATATCAATGGGTCAGGTGTGGTGCATAATTAAATGTGACAATGCATTAATTTGTGAGAGAATTAATAGTGCTATTTGCATAATCATGTTGACTTTGAAGATACCACTTTAGGACTGAATTAACAATGCCTTTCACTGAGGTATGTTATATATGCCCATGCTGCTACAGTATGCTGCACTGACCTATAGCACAATTTCTTTTAAACACTCTTACGCAAAATGTGCGACTGAAGTACATAATACAAATTTGTGAAGAATTGGGTGTATGAACCAATGTTTGAGTTTACTTGTCCCAATTCTGAGATGATATTATTGAGGAAAACACAGAACCTTGATGTTTGGTCACTGTTTTCTACATCTTGCACATATTCGATGGAGACTGAATGAAGGTCTAATACCCACTGCATTGACTGGAAGTGCTTCCACTGAGTTTGGAATAAATCAGTCTGGGATAAATAGGGGTGTAGCTCATACAAGTTGCACAGCGGGGTGGGGTGGGAGGTGGGAATCCCTGAACCATGATTTTTCATAAATACCAGTGTGACTGAAAAATGACACCTAAGTTCTTTACCTGGCCAGCTACCTCTACCCACACCCCCTCAACATGCAGGGTCCTGAAGGAGGTNTGCCAGCTTGGATCTGTGCCCAGCTGGGGGCTTCTGGGAGGTGTAGTTCCAAAAAGCTGCACCATTCCAGTCATAGCCAAAGCTCCAGCCAAAGCTCAAGGGGCTTTCTGTAGCTTTATGCACTCTCTCTGCAGGCTGAGGGATGATGAGAGGTTTTGAAAGGTGTAGTTCGGAAGAGGTCCTTTAGCTTTAGGAAACACAACAGAATTGGCATGACAAGAGGATAAACCAAAACAGCAATGATTTAGAGACAGCGGAACACCAAAACGTTTGGTTAGCATGCTTGGCAACCGAGGCTGTAGCAATAAGGAACAATAAATTACCTTTATGAGTCTGTAACTCCACCACAAAAACCATAAGTGAATAGGATTAAGGATAAACTAAAATAGTCAAATAAAGTTAAGTTAGAGAGAGTTTAGTTAGGACAGTGTTAACTAAACGTGGTAATTGTGTTCTTCCCTTTATTTCCCTTATTAAATCTGCTTTCTATTTATTTATTAATCCAGTTGGGGTGGTAATATTACCCTGCTTCCCTATTCAGGTGCACTTCTACCTCTTCTGACAGTTTAAGAAACCAAAAGATCCCAGAGCATTGCATTTGTAGCTTCTTCAAACTGATACTAAAAATTCATTCCACCAACCTGCAGCCTCCACTAGATAGAAATCTGATCCAGAGAACAATATATTTCAGCCATGTTCCTCTTCCATACATGGAATGTTTTGGATCAGTTGTATTGTTACATAAAGCCCACTACCACATCTGCAGGACATTCCAAATCAGGAGACAAAATTCAGCCAAACATACCCTGTTGATCTGGTTGCTAACTTGAACTAAGGCTATCCTGTTGATCTACTTGGTCCCTGTTGATCTGGTTGCTAATTTGAACCAAGGTGATCCCTTTGATCTACTTGGTCCCTGAAGATCTTTATCAAAGATGAGTGCTGTTCTCATCTCCAAACTGCTGCTCTTGGAAAGACCAAATTCCTAAAGGACAGGGGGGAATCCTTCAGTGTGAGTTTCCCATCCCAGGCGGATGGATTCATTTGTTTGGAGATGATTATGAGCCTCTTTCTAACAGCAGATTGTTCCTGGGTTATCAACAGTGTTCTGATGGCCACAAGTTATATGGTATATGCGATAACACACTTCTAGTAATACTTATTTCCACTGGGATTTCAGAATTTACTGAACAGTTTATAAAAGTAAACCACTTCTGCAGTCAGAAATTATGCTTAGAACCTACTATCTTATTCTCTGTAAAGTGCCAAGTACATTGCTGGTGCCATATAAAAGCTTATAATAATAACAACACAGACATGTTTCAAGGAATATGGTGGCCATTAGCATCAACTGCTTTTAGCGATGCTTAGTGCAGATTAGCCGTTTCCAAATGAACTACCAGAAAGCTTTCTGACAAGAGATTTTTCTTTAGGGACCCATGCAGAAAATTTGGATACATCATTAAAGCAGTTTAAAGAACGTGCTTTGAATACCACACATATGCACTGTAAAAATGTATATGTCAGCACAAAAAAGTAGAGTGATAGAGTACCAGAGCTGGAAGGGACCTTGGGGGTCAATCTAGTCCAGCCCCCTGCACCACTGCCAAGACCCGTCACACCCCAGCTTTCATTTAAGCCTGTCTACTTAGTCTCAGGCAGGTACCCTGAGACTTGACAGTGCAAGGTGTAAGGGAATGCTTCATTTGATATTGAGAGATGAACGACTGTCTTCTAAGGAAGGCAGCAAACTGAGAAATTAAGGCCTTTTTTACATGTACGCCCGCCCCCCCCGCATCCATTTGTGTGACTGCATGGGCAAGGGGGGGGGGCATCCGTGTGACCTTTGGTGGGGATGGGTGGGGGTGTGTGCACACTCCCATGCTCCACCCATCTTCACCAATCCCCCATGCCTGGAGGCATTGGGGGAAATGGAGTTGCCTCCGTGCGTGGAGATCAGTGGACATGGGTGTGCATCCGTGTGCCAGTCCGCACACGCGCCACCGCCTCCACCCAACCCCCACAGGCTACGGCGCCTCCACAGTCCATTTGAAAAGGGTCTAAGACATCCGAGTTTGATTCCTAGGTCTGCCACAGACTTCCTGTGTGAACTTGGTCAGGTCACTTAACCTCTCTGTGCTCCAGTTTCCTCTATAAAATGTGGATTAAAGATGCTTCAGTAATAAAGTGCTTTAATAAGCTGTGCCTTGGTGGCACAGACAACGAACTTTGGATGCAGTAGACAATTTCTCCCTAAAAGTCCTCGAGAGGCTTATGCCAGACTCGGGAGATTTTTCAAAACAGACCTCAAAGAGGACTTGGCAGAATTTCCCATTACTCTTGAATACGATAAGATTTCCATACAAATTTGTCACCACAGAACATAATGCCTGAGTTCTAGGTATATGACATAATGACTGTGCTGCTGCACAGACATTGTTTAACCTGATGAACAATCTTCTTCCTTCCTGAGATTTTGAGGCAGTTGACTACATACAGCTATTACTTATTTAATTAATTTTGNCGTTCTCGGGCGGGGGGAGAGCAGGCAGCTGTTAGCTCGCTGGCCCTGTGTGCCACCGCGGTTTGAATGCACGACCTCCCGCATTCCCAGGTTCGGTGTAAGGGAGCCAGCTAGGGATCGAAACGTGGTTCCCAAGACCGCATCTGGGAACACGCTGCACTAATTGCCCCGCCTGCCTTCCTGAGCGCCGCTGCTGGTGCCCACAGTTCTCCCGAGAGGGAAACACAAAAATGCTTCCTGCTGGTCCGAGGCAGAGAAGAGACAGAGGAGGAATCAGGGTAGCTCCACACATGCAGGTGCAGTGAAAAGTTTACTTCTGCCTCCTGGTGGTCAAAGCAGAGAGCTACCAATGGAGGAGTATCCAGAGGCAGGGGGAGAAAACGTGTTTTACACTGAAACCAGCAGAAAACAAAAACTAACACAAAACTGAAAACGACAATTTGATATTTATGAAAACGAAAACGACAGGTTTCAATAATGAAAACAAAAAATGAAAATGAAAACGACATGGGCCCCTGGTGCGCACCTTTGCTGGCCGGGGTGGATGGAGCCATTTTGCAATGGTTCTGTTCTTGCTTTGTGGGTAGATTGCAGCGGGTGGTACTAGAAGTCTGTTCTTTCTCCTCTGGGGACCTCTCATGTGGGGTTCTGCAGGGTTCCATTCTGTCCCCTCTCCTGTTCATTGTGTATTTGAAGCCGCTTGGGGAGGTTGTACGCAGCTGAGGGGTTCGTTGTTACCAATATGCTGACGACACCCAGCTGTATTTATCTTTTTCTACCGACCCAGGCCCTACTGTCTCCATGCTGTTCTGGTGTTTGGATGCTGTGGGGGATTGGATGAGGTTGAGCCGATTTAACCCAATCCCGACAAGACAGAGGTGATGCTGGGAGGTGGGGTCAGTGATCTGGGAGAGGGGAACACTCCTGTTATCAGGGGTGTTCATCCTCCATTGGTTCCTTCTGTGTGGAGCCTGGGGGTGATCCTGGATTCGCAGCTGCACCTGGATTCCCAGGTGTCGGTTGTGGTCAGGGAGACCTTTTGCCTATTACATCTGGTAAGAAGGCTNGTAACATCCCCAAAGGGTTGGATGTACACATTGAACAACATGGGCAGAAGTATAGAACCTTAAGTAATGCTACATTTCGAGTCTTCCTTGATATTTTCAAGGATCCTCAAGCCACAACTTACCCCCAAACAGTCCCAGCGGGGTATTCTGGAGTAAGGCATTTGATAAGGTCCCTCATGAGAGACTTATGAGGAAGTTAAAGATTCATGAGATAAAAGGCAATCCCTAATGTGGATCGGCAACTGGTTAAAAGATAGAAAGCAAAGAGTAGGACTAAATGGTCAGTTTTCACAGTGGAGAGAAGTAACTAATGGAGTGCTCCAGGGATCTGTACTTTGCAGATGATACAAAGTTATGCAAGGCAGTTAAAACCCAAGTGGACTGTGAAGCAGGGGAAGAATTGCAGGAAGAATCTGTGAGACTGGGTGACTCTCAGCATCTAAATGGCAGATGAAATTTAATATGGACAAGTGCAAAGTGATGCACATAGGGAAAAATAACCCAATCTATATTTAGACAATGCTGGGTTCTAAATTAGGAGGTACCACTTAGGGAAAGGATCTTGGAGTCATTGTGGACAACACATTGAAATCCTCATCTTAGTGTGTGGTGGCGATCAGAAAAGCAAACAGAATGTTAGAAATCATTCAGAAAGGGATAGATAATAGAACATAAAATATCATAAAGCCTCTCTATAAATCTCTGGTACTACCGCACCTGGAATATTGTGTGCAGTTCTGGTCACCCCATCTCAAAAGAGACAGAAAAGATGTGGAGAAGGGCAATAAAAATGATCAAGAGTATGGAATGGCTCCCATATGAACAGAGACTTGATATGTTGGGGGCTCTTCAGCTTAAAGAAGACACGACTGAGAGGGGATAAAATATAAGTTTATAAAAACATGCATGATGTGGCGCACCTAAATAGGGAGAAGCTTACCCTCTCGAACAGTACTAGAACAAGGGAACACTCCATTCAATTAACTGGCAGCAGATTTAAAACAAATGAGAGAAGTATTTTTTCACCCCGCGTACTTGTGAAATTTACTTGTGAAATTTACTGTAAGAAGTGGTCAAGGCTGGAAGTGTAGTTAGTTTTTAAAAGGGATTGGACAAGTTATTGGATGATAGGTCCATTAATGGCTATTAACCAAGTAGTTTTGGGGGGCATTACTGCTTAATGTTGGGGGCTGGAACAGGGAATGGATTGCCCACTGTGATCTGGGAATTGGTCACCTACCTTTGGTGAATTCTTTTCTCCCCTGCACTCCAAATACTCCTCCGTTTGGGTAGCTCTCTGCTTTGACCACCAGGAGGCAGAAGTAAACTTTTCACTGCGCCTGCGTATGTGGAGCTACCCCGATTCCTCCTCAGTCCGTTTCCAAGCCGAGGACCGGGTTCCACTCCCTCAGGATGGTCGCAGTGAGGCTAAGAGCAATTAATATACTAACAAAACATAAAAATTGAATTTGAATAACTACCAGGAGTAAAGCTGTCTCCCGGCCTAACAATCCTTATACTATTAGAGGTTGAGATATTTGTAGGTTTCCCCATTTCCTCAGGTGTATTGCTGTTTGGTAGGGAGGGTCGGAGGAGTATCCGGAGTGCAGGGGAGAAAAGAATTCACCAAAGGTAGGTGACCAATTCCCTTTTCTCCCCCTGCCTCCGGATACTCCACCGTTCAGGATGTACCCGAGCAGACAAAAATCCTCTAAGGGCGGGAACAAACAGCACTGGGAGTATCCAGTACCACTAGAACCACCCTTCTACCAAATGCGGCCTCCGCGGATTTGAACACATTTAACTTGTAGTGTTTTAAAATCATGTGTAAAGACTATGTGGCTGCCTTGCAAATTTCTTTGTATGAAGCCCTGGCCTTAAATGCATACGAGGTACCTGCACTCCTTACCGAGTGAGCCCAGATCTGTAATGGGGGAACCTTCCCTTTTGCTTTATATGCCTCTATAATTCCCTGTTTCACCCACTTTGAAATAAGAGACTTTGAGGCTTTAGAGCCTCAGATACCTGTCCTGATATTGATAAATAGGGTTGTGGATCTTCTGAAATTCTGGGTCCTAAACAGGTACATTTTTAAGGCCCTGCACACATCTAAGGTGTGCCAGATTTTCTCTTTGTGATACAAAGGTTTAGAACAGAACAAAGGGAGGACTGCTTCCTGAGATCTGTGGAACAGGGAGTTGACCTTAGGCATAAACGCTTGATCTAACCTCAGGGTGACTGACAGTTCCTGAAAATAACAAAAGTTATCCTCCATTGAAGGAGCCCCCAACTCAGAGATTCTTCTAGCTGATGTGACTGCCACTAGGAAGGCTACCTTTATGGTGAGAAAGTATAGGGATACATGTCTAAGGGGTTCGAACGGAGCCCTGGTGAGAGAATCTAAGACCATATTTAAATTCCATGATGGGCACCTATGAACCACTGAGGGAGAGAGAATTCTAGCTGCCCTCATGAATCTCCTGACATGCCTGTGAGCCAAAACGGGTCTGTTGGAAATCGCCCTGATTACTGAATCCAGGGCTGCCGCCTGACTTGCTAAAGTATTAGGCTTAGGCCCTTGTCTAGTCCCTGTTGTAGAAAGTCCAGCACCTCCGGCACACCCGCCTTGCAGGGGTCCTTCTTTNCCCTAAAACCCACCAACGGACATTCTCCTAACCCCTTCCCAGCCTGCCAAACTACAGTGTCTCAGTTTTTTATGTTTTTTTTCTAATAAAGTATTTCAATCTTTAATACACTCGTGCATTTTATAGCACTTTATAATATTTTTATGACAGGAACTACCTACAATTGCATTGGTACAACATGAAGCACCTAATCCTGATTTAGGTGACTGGGCTCTACTGAAAAACAATAACTAATACCCATTTGGGGGCAAGCCATTTATCTGCATACTAAATTTAGCAAAACTTAGTAGTGAAAAAAGATGTGCCTGGAAATAAGCATGTGGGACATGATTCTGAGATAATTTCCTCCAAAGTAATCCTACATAAGTCAAAGGGACTGACATAACTCCCATTGACTTAAATAGGATTACTCTGGAGTAACAGATTTCAGAATTAAAGCCATGGAAAAGTTACTATTGTAAAATTTCACCAGTATCCCTGTCGTGTCTAACATGCACTTGCAGTGTGTCTTCTCCAATTTGAATTGTTACTCATCATAAGCACATCTAAAGATTTAGACTAAAATAAGCATTGTCATTATCCACTCTACTGTGTCTTTTATCAAGAACTTGAAAGCAGTTAAAGGATACAGAAGACTCAAGGAGGAGTGGTTTCATAGTGCCACGCAATAACTTTGTATAAAGAGCTGAAACACTGAATGCTACACCGTACTGGCGATGGACCCAACCAAACCAGATTATACAGAAGCATGTGCATGCATGGAGAGCACATACAAATGTGCACAGTATCACCTCTGTAACAAAACTACAATATATTGGAGTAATTAAGATTCATAAGCATTATCTAGGAAAAAATATGGCTCATTATTAACTACCATAAATCATATGGCACTGGCATAGCATAATGTCTTTTTCCTTTGTACCTTTAGTAATTTTGTCAAACATACACTATATTCTTGCCTAATTACTTACCTAATGCAAGGCACTGTCTGCTGCCATATGTTTTCAAGTTCTTCTCTCAACATCAGCTCCACAGTGCTGAAATCAATATTTCCTATTATATAATGCTTTAAAAGTTGCTCTCTTTAAGCCTCAATATGTTTCCAATTGTGGTGATTTGGTATATTTCCCCCACCAGATGGCAGTAACTTCAGCTTAATACAAACCAGAATACCTGCCACATGTGCAGCAAACAATAGTATTCTTTATGTTTGGCAGTTTCTTAAAAAAGGGAATGCTGTTTTTAACAAGAAGCTCTCTTGCTATTTAATGACAAATTGGATGATAAAGTTTACAACTAATGGCTAAAGTTAAAGTTTTGTGAGTTAAATTGAAATCTCTTCTAACATGCTGCTCTTATTTCATGTGACCCATTTTTCATTTTACGTGATAGTCACTGTTTATATTATGAAAATAGCAAGTCTGTGTGAGTCTTTTACATACATTTATATACCCTTTTCTTCTGCTTCCATACCTAATCCACTACACCTGTCCAAACTATATAGCACCAATTACCAAACTGATATGGGTGTAGAATACGCAGTGATAAAAAATGCAGACAGTAAAGCTCCCATTGAAGTCAATGGGAGTTGAGCCATTAACTTTAATAGGAGCTGGAAGGCAGTTTATGGCCCCAATCCAGCCAACACCAATGCTGGCATATGGGTGGGGCCTGGTCTGAGTGCTGGTATTCCCAGTTCCCTACTCCCACATCCACATGCACTGGTGAGGAAACCCCACTCTCTTCTCACCTCCACTGGTCACACTGCCTGCGTCAGTGGGCACAGAAGTAGGCAGAGACACAGCCACCCAATGAGGCCCATCGCAGGGATGTCAAATTAATCCAGGGTGCCACCACACCTCCCAGACGAGGCTCACACCCCACTGGTCACAGTACCCAAATATCTCTTGTGATGATTGTGTAGCCCCTGCACCCAATCTGAGCAGTTACAGAGACTGCACAAAAGGTGATTTTGTGGCAGTTGGTGAGGTGTGTGTTAGGAAGGACACGGCAGCATCCCCAGCCACTCTTAGGCACACACTCACACATGCAACCCACCCCCAACACACTCCTGCTTCATTCTCCTGGGAATGAGGTGATGCTGCACACATCAATGGGAGAGCAGCTGGGCCCATGCCTGCCTTGGCAATCATCAGCCTGCCTCTGTCCCTTACCCTTGACCTGGCCCTGTTCCCACCTGATCACCCCAGATCCTGCCCACCTCATAGGCCAGCTGTGTGTGCAGGGGAATGTGGCACAGTGGGAGCAGGTGTATCAGTGTCTACCAATGGCGCACCTCCACCATGAGCTGGATTGGGCAGTAAATCCATACTTGCGCTGTTTATTTAAGGATTTCTTGAATGATACTATCTGAAACACACTGCGACAGCAGTGAAATAAAGTTAGAAGAAACTATGCAAACTGTTTTTAGTTTGTGGAACTAGCTTAAAAATGTACTATGCAGCTGATCAGGCTTGGCTATATTGATTTCAGAAGTATGCATTCCAGGACTGGGTTGGAAATCAAAGTAATAGAAACCTAAAAAAACTGTATGTCTTGTAATGGCTGTTCCTTTGCCTGTAGTTTGTGGGGAGGGAGGTTGGGGGAGTCAATTATAATATAATGTAAGTAATCTGAATGTTAGCCAACCCTAATTCTGTTTCTTCTACAGTAAGCACAAATCTGTTTTCCTTTAGAAGGCAAAGGAAAAACTATTCACAAATTACTACAAAATGTCCATTAGGCAGGTATGCAGTTATGAAAACCATTAAACAGACCCAGCTGGTATCATAAATATAATAGTATAATTAAACTAAACCTAACCCCCCTCTTTTAAGAAATGGATAGTGTTAATAATAAACAGTATACTACTAAGATGTCCCTCATACATATGGATTTTATCCAAATTAGTTTTCCTCTTTTTTATTCACATGATTCAATTCTGAAGTCTGGGAGATCTGTTCTGCCTTTGATGTGCAAGTGTAAATCGCATTATTAACAATAATATGACTAAAAGGCACACACCAGGAGGCGAACAGATTCTGACATGGGCACACTGACAAAAACACTCATAAATATTAATGTGCTCCAGATAGATCCGAAAGTATAGCACTTGGAATTTGCCTGTTTGATTTCTACATATCACAAGCTTAATACCTTCTAATGTATCGTGGAATTTTCCCTTTTTTGTTTTTCAGGAAGAAAGTATTTTTCTGTTTTATTCCTAGGGAGAGTCGGGGGGGGGGCAACTTTTTCTGCCCAGGGATTAATTAGCCACATGCTCAGAATGGAAATTGCTCATTAACTGTGCCATTCTGAAGGACTGAATAGAACACTAAAATCTTTTGCTGAGGACACATACTTGTTGCACACTGCTGTTACTTCCTGTCTACTCCTTAGCTGGAGTCTAGCAACTGTTGTTGCCACTAGCAGGAACAGATAGGATGGTGCAAAGCAGCCTAAGCACTATAAGAAGGGATGTGATTGGGTAAGTGGGAAGCACATTGCAGAGTCACCATTAGACATGAGATTGTTGGAATGTTCTAACAGCAACACCTAAATGTATCGTCACCTACCTTGGAACTCTGTATGTTGTGTAGGGGTGTGAAATTAATTTTCATTATTATAGCAAAACCAAAAACGTACGTTTCCTTTTTTGGTATTTTAATAATGAAAACGACAAATAATAACGTAAACAAAAATGAATTTTAGTTTTTGAAATAATGGGAAAAACTGAAAAATATATTTTTGGCTATAGCTTTTTTGTTTCTTATTAAATTATGATGAAACATGGGGAGATTCTGAAACCATTGAAAGGCACTAAGTGTACCGAATTTCAGAAAGATTGGATACCGGGAACCAATTTTATAAGCAATTGAATGTTGTGGTTTTAAATAAAGCTGAATAAACATTTCTGGCTACAACTTCTTTATCTTCCATTCAATCAGTATGAAGCCTGGGAAGGATATGCCTCTTCCAACGATTACTAATCCTGCCAAATTTCAGAAAGATTGGATAAAGGGTACTGATGGTATAAGACATTAAGTTGAAAATGCATTTCTGGGAGTAACATTTTTATATTCCATCCTGTTTACAAGACATTTGGCAGAAGCGTATCTCACACCTTCCCTGTCATTTCTGCCAAACTACAGGAAAATATGATAAAGGGCCCCAATTGTATAAGCAACTGAAGTTATCCCCTTGAAGTCCATTATTCAGATAAACAGCAGGACATGCAGTACCAATCAGAGGCAGGCACCTGGCATGGTAGGGGGAGGGAGGCTGTAGGAGGGAGGAGGGAGAGCAACCCAACACACTGATAGACACATTCACTTGCCAATTACTGCATGCTTCCAGCTTTACAGGACAAATTGGTGGTGGCTTCATGGTGAGGCAGGCATAAAAGCGACATAACTGGGACTTGGGGGTTAGCATCGCAGCAATCAGGAGACATGGTTTACACATTCAGGCTGGCCAATTATCATCACAATCACATTCTGCAGCACTGAGACAGAGGACATGAAAGAATCTCTACTGGCTCTTTCCTAAACAGATGCTTCTGACTTCCCAGTAACAAGTGGGGGGGAGACGTTCGGGTGGTCACAGCACAGAATGAGGATATTTAGTTGACATTTCTGCTGGTCAATTGGCATCACAAACAGATCTTATACCACAGTGACACGTAAGAGAATCCCTGGCATAGGCTCATTCTCTGCATATGCTGTGCAAGCTTATAAAATTGGGGACCCTTTATCACAAATTTCCTATATTTGGCAGAGATGATCCTGGAGGTGTGAGATAAAGTCCTGCCAAAATTCATGTACACTAGTTGGAATACAAAGATGTTACAGTCAGACATACATTTCTAAGTTAATTGCTTTATACCACCAGGACCCTTTATCCAGTCCTTCTGAATGTTGGCATTGCGAGTAATCTTGGGGAGGGGTATGAACTTGCCAAGTTTCATCCACATTAGATGGAAGACAAAGAAGTTACAGCCAGGAATGTATATGCAGATCTTTGCAAAATAACGTAATTCAACTGCTTAAAAAATTGGATTCCTTTACCCAATCATTCTGAAATTTAGTACACATAATGCATTCCACTAGAGGTACAATCCCTCCAGGTTCCATCCAAATATAATGATCAAAAAGGTACAGCCGAAAATGTGTTTTCAATTGAAACCAATGGAAAGCAAAAACAAAATGTTGATATTTATGAAAAACAAAAATGAAAGATTTAAATAACAAAAATGAAAATGAACAACGACATGGGTTCCTATTGCACACCTCTATTGTGGAGGTTTGGGTGGAAGTGGTGGACCAAGTAAAGAACTTGGGCATCATTTTATAACATGCTCTGTCCATGACAAATCAGGCATCGGCCATGGTTTGGAGATACTTTCTTGAGCTAGGCAATTTGCAGTAAGCTATGCCCTTATTTATCCCAGGCTGACGTTGCCACAGTGTCCCATGCCCAAGTGACCCTGGTCCTTGATTTTTGTAATTCCCTCTTCTATTCACTACCAAGCTAAACAAACTAAACAACATATTCACTACCAATGGGCTCCTTTGTCACTTGCAGCTCATTCAGAATGCAGCAGCAAGGCTATTATTTACTGGTTTGGGCAGCTGTGATCATATTACGCTCACCCTGCATTCTCTACATTGGCTGCCTAGAGAGAGACAGATTGAAGTTAAATTTGCACTGCTGGCTTTGACTATACTTGAGACCTGCTCCTGGAGTCTCACAATGATGATTATCTGTGCTCAGAAAGCACCCACTGTTTGGGAATCCCGCCCTTGTGCTTTAAGCCAGCGAGTGATTGGGCCTTTGCTGTGATGGGACTCTAGGCGTGGTCGGAACTCTCTCCCTCTGGATGTCTGTCTCAGTTCCTCCCTCCTCACCTTTAAAAAGCACCATATTTGTTCTCCAGATGCTATTAGGCTCTACTTCTGGTTTCCCTTAATATGTTTTCTTCTCCCTCTTTACCTTCCCCTTTTAAATTGTTTTTAATTTTATTTTTATTTTAAATTGATTTTATATTGTTTTACTGTATGTTGTAAGTGCTCCAAGCACCATTTTGCAGAGGAGCGCTATAGAAAGAAAATTATTATCCTTCATTTTAAAAGTATTACTAATATTGAATTCAACCATTTAAGCAAAGAAGATTTTTGTCCTTCTCCAACTATTAGTGTCTCTCACTAAGTATTTAACTTCAGCTTTTATTAGTAGTATGCAGCAGTGTTTCTACATGTACCAGACAAGTCAAACAGTTGCCAAGCAATCTATTTGAAAATTTGTTTTTCTTAACTAATCAGGCTGTGAATAGAAAAATACTGTCGAGTATTTTTCAGAGCAGGGCTGAAAAAACCCGCTAAATTACTGCTCGCAAGAAATTTCATGAACCGGGATCATTTTTCTGATCGTTTCTAGATACCAACGCGATTCCTCAATTTTCGCAATAACGCACGATACTGTCCCGATATACTGATTTCCCACTTATTTTTTACCATTCATTTACCGCGTATGGCACTGCTGAGGGTACCATTTTACTTCTGGGTTGGTTCCAATCACTGTACGAACAGGCCACCGGTTAACATCCCCCCCTGTGTCCCTTAATTTCCATTACAGTGCCTACAATCAGAATTGTTGTTTTATGTTGTTTCTTTTGCTTTGATCAATCTGCAACTGAACTGCAGATCAGTAAAGGTGTGTACCAGTCAGTGAGTGACAAGAACGTATGAGGGAAAATGGAGTGCAAGAAATGCGGTATTGTGTTGGTATTACCACTCAGGATTTGAAATGGACCACAAAGTGTTTTTTAACCAAGCGTTAAATAGGATGCTGGTAAGCGTAAAGTCAGTAAATCGAGAAACAATTTGTCGAGACATTACCAAGTACTGAGAGGTTTTCAATTCAACCAAGTTGGTGTTGGGAACCAGGATTTCAACATGATTTCTCATTTTGCTTCAGCCCAATTTCAGAGTCTTGGGCTGTTTTTAGATGGATCCGTTTCCCAGCCGGGTCCATTTACATTGAGTGGAGCACCAGAGTGCTTCTGGTAAGTAGGGAGGCATTCACACGACAGGGGATGGATGTGCACTGGCTGCACACCCATGCACTGTCCATTCATACCTCTGCACGAAGTAAGCGGGAAAATCCGGGTTGCTCCATGCAGGGGCAGCGTAAGGGTCACGGGAGCATGTCTCCACCCTTGCCACCTTCAGATGGGAACCTGAGTCTGTGGGGAATGGGTGGACCCACCTGAGTGCGTCCCATTTAAAAAAAGCCTTACAGACTGGGATTCACAGGAAGAAAGAACCTGGAAGAAGAAAGGTAGAAACACTTACTGGGTGTCTTTAAACATAATGTCAATGGGTGTCTGAATGTGTGTTTTGACCTTGATATGAACACGGGTTTGGCCATGCAGTCACCATGTGGTGCTGCTTAGACACACAGCCCATCTTGGAGCAAATGGGTATTTTGCTCGCTGCTGCCTTGTTCTCTTTGTTGTACCTGCTAACACGCCACGTGATATCATCAGACACAACGTTGGTCACGTGTTCAGCCAGAATACGCAAATTGTCCTTGTGATGCAATGGTGTTCACATCACGTGTTCAACAGGTGGATAAATTGGTGTTGGGATTGTTATACACACAATGGGCAAACAGGTGCTTAGGGGTTCTGACATCTGAACTTTGTTATGTCTAAAGATGCCTATTGATTTCTGTTAATAGAGAGAAATGAGAAAGAAAAAAAATTTTTTAGAAAGAGGAATATCTGTTAGCAGTATGACAGAGAGAAGGAGTAAGTCTACATTTTAAACAGAAATTAGGGAGTGATCTATTAACAGAAAAGAAGTCAGAGGCTTCAGGACTGCAGATGGAGAAGGTAGAAAAAGAACAAAGTAAATAGCGGTGAAGTTCAAGCAGAAGCCCCAAAAGTATTACCAACAAACTGAAAATCAGGAGAGTCATCCCAGGGAACAGAAAGTTTGACTCACACAAAAGCATCTCACCGGGTAAAGAAAGTAAGGGGTTGCTTGGGCAGCAGAAAGGACAGGAATGATACTTTCCCTTTCGATCTTCCTGGCGTGGATGGGAGAGGAGATGAGAATGTAAGGAAGGAGCAAAGCAGCTCGGTGGACCGCTTGAACCAGCCATTGCAGCACATGTTCGGCTTTCATGGGCTTGGTAGCTGCAATAAAAGCCACAAGGACTGCCATACACCAATAAAGTGTCTGGTAGGAAGCCCGGGGGGAGAGGGGGCAAAAACCCTTCCTCCAAATTAAGATAGTTAGATAGTAGAGAGGGGGTTGGTGTGATGCAGCCCTACCACCTTTGTGCTTCAGGTGTAGGATTCAGTGGGCTACTTGGCTGGGAAACCCACAAAAAGAAGGGCTGGAAAAGGATTATTCCAGTTCCTCCTGATGGGCTGTGGTGGGGGACGTTTTTTCATCTTCCTCACAGTACTCAAGTGTGGAATCCCCACTGACACTAAGCTCGGTAGCCGCATGAATACCATTCTATTTGCTGTGGTTTCGTTGTTATTATTAACAGGCTCTTGCTCCATGAGTTTTATAATCTAGGACAGACAAAGGAGAGGAGAGGAGGAAGAGACAGAATACATCCATCAAGTTGAGAAGTTGCAGATGCTTGCGCTTAGCTTAATTACAGAGGAAAATCCTGCCCTGACATGTACAAGAGAAGCTGGGGCAGATCCCCATTCGCACCGGCTCTTTTCCTGTCATTCAGCTCCTCCCTGCTGTCGCGTCTTCCCTCACCACTCTCTCAGACGCCACCACAGCCGACGCCGCAGATGTGAATGCGGCCTGCATGTGTCAGGGAGGGAGTTCCAGGCATAGAGGGGAGCATGGGAAAAAAGAGCAAATACAGCTTAGGGAGCAAGACTCTGGGGTGAGTGAGAGAGGTGTTAGAGGGGAAGAAAGTTCCCGAGTAGGGAACGTAGCAAGGAATGAGGTTAGAAAGATTGGGAGAGAAAGCAATGTCATGAAGAGCCTTGAAGGTGAAAGGCAAGATGTTTGTGTTGGATGCAAAGGAGGAGAGGTACAAGTGAATGTATCCTCATCTCTTTCCTCTGTTGCTCCCATCCCTCATCTCCCCTACCTCGTCTTTCTTAGATTGTAAGCCAACTGGGGCAGGGACCTGCCTATTTTCAACAGTTGGAAAGCATCTGGTACATTACTGGTGCTATGTAAATAAATAAATATGATGTTGTTTCCTGGTATTCTTCCAATTGCTCCCACTCTGGGTGCTGGATTATGAATGCCTTCTGTTGGACCACGCTTGGTGTGGTGCAGTTCTGCCACCTTTGTGCCTGAGGTTTAGGGTTCAGTGGGCTTCTTGGCTGGGAAAATTACAATAAGATGGGCTCTGTGCTGGAGGTCATACCCTCAAGATGAACCATCAGTCCTGTGCGAGCTTGAGGATTCCTGGGTTAGCTTTTGAGACTGGTTTGGGGGGTGCTCTGTTGTTGAATTAGCAAATTTCTAATGAAGTTGTGAGTCTTTATTAACCCCAGTGTGTTTTTCTTACACCTGCCTCTGGACAAGACCAGGTATCTACAAAATGCCTTATTTAAAGTTATTCTTGAAAACTGTTTAAATACTGTTCTTTATGAAAAATGTAGTAATGCGACTTTTTCAGAACATTTGCCTTGACAGCTTGTGGTGTCCATGCTTTACCCACCACACTACCTGTCTCTGTATAATTTATTTATTTATTTATAACCTTTTATGCTGCCCCCTCCTACCGTCTTAGCACGGTGTGGTTCACAACAATATAAAACATAACAAATCACAGTATGAAATATAAATGTATAATTTATTTACCTCTATTAATAATTCAGGAAGAATTCCGGTAGACTGGAAAAAGGCAGTTGTGATCCCAGTGTATAAGAAGGGCCCAAGGAATGAGCCGGCTAATTATAGACCCATTAGTCTGCTAAGTATAGTAGCTAAACTATATGCCAAACTTCTTTTGGCTAGATTAGTGGAGTGGGTACAGGGCTCTAAGTTTTTGTGCCTGGAGCAGGCTGGATTCCAGAAGGGTAGGTCTACAATCGAGCTGTGTTATATTCTATACCATCTAGTCAATAATATCTAGTTCGGATCGCTCCTTTTTTGTAGCATTTCTTGATCTTAAGGCTGCATTCGACTCAATTGATAGACCTACCCTCTGGGCAAAACTTGCTAATACATCTATGGACAAGTGATTGTTGCATCTTATAGGTGCTCTGTATTCAGATTCCTGTATGGCTGGTAGGGTATTGTATATTAGACAAATTTTGTATCCTTGTAGTTGCACGTAGTGTCTAGTCCTTTTATTATTATGATTCCTGTAGGTTGAGTCTGTTTAGGGATTTTATTTTATTTTATTACTGTTTTGTTTATATATTTATTTTTAAAAAGCAATGGCTTATTGCCACACTGAATAAAGTTATTCAATAAAATAAACATAAAATACCATTAAAACATCCCACAAGGCATACCAGGTGGAGTTGAACCCCCCACCCCCATCCCAACCATCACCCGTCTCCCTCGCCAAACACCTGGCGGAACAGACAGGTCTTACATTGTCAACGGAAAGAGGGAAGGTTTGGGGCCAAGCAGACCTCCATCGGGAGGGAGTTCCACAGCCTCAGCATGGCCACCAAGAACGTCCTCCACATCAACATCACTCAGGAAACCCAGGGGACTCCAAGGAGGGCATCCCCAGCTGACCGCGGGGGCTGATCCAGAACTGGGGGTGGGGGGGAGTGAGACAATCTCACAGAGAAGCAAGGCCCAGGCCGTGTAGGGCCTTATAGGTCAATACTAACACCTTCAGTTAGGCTCGGAAGACTACAGGCAGCCACTGCAGAGATTGGAGTGCTCCTGTAATATGCTTGTGGCGACCCGGCCCCATAAGGAGACAGACTGCCGGATTCTGCACCAGCTGCTGTCTCTGGGCTGTCACCAAAGGTAGCCCCACATACAGCGTGATGCAGCAGTCCAGTCTTGAGGTAATAAAAGCATGGAAAATGGTGGTCAGGTCAGAATCCGAGACATATGAGCGAAGCCAACATACTAGGTGTAATTGGCGGAACGCTCCCTTTGCCACAGATGCCACCTGAGCATCCAGGCAGAGCTGTGAGTCTAAGAGCACCCCCAGACTCCGAACCTGAGGAACAAACAGAGGGAAGACTCCATTATATGTCCCAAATAAGATAGGAGTCGCTTACTATGTGATCTGCCAACTGCCCTATAACAAAAATTCACTGGATTTCTTTTGAAGATGCTGTATTAGGATGCTGCATCAGTGTGATAGAACAGATATTAGGAGCTTTTCCATTCTTATCCAGAATTCCCTTATCTATTTGCTACAACGTATCTGTTACCTCTGATTACTTACTATGACCACTGAAACTACTAATTTATACAAATTAATCAGTACTTAGTCACTGTCATCTTGCTCTACCTCATCCCATCTCAATATTTGTATTCATCATGTCAAAATCCTACAATCTGACTTTCAACCTGAGATCTTTGGAGCAGGGATTTACTGGTTTTGCCTTATTTGTGTGTAGAGTGGGAGTCCTGATTCCTGACTGGATCCTGTAGAACACTTTACTCAAGACAGGACTGAAGACAGTTGTATGTTATTTCCACTCCACCCCCCAATGTCATCAAGAAGTTTGAACACTAAATTCACAAGCTTGTTCTCAGGCTATGTTGCTTCATTTGTTTATAATCTTGTAAATTTGTCTATAAAATTGGTTAAAGCAGCACAATCTCTTGGGACATAATATTTTGTACATTATCATCAAGAAAATTATACTTTTGGCAATAAAGGTTAAAGCAACTATTTAGTTAAAATATATGTTACTAAATTCTACAGCATCCTATTCTATTACCTTTTAGAAAGCTCAGAATTGTGAGAACTATCAAAACCTTTTAGGAAGTTTTAAGTACCTAAAAATGGAATTATGATGTTTATTGCAATGAAAGTATAGGCAAGGGCAATAACCAAAAGGCTTTTGTGATTTCCAAAGAGAATAACAACAGATGGAACACTGGAAATATGTAGCTCCAGAGATAGTCAGAAAAAGAATTTCAATCTTAGATCCTAATTTATAAGTGTAAGACAAAACATTAATTTCAGTGCCAGACAGAAAAGGCAAATCATTGTCCATATCCCCAAATCCTACAGCGCTCCCAAGTATTTCTTATTTCTGAGAATATTTTAAAAGGAGCCTTTCACCCCAATAAGTCCAATGTAGCATTTTCATTACCTTCTGGTAGCAAGACACAAATGACACAAAGAATTTTAAATGCTGCAGAAGCAGTTAAACTGGGAAAAGGTCTTCGGATCAGTAGTATTTGGGCCCCCTGTACAAATACAATAATGTAATTTGCATTTCTTATCAACCAGCTGCCTGACTCATGTTCTGTCACTTTTAAACAGTGTCCTCTGGCAGGGCAAGTGCAAGAGATTCAAAACGATATACAAAATGGATGTTGAAAAGTACGGTGTCATATTGGACATGGCTTTCAGCTGTTCTTGTTTGCAAAGAACTTCAGCTGAAATAGTCATGTTGACACTTAATCGAAGGTATTGGATTTGTAATTTCAAATGAAGATTTTAAGACTTACCCCAGTTTCTGAAAGGATAAAAACATAAATCTTTCTACAAAAATCTTCTAGGCAGCTGAACATCTGAAAAAAATAAAATACATCAAAATAAATACAAGAAACAAAAGCTATAATACTGCAAAGATGTACTGATATAAATCAAAGTCTTCTCTTAAAGCAACTTTCTCGAAAAGTCAATAAAAGTTATGTCCCACAGTTAGAAATATAAAAAAGAATGTTCATTGAATTAAACAAGACAACTGCTAGACATTAGCTAATCAGGGTGTCCATATACTATTCTGACACAAGAACTACATTAAGATGCAGTTAAAGATAACGATATAGTTTATTTATTTATTTATTTATAATTTATACCCCACCCTTCCCCAGTGGTTCAGGGCAACTTACAAAAACAAAAACACAAGAATAATAAAAATACAAAGCAAAACAATAAAATCTCCTAAAAATCCCTACCCTTACCCCCAAATCCCACAAGCACAACCTCTATCCACACCTGCCCAAAGCCAGAGCTGTCAAAGGCTCTGGCGGACCTCCAGGGGAAGGGAGTTCCATAGTACTGATGCAGCAACTGAGAATGCCTCTCTGAGGGCCCTTGTTAATCCACTTAACAAGATTAACTGGTGATCCCCGCAAGAGGGCGACCCCAGCTGACTACAGGGGTGGCGAAAGGTAGTATTTCAGGTATTTGGGACCCAAGCCATTTAAGGCTTTAAGGTCAAAACCAACACCTTAAATTGTGCCTGGAAAGCTTTAGGAAGCCAGTGCAGACTATAGAGAACCGGTGTAATGTGATCACGGCAACCCACCCCCAAAAGGAGCCAGGCTGCACTGCAGTGGTCTAGCCTTGAGGTAATGAAAGCATGAATGATGGTGGCCAGATTTTAGTCAGAGAGAAAAGGCCACAGCCTTCACATCAGATGGAGTTGATGAAAGACTTTCCTGGCCATGGCTCTGCAATCTGACAATCCAAGCACAGCAGAGGATCTAGAAGCACCCCAAGGCTGTGAACTTGAGTAGCTAGAGGGGGCTGGACCCCCTCAATAACAGGGGTTCCAATACCCTCCAAGTCACAAAATCAGCCACCCATCATCACTTCAGTCTTGTCCGGATTCAGCTTCAACCGGTTCACCTTCATCCAGTCCCCAACAGCAGTCAGGCACCATGAAAACACAGAGACTGTAGGACCTAGGCTGGAAGAAAAAGAGAGGCAGAGCTGGGTGTCATCAGCATACCTCACTCCAAAACTCCATTTGATCTCTCCCTAGCAGCTTCAGATACACAGTGAACAAGAAGGGAGACAGATGTAACTATGCAGGAAACCACAAGGGAGGTCCCGAGGGGATGACAAGCAATCTCTCATCACCACCTCCTAGGATCTCCCCGCCAGAAACGAAGGGAACTACTCAGGAGCAGTCCCGTACACCCCTGCCAAGTTCTGCACACGCGTCAACACCACCTGATGATCAACCGTATCCAAAGCTGCTGAAAGATCTAACATGATCAACAGGGAACAATTTCCTCTGTCAATCTCCAGGTGTAGACCATTGACCAAGGCCACAAATGCAGTCTCCATGCTCTAACCCAGACAAAAACCTAGCTGAAATGGGTCCAGGAATCTGAAAGCATCGAGATGAGCCTGAAGGTGCCAGGCAATCACCCGTTTAATAACCTTCCCTAAAAAGGGGAGGTTAGACACAGGGTCATAGCTGGCCAGGGAGTCGATGTCCAAATATAGTTTCTTAAGCAGGGGGCAGATGACTGCAGTTTTACACGTGTCCGACAACCTACCCTCTCAAATGGAGGGGTTGGCAACCCCAGCCAGCAAAGGCCCCAACATCTCCCGGGCTGGCTTTCACCAGCCGGGACGAACAGTGGTCTAATTCACAACTGGTTACCCCCACTGCTCCAAGCACGCACACTGCATCGGTGGATGACACCAACTGAAACTGATCCAATCAATGGGACACAGGTGAGCTTCCAAAACCCCAAACTCTGACTCTGCAGTTAAAGTCACAGCATCCAAGTTGTGGTGAATATGAGCAATTTTGCCTGCAAAGTAATTTAAAAGTGTTGCAGTGAGCAATAGATTACTCAGCTTCATGGCAAAAATAGACCAGATGAACCAGGTTGTTCATCACCCAAAAAAGTTCTGCAGGACGAGACTTTGCAGACGCCATGATAGTGGAGAAGAAAGCTTTCTTTGCCACTATCGCAGCCATGGTATAGTCCTTTTAAAAATGAGCTATGCCACAATCGTTCTACTTCAGTGCAAGTTGAGTTCCACCTGCACTCTAACTGCCTACCCTCC
>QEPC01008436.1:5833746-5876710 GCA_003113815.1 Sphenodon punctatus | reverse complement strand
GACCTGGCCACGGTCATCCATGCTTTTATTACCTCTCGGTTAGACTACTGTAATGCGCTCTACGTGGGGCTACCTATGGTGATGGCTTGGAAGCTGCAGCTGGTGCAGAATGCGGCGGCCCGGTTCTTGGTGGGGCTGGGTTGCCGGGAGCACATTACACCAGTGCTCCGATCTCTGCACTGGCTGCCAATAGTCTTCCAGGCCCGATTCAAAGTGTTGGTTTTAACCTATAAAGCCCTACATGGCTTGGGCCCTGCTTATTTCCGAGACCGCCTCACCCCCCGGGTTCTGAATTGGCCTCTACGATCATTCGGGGATGCCTTGCTGGAGGTCCCCTGGGTTTTCAGGGGGGCCATGCAGAATAGGGCGTTCTCGGTGGCTGCACCATGCCTCTGGAATTTCCTCCCAGTGGGGACATGTGTGGCCCTGGACCTTCCGGCCTGCTGTAGAAACTGCAAAACCTGGCTGTTTCATCAGGCATTTGCTCAGGGAGAGGGGTAGGGCGTGGGTTGGGGAGGAGGGGGAGGATGAAGGATGGAGGTTTTTATGTCTGTTGATTTTTTAATTGTTTTATGATAAAAAATAAAATAAATGGTTTTATATTGAATGTTGTTAGCCGTGCTGGGTTGCCTGTGGCGGGATGCAGCGGGATAGAATTTTTAAAAATAAATAAATAAATCTTGCCATCACTGATTAAGGTAGCTGCGAAGCACTTGTCATGTCCTCCTACGAATGTGCCATCTGAACGGATATTCAATGTTATTGGGGACATATTATGTCCACACAGTTCCAGGCTGAGGCCCCAGGTTGTGGAAGCAAACTTGCTTTTGGTTGGCTTGGATGACTTCCACACCTGACTGAAGATCCTTCTTCCTTGCTCCTGAGAGAAAGCAGGAGAGAGGGTTTTGCCTCACAAAACCACCATGTGGCTCTCAAACTGCCCAGGTTCAGCCAGGATCGAACAAACTTCTCAGGCTGAGAGCAGGTGTGGCACAGATGCAGGTGGAGGGGCTGGCAGTGGGTGAGGCACACATAGGCAGGAGCTACATTCGAGCGCATCCTCTCACATATTGTAAAAAAACAAACTACCTACGTAAAAAAAAAACTTCTTTTCCTCGTCATGTCATGTGGAGCCACATAGGCTGTGTGCCCTGGGGTGGTGGGTATCAGAGCGAGCAAGAGCCCTGTGTGCCTCCCTCCCTGCATGTGACAGTGAGGCGAATGAACCCACTAACAGACCCGACAGGGAACCCAGCGCAGCCACAGCCCACAGGGATGAAGACTTAATGGAGGCACCCTGGCACCTCCTGATAGAGATGACGAAGTCTCAACAGACAGGGCATGCCCCAGCATGTGCACTGACATCACAGGCTCAGCAGGGGATACCCCCTGGGCTTGCCTGTGATGTCAGCAAGATGTGCCACAGCAGGGAAAGCCCAGCAGGGCTATTTAATGACCAGAGTAGCCTGCTTGGGGGGCGGGGGGGAAGACAGCAGAGCACTGGACTCACGCTGTTGGCGTGGGGCCCACCAGACAAGCTTGTCTCCTAATCTGGAAGGGAGGGAATGGTCTGGGAGGGTCCGGAGACAGCTTGGTAGGCAGCCAGCCTATGAGAGAATGTACTGCAGCCCTTCAGAGCAGAGATTGTGAAGCAGCTGGAGGCTGGCTATAGAAGGGAGAGACCACTCCTCTCCTCTCCCAAACCTCCACTGCAGAAAACGAACAACCCCAGCTTCCCCCCTTTGGGTGACCGGGAAAGCTGGGATAAGGGTGGGAGGTCCTTACACTGCAGTCCTGGGAAAGCTGCTATTCCTGTTGCATTGTGTGGACCTGGTCAGACTGGGTGCCTCAGAAAAAAATAACCTTCTTTTCCTCTTCTTGTCATGTCATGTGCAGCTACCTAGGCAAGAGGCTAGCCAGAAAGCAATAGTATATCTGTATCTCCTTGTGATAGCCAGAAAGCAATAGTATATCTGTATCTCCTCCACTGAATTCCACTTCTCTCCCCTGTCTCTGAAATTGCTTCTGCTTCTGCCACAGCAGCAACTTTATTTTCTGCTGAACCTCTTGGGCATTGATAGAATCTTTCCAATATTGGTCTCTGTCCTTCATTATTTTCTTCTTGCTCATTTTGTTTTTCCAGTTGGGAATCCTTTAGATTGGTTTTATCATTATATTAAGAACGTTGCTACTGTTGCTGTACTCTGCTTCCCCCCAGTATTGCTGCATGTGTCTGTGTGTGCACGGGAAGAGGGGAAATCAGAGCAAGGAAAGCCCTGTGTCCATCCGGTTCTCCTCTCATCCCCTCCCCCTGCAGTCCAGGGAAACCTGTTGCTGTTCCTCTCTCCTGTCATGTGGAGGCAGTTAGGCTGTGTCACGTCCCTTGGAGTGGGGGGTAGCAAAGCGAGTGAGAGCCCTGTGTCCCGGTCTTTCTCCCTGTGCTTCAGGGAAACCAACTGCTTCTCCTCTTCCTTTTGTACTGTGTAGAGCCAGTCGGGCTGTCACATGCTTCAGTGTGGGGGTGATCAGAGCAAGCAAGAGTCCTGTGTCCCTCCCTGTCTACTCCTCTGCTCCAGCAACAGAAAGAGAAAAGTAGCAATTAAAGAAAGCCATTCCAAGGTGAGCACATTCACTCTTCTTATCCTAAGATCAGACTGAAGAGAAAACTGATTATTTTCTCTCCTTCCAATCCCATGCTCAATACTAGAGGAATGATAGCTCCCTCTGTACTTACTTCCAGAGCAGAGGGATGGCTCTACCGTCGTCATCCAATTTATAGTATTTATAGTATAAAGCAGACACTTTATTACACAGCACAGAGAGTTGTCATTCATTCAGAACTGCTGATTTGCCAATAAAAAGCTCTTTATTTAGGAACACTTGCTTAAAGGTTATATACCATTCTTTATGTATTATTTATCATTTAATGTGTGATGTGTGTTCCGTTCGTTAACACAAAAAGACAAACAAGTCCACCAGAAACAAACCTTGAGAAGACATAAAACCACAGAACTTACCATTCGTACCCTGCCATGCACATCCCTAATTAGCTATATTGGTGGTATTTGGGAAGAGAGTTTTAATATTAGAAGTAGCACCCATTTTATGAAGGAATTAAACAGTTGTTCAAATTTCAACTTTTTATATAATCGATATAGCCTTTAACATCTATTTCAGAATAAGACAAATCACAGATATAAGGAATAATAATAAACTGTAGTTGGGTGTAGCCCCTCAGGCCATGTAAAGACCAATGTTGGGACTTTGGGGAATTACCTCCCGAGATCCCAGCTCACACAATACCATTGTGCCCCCTACCACAGTTTCTAGGTGTGCTCAGTGTTCTGTTTACCCCATTGGACCAACACAACAGTCCAATCCTGGGGTAAGTATTAAAGGGTTCCTTTGGATATCTTGATGCAAATTTGGCCTCTGAACCTCCCCTTATAGACATAATTTCACCACCAAGATATTCCGAGATCTCAAGGCCCATTTTACAACAGTCACAAAGGCTCCTCTGGACTTATAGAACACTCCCACCTGGGAACTCTCAGTCCTGCTTGGCTCCTTCTCACACAACCCTCCCTGGGCTGACAGCCTACTCCTGGTACCTGCAACAGGGTTCCCCTTCTCGCAGCCACTTCAAAGTCCAGTCCCGCTGTATGGTTGAGAGAACTCTATTCCAGAGCCCCTCTCCTTTTGCCAGCCTCCTCAACACTAAGCTACCATCCCTTAAATACCTGCAAGGATTCCATCTTCCTTGCTCCCATTGGTTGATGAAAAGAGCTTAGTCATTGGTATTCCTGCATTCTGTTAGCACGCAATTCTTTAAGACGTATCTACAGCCATGATCTTTCCAATGCAGGGTCTAACTCTTAAAGGGCCATCACCTTACTCCCTACCACATAAACTTTATTTTTATGTGTGAAGTACTCCCCCTGAATGGCATTCAGAACACTTCACAACCTAAAAACACCATAAACCAACTTAAAATCCATTCAAAACACTTAAAAGGAGGTAGATAAAGGGCAAGGAAACTACATTAAGGGGATCCAGCATTGGTGAGGAGGGAGGAACGGAGACAAAAATATGGGGTAGCAAATAAAGATCCAATCACCCTCTGACTTAAGGCATGATGGCAGAATCTCCAAGCAGTGGGAGTTATTTGAGCATGAATAGTCAGTACGGTGAGGTTCCAGGAGCAGGACTCGAATATAGCCAGGGCCTATACCATTCAGAGACCTAAAACCCAGCAGCACACTCTTAAATTCATTCCAGTGTTCTACAGACAGTCAATGCCAAGAATGCAGGGTGGGTATAATGTGATCATGGCTGTCCAAATCAGTGAACAGCTGTACTGGTGCATTCTGAACAAGCTGCAGGTGATGGAGAAGCACTGCTGGAATCCCATAGATTACAGAGTTACAAAAACCAAGCCTTATGGTTACCATACCATGGGTGGCTGTGGCAAGCCCAGCCGGGAATAAACATGGGCATATTTTACGCAAATTCCACAGTTAGAAAAAAAATCTTCAAACCATGTCCAAAATCTGCATTTTCATGGAAAGATCATGGTTGAAAATAATGCCCACATTCTTTACATGGTCCACTACCTCCACCCTGACCCCCTAAACGTGCAGGATCCTGAGGAAATAGACTGCATCCTCATATCGGTTGCCTTTCCCCAGCAGTATCATTTCAGTCTTCCCTGGATGGAGCATGAGGTAGCTCTGACTCATTCATCTAGTTATACTGTTCAGGTTTTTATTCAGGGCAGAGACCAAACTGACAGGGAGCATGGAGCAAGAGATATATAGCTATGAATCATCAGCATACTGATGATATTCAATCCGGTGTTTAGTCATGACATCCCGGAAGGGGATACATGTATATGCTCAACAACGTGAGTGAGAGGATGGAACCTTGGGGAAAACTCTATTTCAAGAGTTTGGGGGATGATGTTTAGCCATCCACCACTGCCAAATTATTCTACTCTTGTAGGTATAACTTCAACAACCAACTAGCAGTTTCTGTCACACTAGTGACACCCCCTCAACTGCCAAAGCAGCAGCCCATGATTAATCATACTGAATGCTGCTATAAGGTCCAGCATGGCCATCTGTATTCAATCCAAAATTATCAGCAGGTCATTCATCACTATGACAAGTGAGGTCTCTATCTCAAGGAAGGCCATAACCAAGACTGGAATGTTCCCAAAATGTTATTGGAGACCAAATGCTGCTGCAGTCATACTGTAATGGCCTTCTCAATCACTTTCCCTAAAAATGGGAGAATAGAGACCAGGTGGTAGTTTGGTAACCGCTCCAGCATCAAGAGATCACTTCTTGAGAAGTCAGTCCAAGGAATACAGTTGTTTGGGACCCTATGGCTCTCCACATCAAAGGTCCAGAAAGTTGTTCCTAGAGTCATGCCTGGACTCCTGCAATCTTCTCTGAAAAGAATGAAGCAAATTGTTCACAGCACTCAGTCAAAGAAACTGTAGAAGGATTGAGGCAATCTGGATTCATCAGACTGAGACTCAATGAGTCCAAAATCTCAGTCTGCCTGCCTCACATCGCTGCCTGGATGTCTCACCGCCACCTTAAAGTTAACATGGCCAAGACAGAAGTTCTTATCTTTCTTCCTAAATCCACTTCTCCCATCCATCTCTCTCCATAAAGATATCTCTGTAAAGAACACTGTCTTCCTCCCAGTTCCTTCAGACTGCAACCTTGTGGTTATCTTTGACTCCTCTCTCTCCTCCTCTGCTCACATCCAAAACACTGACAAAACTTGTAATTTCTTACTCTATAGTATTACCAAAATCTATCCCTTCCTGTCTGAAAACACTAATAAAACCCTAATCCATTCTCTCATCACATCCCACTTAGACTACTGCAACCTAATTCTCACAGGTCTCCCACTGAGCCACTTATCTCCATTACAGTCTACTCAAAATTCAGCCGCGAGACTCATTTTCCTTGAATGCTGTTAGGACCATGTGACCCCTCTCTTCAAGTCACTATACTGGTTCCCCATCCGCTTCCACATACAGTTCAAGCTTCTCCTACTAACCTACGAGTGTCTTCACTCTGCAGTTCCTCAGTACCTCTCCTCTCTTATCTCCCCCTACACCACTACTCGTGACCTATGTTCATCAGGCAAGATGCTCTTATCCGTGCCCTTCTTTCCACCTTGCTGCACCATATGCTTGGAACAAATTTCATGAGGTGGTGCGTCAGGCCACCTCCCTGTCCATATTCAAGTCCCACCTAAAGGCCCACTTTTTAAATTGTGAACCCAGTCCTATCCAATCCGTATCACAGCCTTGTGGATTTCAACCATTTTAACTGAAATAAACTTACTGAATACCTGCATCCTCTAGTCCATTATTCATAGGAAGACTCTTATTTGCAGTTGTCTATGACTTTGTGTCTTGATTAGATTCTAATCACTATGGAACAGGGAATGTCTTTATGTTATGTGTATCTGTACAGCACTGCGTACAACTATTTATTTATTTATTAATTAATTACACAAACTTGCTATCCCACACCCTCCTGTCCAAAGGCATCTCGGGGAAATGTACATATAGCTAAAACAAATAAATATTATAAAACAAAATAAAAATCAAATATTATAACAATAGACTAAAAAGAGCTGTTAAGTCCCCATTCCCAAACCACCCCTCCCACCCACTACCCATCTCCCTCACCAAAGGCCTGGCGGAACAGCCACATCTTACATTGTCATCAGAAGGGAAAACCGGGGCCAGACAAACCACCACCAGGAGGGAGTTCCATAGCCGCAGGGCAGCCACCAAGAATGCGCTCCCCAGGGTTGCCACCCAAAAACCTCAGGAGACCTTGAGGAGGGTACCCCTGGTCAACCGCAGGGGCTGATCCAGGATCCTAGGGGTGAGGCACAGTTAAGTGTGGCCCAGACCATGTAGGGCTTTATAGGTAAGGACCAACACCTTGAATCGGGCCCAGAAGACTATGGCTAGCCATGGCAATGAATGGAGCACACGTGTTATGTGCTCACAACGGCCTGTCCCTGTAAGGAGATGGGCCACCGTGTTCTGCAGCAGCTTTAGTCTCCGGACCGTCACAACACGTAGTCCCACGTAAAGCATGTCACAGTAGTCTAATCTTGAGGTGATGAAGACATGGATGACAGTGGCCAGAGTCCGAGATATACGAATGAAGCCATCATACCAGATGTATGATTATGTAGCTGGCCAAATGCGTTCCTCACCACAGCTGGCACCTGGCCATCCAGGCAGAGCTGAGTCAAGGAGCACACCCAGACTACGAACCTGAGGGACCAAAGAGGGGTGAATCCATCAATGATGGAGGCCACCAACCCCTCAAACCCTCCAACCAACACCACCTCCATCTTGTTGGGATTCAACTTCAGACAGCTCACCCTCATCTGGTCCCCCACAGCCATCAGACACCAAATAAGCACCAATACTGCCGGACCTGGGCCAACTGAAAATGAGAGGTATAGTTGGGTGTCATCGGCATATTCATAACACCAGTCATCAAACCCTCTCACGTCCTCACCCCAAGCTGCATGTACACATTGAGCAGGAGAGGGGACAGACTAGAACCCTGAGGAACTCCACATGTGAGGATCTGGGGAGATGACAAACAATTCCCCAGAACCACACACTGAGTCCTTCCAGCCAGGAAGGAACGGAACCATTCAAGAACAATCCACCCACAGGCGAGACACCAACATATCATGATCAACAAATGCAGCCGACAGGTCTAACAGAATCAACAGGGTAAACCGACTCCGGTCCAACTCATGGCAAAGGTCATGCTATAGCAATATAGAAATTATAAGTAGTAGTAGAACTGTGCACAACCCGAAACAGTTACACTAGTGTATTCCTTGCAGCGTCTGTGCTTATGTCAAGGGCCTTTGGGTGAGGGCTGGGGGAGGCTGTCTATGGGATAGGGCGGTTGGTTAGGGTATATGTTGATGGGGATGGGGGCTTGGGGGAGGATTGAGGGGACCATAACTCCTCCCCTGCACATGTGGGGGACGAGGGAGGATTGGGGAGGGTTGGGCACATCCCCCTGGTGAGAGAGGGGGGTTTGACACAATAAGGGTGGGGGGTTCTGGTCTCACTGTGAGAGAGGCTGGCAGGGGGAAGTGTTTGGGGGGAGGGGAGGATCTCCCACGCTGCCAGTTCAGGACAGCCGGGGGCTGGGGCTGGGGGGGAAGGGCGTGGCTATTAGGGTCGTGATGGGATGGGGGAGATATGGTCCTAAGAGGGGGCAGGCGAGACCAGTGAGGCGGGATAGATGCTTGCTGCATGTCCCACTCACTACACCCCAAGCAATGGAGCAGACGGTTCTTGGTCAGAGGGCCCCCGACTCTGTGATGGTGCTGTTAAATGCAAGATCAGTGGCTAATAAAGTGACAACAGTCCAGGAAACAATCCTGGACCATGCCGCCGATCTGGCTGGACAATGAATCGGGGCCTATTCTGGCTGATCTTGTTCTGGCTGGGTATTCCATGCAGCACAAGTCACAGTCGGAGGGACAGGGGTTGGGGGTGGGGGGTGTAGCTATGATTTTTAAGGAAGGATGGTCTGTGAGGAGGTATCTGGTGCAATCCATATCAGGTATCAAATGTCTCCATCTTGTGTTTGATTTGGCAGGTGACAGTTTGGGAGTACTGCTGGTATACAGTGCACCTACCTGTGCAGCGGCCTCCCTGCATGCTCTGGCAGAGGTGGTGTCGGGGCTGATGGTGTAGTCCCCAAAGACTATTGTCTTTGGGGACCTCAACATCCATGCTGACACCGCCCTTGGGGGAGCTCAGCATGACTGTCCATTTTTTTATTTATTTATTGCGGAGTTGGCTTTCGCCATAGCCAAAAAAAAACTTGGTTCACATAATACATATACCGTATAACAAGAAAAGAACATTACAACTCCATTAAATGTAGAAACATATAAAATATGAAATATAAAATTAAGATATAAATATAAGAGAGACCATTCCCCCTTACAGGGAGTAATCAGTCGAATATAAAATAGACAATTGAGAGAGTCAGGGGATTCAAAATCAATAGGGACATATAATGTTTCATCTCTAGCTACCCAGGCAAATTATTTGACTTGTGATTAGTAAACAGAGGAAGGTATAAACCTGGGATTTGCATCCGGATCAACTGTCACTTTTAGTGGCCAATTTTCTCACAATGTTTATTTCAGCCAGTGTTTACCACCCTCACCACACGAGTCCAGTAGACAAAATAAAATTATGACATAACAAATTGAAAAAGTGTATACAATTCAACACCATCCTCACCCCCCAGTCCAACCATTTACGCACAGTACAACTGGGAAAAGCCAATCACTAGAGCAAAGGCCATACTCTTTTGCGGGGCGTACCGCAGCAGAGCTTAACCCCTGAGAAGCCCCCTCAAACTGGAGGAGCTAAAGCTGTCCCAGTGGCTACCCTAGTCCCAAAAGCCGCAACTGCTCTGGAGCGGCTGGAGTCATCATCATTCAATAGTAGCTGTATCCTCAACACACCCGCAACAAAGCAAGGCATTGGCTCTATATAATTTTTCAACAATTTCTCCCTCAAACCATTATGAGAGCTCAGCATGAGTTCATCACCGCCATGGCAACAATGGGCCTGTCCCAGATGGTTATCGGCCTGAGACATCAGGGAGGACACACCTTGGACTTTGTGTTTCTGTTAGTGGGGGATATATCAGCTGTGCCCTTGTCATGGACGGACCATTATCTCCTGCAGACCTCGCTCCTAGCGCACGTCTGCCACCAGAAGGGTGTTGAGCCGATTCGTATGGTTTGCCCCCGGAGGATGATGGAACTGGAACTGTTCCGGAATGCTCTGGGGGAAATACCCTCCTACATTGATAACCATCTCATCGATGACCTTGTACTGTGGAACACCTTGCTGATGGAGGCCATTGATCAGATGGTTCCCTGGCATCCGCTGCCCAGGCGGCAGCTCCGCAGACCTCCTTGGTTTTCTGAGGAGCTGCGGTTGCTGTAGCAAGATGGGTGGCAGTTGGAGCAATGGTGTCGTTCATGTGCTGAAGCCGACAGATTGCGGCATAAAGCCTGTTTATGAGCCTATGCCGTGGCTATGTGGGCAGCAAAGAGGGAGTTCTTTGCTGCCCTCACAGTGTCCGCAAAATCCCGTCCAGCGGAGCTGTTCTGGGTAGTGCAGCGGCTGGTTGGTCTGGCCTCCCTCAACCTTGGAGTGGAGTCATCTACTGCCCGCTGTGACATGTTTGTGGATTATTTTGTAGACAAAATTGCTCGTATTCACCGTGATTTTGATGCATCATTTATTACACTAGGGGAACCAGAGAGCATGAAAGCCCCATCATGTCCCTTTTTCTGGGATTAGTTTCAGTCAGTGACGCCCACCGATGTGGTGGATGTTCTTGGGGTGGTCAGGGCCACTTCTTGTGAATTAGATCCTTGCCTGTCCTGGCTGGTTAAGATCTGCTGGGAGACAATGGGGCCATTGCTGGCTGGGGTGGTCAACACCTCCCTGCAGGAGGGCAGAGTGCTGGGCTGTCTCAAGGAGGCAGTGGTGCAGCCTCTGCTCAAGAAATCATTGCTTGATGCTGCCTCCCCTGCCAGCTATCGACCTGTCTCTAACCTTCCCTTTTTAGGGAAGGTTATTGAACAGGTAGTGGCTCGGCAGCTGCAGGGGCATCTTGATCGCATCGGCCCTCTCAGTCCGGCGTTCATCAGGGTTATTCCACCTAGACTGCACTTGTGGCTTTGGTAGATGACCTGCACCGAGATATGGATCGGGGTCACTCGACGCTGCTGATCCTGTTAGATCTGTCGGCTGCATTTGATACCGTTGATCATGACATGTTGGTGACGAGCCTGCGGGACTGTGCAAGAGTGGGTGGGACTGTTCTTGAATGGTTCCGCTCGTTCCTGACCAAAAGAACCTAGCGGGTGGTTCTCGGGGACTGTTTTTCATCATACAGAGACCTCTCATGTGGAGTTCCACAGGGTTCTGGTCTGTCCCCTCTCCTGTTCAACGTGTATATGCAGCTGCTCGGTGAGGTGATTAGGAGGTTCAGTGTACGGTGTCATCAATATGCTGAGGACACCCAACTGTACCTCTCTTTTTCAACAGACCCATGTCCGGCAGTCTCGGTGCTTACTCGGTCCCTGGCAGCTGTGAGAGATTGGATGAGGGCTAATCGACTGCGGCTGAATCCTGACAAGATGGAGGTGATGTTAGTGGGTAAGACAATGGACTTGGCGGCCCCCATCATTGATGGGGTCTGTCCTCCATTGACCTCAAAGGTACGGAGTCTAAGGGTACTCCTCGATGCACAGCTCCGCCTGGATCTTCAGGTGGAGGCTGTGGTGAGGAGTGCTTTCCGCCAGTTGCATCTGGTGCAAAGGCTTCAGCCATTTGTTTTGGACTCTGACCTGGCCACAGTCATAGATTGTTTCATCACCTCTCGACTAGACTACTGTAACGCACTCTACGTGGGGCTACCCATGGTGACGTCTCAGAAATTGCAGCTGGTGCAGAATGCGGTGGCCCGTCTCCTAATGGGACTGGGCCACTGGGAGCATATTACACCAGCGCTCTGCTCTCTGCACTGGCTGCCGGCAGTTTTCCGGGCCCGATTCAAGGTGTTGGTTTTAATCTATAAAGCCCTAAACGGTCTAGGACCTGCCTATCTGCGAGACCACCTCACTCCCCGTTTCCTGGATCTGCCCCTGCGGTCATCCGGGGATGCCCTGCTCGAGGTCCACCAAGTTTCTCGGGTGGCCATGCAGAAGGCGGCGTTCTCGGTGGCCGTGACTATGGAACTCTCGGTGGGGGCCCGGCTGGCCCCGGACCTCCCCTCTTTTCGGAAACACTGCAAGACCTGGCTGTTCCCCCAAGCATTTGGCGGGGGAGAGGGGTGATAGTGGTTAGGGGGCAGGGGGGTTGTTTTCTCTGCTTCCTCCTTTATGATTGTTTTAATTGTTTTTTATTGTTGTAAGGCACCCCGAGCTGCCTGTGGCAGGGGTGGGGTAATACATTTAAAAAATAAATAAAAATAAATAAATAAATAATTACAGGCCACTTGTCCTCAGTAATAGCTCTTCCACAAACCCACCTGAACTCTTTGTACAGCTGAAGTGGAGCCTCCAGATAGCCCCCAGCTATCTCCTCTCCAATTTATGCCCCAAACTCTTTAAATCCACCAGATTACTATTGTAGTCTACAGATTGTCAAGATGTCTTGGGTCCGGCAAAGAGACAAGGAGTCAAGGCTCCTCTTCAACAGCTTAAAGTAGGCGTTGGTGAAATAGCTTCTCAACCCTCTCTTGGGAAGTAGTAGGTAGATTAGTTCCAGCACTCATACTGAGGTTGCTGAAGTTGGCAACTATATTGCCTCTAGCATTTATCAGGTAGATCGATGTGGAAAGGACACACTGGTGGTTTACAGAGCCCCCTTTAGCACAAGACAACTTCAGAGCTAATAATAACAATACTGCGTTTTATTTTTATACTTCCCCCTCACCACCAAACAGCTTGGAGCACCTTACAAAAATACCCAATAAAAATACAACAAAACAATCTAAATTCAATTTAAAAACAACTTAAAAGGGGAAGTGGGGAGCACAGAATATATTAAGGGGAACCAACAATGGACCTGAAAAGAATCTAGACAACAAAAGGTGCTTTTTGAAGGTGAGGAGGGAGGAACTAAGATGAACATCTGGAGGGAGCGGGTTCCACACCAAGGAGCCCACTGACCCTCTTCTTGTTGGAGTGCCTTCAATACCGGCTCTTGAGGACTTCAAAACTCAAGAATAACAATTGCTTAGGGAAACACAGCAAAGGAATAATTTTGTAGAAAACTGGGGAAATTTTGGTAGCTATGGTTTCCCAAATATTGATTTGGGAGTGGCACGGCACTCAGTAAGTATCTTATTAACCTTTGTTGCATTTTTGACACTTAGAAAAAAATGGGAAATATTTCAGTCACCATCAACTTTTTTCAAACTTACATGGAGCTAGACGTCCCAGATGTTCCTAATATTTTGTTAAAACAGAATTTTAATGAGAAATTCACTTTGGACCATCATGTTTTTTTATTTGTTTTGGAGTTTTGCTTAAAATAAGGAAGACTCACACCGCTTTTAAACGAGGTGCTGAAAAGCGCCTCCTGAGCCCCACGTTGAGAGAAAAGCTGCGCGGGGAGTGTTTACATGCTCCCCGCACTGCCGGAAGTGACGTGCTCCCCATTGCCAGCAGCGGTGGCGGCTGGAGATGCGGGTTCTTTGAAGAGGTGTGTTCTGAAAGCCTGAAAAGTGAGGCTTTCAGAATGCGCCTCTTCAAAGCACCACATCTCCAGCCGCCACCGGCAACAGGAAGATATCACTTCCGGTACCGCGGGGAGCGTGTAAACACTCCCTGTGTGGCTTTTCTCTCAGCACGGGGCTCAGGAGGGGCTTTTCAGCGCCTCATTTAAAAGTTGTGTCAGTTTCACAAAAAACTGAAATGTTTAAAGTGTTGAAAATGTCAACATTTCAATAATGTTTCAATAATCACATTTGTATTGTTTTGGCTCTCACATGATGTTTGGAAAGGAGGGCCCTTTTCACATAGGTCGCGGTGGGTGGGGGGATGGGTGTGTGCCCGCAGTGGGTCGAGGTGGGTGTGCAGTGGTGGGTCCTCTGAAAACTTTGGAAAACTTCAGAAGTCTCAATTGAGTGCTGGCAGCACTACACACGACTGGAGTAATCCAGATGATTGACCCTCGAGCTTCTCTGAGCTAGGAAACTAAACTTAGTGCCATATTTGGTAGGAGGGGGTATGGCAGGGGACAGCTGAGTTATGCATAAGTCAGATGGCAAATTATGAATGGCTGGCAGAGGCAAAATAAAATTTGCTGTACATACAGTCATTTTCCATTCTCTACTGACTTTGGCTGTGTGTGCTACCCTGCTGATTTGTAAGTAACTGGCTTGGGGGGGCGGGGGAGGAAGGGCAGCCTTTCCTGTCCTGTCCATAGGGGTAATGCTGGGGGAGGGGGTTTAGTTGTTTCCACCATGCAATTATTTTTTTTAAAGATAAGTGGGTGCCACACTGCTGCTGCCTGGCAACATGAAGGCCAGAGGGATCTTTTGCTCCACTTCCCCTGGCCTGGGCTATCCATGTTACCAGTGCCACACCAATGCCATGCCTTTTTAAAAAAAAATAAGCGGGTGCCACTGCTGCCCGCTGTTTGCGCTGCTCGGCACCATGGTGGCCAGAGGGATCTGCCTAGCTCCACTTTCCCTGGACTGGGCTTTCCATATACTAGGGGCAATGCTGGGGGTTGTCACCAGTGCCAAATATACTTCAAGTTTGGGTGCTGCTGCTGCTGCTGCTTGCACTGCCTGTTGGCAAGTTGGCAGCACCCTAGAGGCCAAAGAGGGATCACTTTTGCTTTGGTTTCTGTGGGCACTGCGACTGTACTTTGTTCAACTTTGCCAAGGTGTGACCGATCACTGGGGCACAGGGAAAATATACTTTCTTTCTGGTTTAAAATAATATGGCATGTTCCAGGGGAGGGGGCTTGCCTTGCATAGGTGGGTACTGGGAAGGCACAATGGAGGCTATTGTGTGGGTGGGTGGGTGAATGTCTGTTTTCTTTCTTGCGGGTGTTATTATGTCTGCTGGGCTGGCTTTTTTTGTTTGTTTCTGCCCGCAGTTGCACTTTTGTGGGTTTGTCTTCTTGAGCAATTGTCCCACTTTGGTTAGCCTGCTTTTCTGGGCACTGTTTGGTTAGCATAATGATTTTAAAGTGGGTGAACTTGGTGCTGATGGTGGGCCATGATGTGGGTACTGCTGGCTTTTTATTTGGTTTTCAGTACACAGTTGCACTGTTTGGGTTTTTCTTCTTGAGTGATTTCTCACTCTTGCTGGCTTCCTTTTCTGGGCACTACATGATTTTAAAGTGGGTGCACTTTAAAATAATTAAAGGAAAGAGTTCTGAAGTTCTGAGTACCGGGGATTTCCAAAGTCCGGAGTTCTGAGTTCCAAATTCCAAGTCCTCAGAAAAAGTTCCAAAGTTTGGCCGATAACTTCGGAATTTGGTCTGAGTTCCTGGAAGGCCTATTCATTGCAGCCCTAATTTTAACAAGTATGTGAATATTTGTTTCAATGCAAATATACAATCAGATATCTGAGGTGTTCTCTGAAAATGCAGATAATATTTGTGAATACAGAACCAGCTATTCAATTTCAGCATTACTAGAAACTGCCAATTGAAGAACATTTTTACGTCATCTTTAGTGTCACAGATTTAATGCTTCATCATACATTTTTGCAAGGAGAAATGGCCTTAGTCTTCCGGGAGCATTTATGGAATTGGCTGTAAGAAACCATGAGAGCAATCTGCAGCCAGCAAGCTTGTTTAACATTGGGATATGGGAAAGCGTGTGACTTGAGTGACTCAATGTCCTCACAAGAGGAACCTCGGATGGAAGGAAAGTAGCTCCCCCTGTTCCTGACTCCTGTTTCTTGTGGACCAATCCCTTTGCTTTGGACTAGGCATTTTGAACACTGCATTGTCTTGTGACATTTTGTCCTCACAGCTTTCTATTTCCCTCCAGAGAAGGATATGGATCAGATTCCCCACTCCTCCACCTACATGTATGTCTCCAAAGGCAAACTTAAAAAGAGAATTATCCATAGAGTTATTATGGTTAATGTTCTTATAGCTTGTACCATATAAACTAATGAATTTCTGGACAATGAAATGGACTGTGATGGGGCAGAGATATTCAAGGGGAGGGCCTATCAAGCTTAATATTTACATAGAGCATCAATTTATGAAATAAAGCTGGGAGAAGTGGGGTAATTCGCAGTAACAGCTCAGGCAACATTTGCAGTATTCTGCAACGACGCTCAGATAATATTAAGGGGATTGTGCAGATAAACGTGCCACTGATTCTCTGATTGGGGTCATGTTTCTATTGCTACTAAAGTAAGTCTTTATTTTCAAAAGAAATTTGTCCTTGTCTTTTATCTGGGAGAATACCATCCGCCACCAGCATTTTAAGAAAAAGACTAATTATCTTAAGTGTTGATTATGAAGAGAGCTAGAATCAAAATCTCCCTATTCTAACACTGGCTGGTTTTGCATGGATGCCCTCTCCCTCCCCCCGCCGCCCCCCAGGTGCGCTGGTGGGTGGGTGAATGGTGGGCTTTCAGACAAATGCCACGGCGGTGGGGGGGGGTGCATGCGCACTCCCGCACAACACCCACCGTCACCCATCCATGGAGCCATCCGGCAAACCGAAGGAGGCTCCATGGGTGGAGATGGGTGTGCGCTCATGGAAAAGGCTGCACACCCACCTCCACCCACCACCGATGCACACCCATCCCCCACCCACAGCGTCTGTGCAAAAACGGCTACTGTGCAGACTGTCGAAGATCTGGGGGTGGGGTGTTGCACATGATACCAAATGAACAAATAATAATATATATTTTTAAAAAAACACCCACACAAAAACTCAGCTACATGATGGCACAGGGAATCTCTCGGTCTTTTATTTAAACATTCTTCATCGAGAGAGTAAATAAACCCCTTTCTACCCATGCCAAACGAAGGCATCACTAGCTGAAGAAAATGTTGCTAATTTTATAGTAAATCTGTGTCTGTGATTTAATTCTAATCAAATGGCACAAACGTATAGATTGGTATCTGCCATACTAAAAATGCACACGGGAGTATTAAGATTTGTTTTAAGCTTTGGGGTTTGGAATTTATTTTTTTTAATCGAGAGATAAAAATTGAGAGTATTTTGTGTTGGCTAATAAAAAGCTTGATAAATGACAATGAAGTGTTTGTGTGACTTTCTAATAGTGCTGGTATTATATCTCAGAAAAATTCATCATAACAAATATATGACATACAACAGCAATACTTAATCCTCATACGGAATTTGAAAAAGAAATAGACTAGTTAATTACCTTCTGGGGGGAAAACCTGTACAACTTTCAGTTATGTCAAAGACTGAATTAATATGCAGGACATAAATTACTTGATTAATTCTGATCATTACTGTTTTCAGATAATGTGCTTGCTACTTATGTCATTAATATTTCATTATTTATGTTATGTTTAGTAATAGTTTAAAATCTTTTTTGTTGTTTTCTCAACTAATTTTGGTCCCCAAATCAGCAAGGTATCTCAAACACTTCTTAGGAAAAGCACAGTTTTATTTAAATGTAACTTGTATGTCCTACATACTTTTAATTCCAAGCAAGTAATCACCAGATCAGATTTAGATTAAACTCTCCTATAAATGCACATATACTTTACAACACACAATGAGAAATTATAGTACTTCAAGTATGCATAAATATTAATTACTTTTATTGGAAAGCAATGTAAATTCACCAAACGTAAAATACCATAAAACACAGTAGTTATTAAACACTATATCTACTGTGTTAGTTTATTTATGTTAAGCAGGAAAATACTCATATCACAGATTTCATATGCTATTCAGCTATTTAATCTCCAAAGTCTCCAATAAAAATGTTTTGAATCAAGTTAATCTACATACCTAGGTTGTGAATAAGCAAACATTAAAACTCACATCTAAAATACAGGAGGTGCAACATATCAGAAACAATCAAGTCTTAAGTCTACATTTACTTCTTAATGGTATTCTTCTGGTATTCCAAAATATACAAATGTCTACAGCTTTCACAAACAGTTAATATTTCATTAAAATATAGTATGTACTAAGAAATATGCAGTTGTCAAACTAGGTAGATATATATGTTTGAGTAAATATATACAACATTTAAGCTGTTTTATTCCAGAGGAAAAACAATAATATGCTAATGATGGAGGTAACAACAAGGCAGAAAGAAGAAATTAACCAAAATAGAAACAGTCATTATCAAAAGCTAATGATTACAGCACTGACACATATTCTTCACTGATAATATTCCCAATAGGCAAAGAGAGTTTATAATTTTCAGAGAAAGCCCAATATTGTCAGCTAATTTATTTTCTTTTCCCTTCTCCGTTTTTGTTTTACATGCTAACACAAATCTCTTCAATTACTTGTTATGAGACGCCCCCCCCCAAAAATTGGAAAAAACCCCACCACTAGCACAAAATTAGTTCCTATAGAAATTAATTCCATTAATGCTCTGTCCAACTTATAATAATGCAGTTTGAAAGAAAAACAAAATATTGTTTGAAATAGCATCCTCTAAAGCTATTTTAACAAAAGGGTTTGTGGCCTTGTCACGAAAAACCTTGACCCTTGACCTTTTCTCAGCTAAGAGAATTAAACATCCACAGTCTTGTGCATCATATGACTGTTTGTTTTGTACTAACATTTTCCTTCTTCCTCTACTTCTGGGTAATAGGGGAAAAAGCTCTAGTCTGAAACAGCATAAGTCTGCTTCTTAACAGTCATGTGACTTTTTTTTTTTTTTTTTTTTACTAACAGCCATGTGCTCTCATATCATTTTACTGGTATCGGATCTCCCAATACTGGATTTAGAATACCAAATTTTTAACATTNTTTTTTTTTTTTTTTTTTTACTAACAGCCATGTGCTCTCATATCATTTTACTCTGAAATAACTATGCGGATTTCAGCTCAAGCTGCCTTTACTTATAATGCATGACATAGCCCGTGAGGGAGCATGAGAACCGTCTCTCTTGAAAAGCAAGGTTCTCATAGTTGGCCTGTAACCATGGAAGCAGATGCCTTTTTTGCTTACCCTGCTTACCTCTTTGCAGCCACGAGCTGCTCCCTATTGTTAAAAGGGGTATGCCTTGATTTTTCTTCATCGTGACCGAACTTGCCTCTTCTTCAAAGGGCATGATGCTGCAGGTCATTGGTCTAGACTGTTTGCACGGTCCAGAGAACAGCCTTGATGTAACCCTTGCTCTGTCTGTGCCACACCACCAGCCGTGCGACTGCAGACTGTAGAGGGACATTGGAGATCTGTATTTGAAAAGAAGTCCGTCCGATTTTGCCATTGTGCCTTTTCACTCATCGATCGAATGAATATCGAACCTCCTGTCGTTGCATGTGTGAAATAGATAGCTTAGCAAGCACTTTTGTGCCCAAACCTGTGCAGTGGGCCAAAATGTTTTTTTTTTATTCCCAACTATTTTCCTTTGTAATATATTAATTTCCTATTTACAATAATGAATTAGGTCTACATCCAGTCTACATCTTGATGACCAAATTCATTTACTTTGGTTTACCTTACATCAACTTAGGATTGTTTTTCTTTCAAGGCTTTCACAGGTATTTTCCTTGCAGTCACATTTAAAGTCCCCTTCTCAGAAAAAAAAAAATCCCTCTTCTGATGAGTGCAAGCAGGGCAATTTTGAAGCGGACAGGAACAGCCACAACATTATGAGAACAAAACGCTAATCTTATGATTGATACCATATGAAATAAAACTAATTCAAGAAAGAAGGAATTTGGAAAGCATCCAAGATCATTTTAGTGTCTAATGAAATGCGAGTAGAATACAAATGAACAAAATAAAAATGCAATAGAAAATAGTATAGAAAACCACCACCACCACCCCCCACCCCTGATATGTGAGTAAATGAGTTGGGTCTCACAGAGACTAAATAATAAATTTTAAATCCTCTTCACACCAATGGAGTAAATCCAGTAAAACTTTCATCTGAAAACATGAGAAAACTGAACTACAAGTTGTCTAAACAATCATAAGCACATCATTGACACTTGGTAAATAACATTTTCACCTCTTATCATTAGTTGTCTAAATATTATTTATAATTATGTATTCTCCTTAAAAATAAAGTTCCAACTGGGAAATTAAGAAATTAGCACAAAAAGTCTGCCGAAACGTTGTGGAAATACATATGTAAAACATGACTTCTCAAAAGGCTCCCACGAATATGTGTAATTCTAATATGCTGAAACAAAAAACAAAAACAAAACAAAATTATAAACAACTAAAAGCCCTAAACATGGAAATGACAAGTTCTTGAAATCTTTTGGTAAACAAGTTTTCCTCTTCTTCTGATAGAATGACAAACTCTCTGAATACTGCCTGTCAAAAAACAATAACCTACTGACAGCGATCAGCACTTGCTCATTGTAAAATATGTCTGCCTATACTCTGTTCTAATAAAATTCAAAATGCATCAAAAAGGGCTTATATATTCTTCAGGGTGTTGCTTAGCAAGCATTGTCTGTATATGACATCAGTATATATATTTTTGAGATACTACTATCTCATACTTCAAGGCATACCTATTTTCTCTAATTGCCACAGGCAAAGGGGAGGTGCACTAAAGAATAAAGAAGGTTATTGTGACAGATGAAACATAATTCACAATGAGTACTCTTTTCATCCAGCCTTAAGTAGCAGAGGATTACTCCAAGCTGAATTTTGGGGGAGGCTGTATGACCTGATTTTAATAATATAAGGAAAGGCCACAGGCTGAAAGGGAATGTAAACCAATTATGATTTTGTAGAAGGTTTGGGATTTTTTTTGGAAGTAGAAGAACTGTGAAGCTGAAGAGAGAGTCTGAAGAGAGACGAGGAAAAACAGAAAATGCCAAGCAATAAAAGTTGGGATTTTCTGCAATGGATAATGATAAATGATTATATTATAATTCTCCTTCATTTGACAGTTAGATGAAATAAGATCATGCTATTTCTTCAGTAAACATGCGCTCTGAAAGTAGGTAAAACTAATTTTCATACATTTACCGAACTTATTTTGTTTCAGAGAAAATTTTACTTTAGTCTTCTAGCTAAGCTGTTCATTGACAGATTTGAAAGAGTCAAAATTAGATAACTGCTTTTCAGTAAAATCACTTTTTGCCAAACACCTGATAGTTTGAGACTTTACTGTAGTGCTTAAACTGTAAATACATATGTTTGCATGACTATTGTAAAAATACTGTTTCTTCATCATGTTTTTAAAAATACTTTAACAAAAGTAATTATCATTTTTTGAAAGTACACCACTAATTCTTCACTATTACTGTACCCCTTTTAGTAAAATTTAACAAAACTAAAATGACAAATGTTTCACTTGATTTACTAAAAAGTTAAAATGCTTGTACTACAATTTGTTTTATTACAATAGACATATATGTTAAGATGAATTAAGATTTCTTTAGTATTTCTATTTTATTTTTTGTGTTTTTTCTTTAGTTAATTCAGTTCTTCAACCTAACTTTATAACAACATTAACAGACATGGCTTTGCATATGTGATGGAAGGAAAGAAGCTGAAAATGACATTTATATTTCTTTTACAAACTAAAGCCATAGAAATATACTGTTTCAACTAATCCTAAAAATTTGTTTTCATGTATTTTGTAATTTACTGCATACTTTATAAAAATGTGTCGGGAGCATTTGTAGCAATAGAAGTTGCATTAGTATTAATTGGAAATAAATTTTTAGTAAGGAGTCTGTGTATAGTTTTACTCCCCCCTACCCCCCTTTAAATATAAAGATCCTTTATGAGACTGCTGACATATATCATGCCAAATAAAATGATATAACTTCTCAACAGCATAATGTATGCTTAAGCAGATGGTTTCTAATGTATTAGACTATTCAAATTAAATAAACACATGAATTAAAATTCTTTAAACCACTTAAGGGAGCCAGTATAACATTGCTTATTTTCTGTAATGTTTATTACAGTATTGTCCTCTTATGATCATTCTTCAAAACATTCTTCAAAATAATAATAATAATAAAAGACGGGTACTGAATTAACTATGTAACGAAATAGCTTGATGCCTTTATAATGTGCTCTGATTTAATAAACTACATGGTATAAGCCTTTATTTGAACAGTACATTGAAAAACAACGAATTATCAGGAAAATGCTACGAGCATTAGTCAGAGAACCAAAATATAAGCAATAACTTTAACATAATTTGTGAGGAAAGTAGTAGCTAAAAGAATATTCCACCATGAAACAAGTAACAACAAAAACAGTATCTCTGAGACCAAAATATTTATCTGTCTCACTTCTGTGGTAATTTACATTGTAGCATATTTATAAAGAAGAAAATAATGCACAATCTTCATATTTAAACTGTTTAAATTAAGCCTGTAGGCATAAAACTCTCAGTAAGCTTATTTTTTTCCATTTTATACTCATAATTTTGTTTATTACTATTTTGAAAAAGCTTAACGGAATTTCTTAATCTTCTAAGAATAGTTTCCTTTGAATACAGTAGTAGTAGTGTCCTTAAAGTATTGGCGTGTGTTGTAAAGATGTGAGAGAGTAAACATATTAATACAATATCTTATAAATTGTCAAGTAGTAATTTTAGTATTACTGAAAATCCAAAGCAACAATTTGAGCAATGTATGCTCTACTCATAAATTCACTAAAACGTTTGGATTAGATTTATTACAATTAACTTAGTTTGTTGAACTCTCTTTAGAATTAATTACAAGACAGCAAAAAAAAAAAATACTGATGGCATCACTGTTCATAAACTAGATATACATAAACTAAAAACAAATATTCTAGATCAGCATATAAATGGGGAAATTATTTATATAGACACCTAGGTTTAATATTAATATCATAACATTCCAGTTTATGGTCCATACGCTGTATGTTATGTATTACATATTCCTGAATTAATAATCTTTCAGTCAAAACAAAAACATTTATATGACAGCTCCTCCTAATTTCTGTTACTAAAAATGATAGCAGTCTGGATATGAACTAAATTCATACAAACTACAACATTTTTTTTTTTTTCAAAAGGCCTAAAATCTTATTTTTAGCCTCAATAGTGATCTCATTACTACATACCCTTTAAGGCTTTTAAATATACATGTTTTTATAACAACTTCACATTCACTGTGCTGGAAAAGATGCAGCAGTTCAGGGAGCAACACTGCAAATGCAAAAAAAAAAATCCAAAAAAAAAAAATCACAGACTTTGATTTCATAAGACAAGCTGGATAGGAGTCAAAGCTGCCACATGCAGTGTGAAAAAATGCCACCCTGGTGTGAACAAAGAGTTTAAAATGGAGTCAAGAAGCGTGCAAGCTCAATGTCTAAGCTTTTCCTGTGAATTGTTCTGCCACAACCTGCAGGACATCAAGAGGCTGGGAAGAATAGAGAGCTCTTGGAAGCAACAACAGAGAAACACTGGCAGTCATGAGCGTGAGAGTTTCTTTTGTTTTGTGCATGATTACAATGAGCTGTTTTACTAAAAACAGAAAACAAATTAAAAAAACCCAAAAATAAAGTCACAGACTGCGTAAAGAATCTGGGGAGGGTGCATTAATTGTTATCCTTCCTTAGTTTGCAACATGGTAAAAGGATTTTTCAATCGGATAATTCATTTTATGGGCCTCAGCGACCAATACAGAAAATAGAAGGATAGATGCTGCCTGAAAAATCTCTGTGACTGTGTTGAGCAAACAGCTGTGAGGAAATTTAAAATCCCCAATGGATTCAATTTTTTTTTTTAAATGTCTGGAAATCAACATGCATTTTAAAATATATAGAAATAGCAGTGCTCCTGATTTGGACAAGTACATCTTTTTCATTTTCCCTCTTGCTGCTTTTATACCACTGTAATCTGCATAACCAATGCAGAAAACTTCTTCTAAATATAATTTTATAAATGAGTGCATAACAACTCCAACTGTCTCAGGTCAAAATGTTATGAAACAACTCTACTCATAATATTTAACACATTGTGGCTGCAGAAATAAAAATGTTTCCCTTCAATCAAAGAGAATTGTTATTTTACATATGTATTAAATAGTATGGCAAAGGTTTAATGCTATAAGCAATGCTATTTTAAAAGATATAGCACACAGTTGCTCCTATTTCTAATCAAGATTAATGTTACACATCCAACCAATAATTCCACTATCCCATTTTCTAGCAAATAAATGAAGTTGCAGGCCTGTTATATAATATTACATTTGCTTCCAGTATTAAGGACTAGGTCTAAAGCCACCACTTTTCTACTGTTTATGAATGCAGATCAAGACAGGAGCATTATTCTATTTACTCTTTGTAACTATGGATAGAAATCAATCCCTTACTTTCATTACAACCACACAATCAATTCCATTTAAAGTATAATACAACGGCCAAGTCCAAGGACAATATGGATCTCTGAAAAACTCTCTTGCTATCTATGGAAAGTATTTGATATGGCTTCTAGTATGATTTCTCTTCTAATTAGTGTACAACTAGCTATGAAAAAACAAATATAGTTTGATTCTACCTAACTGTAATTAAGGGTATAAAATAGAAATAACAATAATTAATTTACCAGTCCCTGAACCAGTTCCTAAATAAATCATCCAACCACATAAAAGAGAAATCTGTCCAAACCCAACTCATGTTAGGCCATATAACATATTTTATATTGCAATAGTAGATGCATCATATGACATGAATATGCACACAGATATACTTTACAGTTGGAGAATAAAGACAAACAGTCCACGTTAGAAGTAAAGATTTTATCAATCAGAAAACTGCTCTCAAATCCCCACTTCTCTCTAATCTTCCTATGCTCCACAGGAGCGGGGATGATGTTTGGGGTTCCATCTCTGAGTTTCATGAAGGACATCAAAGAAAGGTATGTGAAAATAGTCCATGCAAATAGTCTCTCTCCCTGCTCACTTGAGTACTTCTATATAGTAAATAATAGTTAGCTATAGCTTAGCTAATACAAGCAAAGTGCTTGGTTTTATTCATACTTGCTTGCTTCCATAACGGTGGAGCAAATTACCAAAGGAAAGTAGCCTGTCCAGTTGTAGAACTGAATATTACATTCTTCACTATAAGTTCTTTTTCACTATGGGTCCTTTACATTTACTTTTTGACTTCAAGCTACATTTCCTCCTCTGCCTCAGTAGCTGAGCTTTTTGTGACCTAGTTTTCTCCAGATCCTCATTGGAAAATAAGCTTGTCAAATGCATAAAACTATAAACAAATAACTCATGAAGTGAATGAAAAGTGCTCTGTACGCAGGTTTTCAGCAAATCAAATTGCCTCTGGTTTGCAACTGCTGCACTAACACGCTGTCTTGAACAGTACTGACATTTTTCTCTATGTTCATTATTTTATTGATCAAGTTGTGCAGTTGGAAGCCCTCCCTCAATAATACATCAGAGAAGCTGTGAAACATTCAACATAGAACACATGATGCTGGACTATTCTGGAATGTGTTTTTGTGTAGCAAATATTAAGCTTTTTCTAGAGAATGAAATTATGTTCAAATGCTGTAGCTGTCAACAGTTTTGAAGGTAAACTTGAAACCACTCGAATGAAACAGTCACCGTTTGCTTCAAAATCACCATTATTTTAAAAGCCACACTCAAACTGTTGTTTCTCCAGACTGGTGACCGGACATTAGAACAGACAAGCAGTTAGTCAAGTCCCCCACTAGCTAGCTGGAGTCCTGGTTAGTAGTATATCATGCTCATTACTGTAGCTGAGACAAACTTGCGACTCTTGTGACTTAAGAGACAGTTTCACAATAAATAGCTATGGGTGAGCTAAAAATGTTTTATCTACTTCGCTACTGGAAAGTCACTATTCACAGATCTTGCAACCAAAATAATTCTCAGAGCCTAACTAAAATATAGTAGCAAACACACTAACCAAAGGAATATAGTTTTGGGGAATTGTGAGGGAAGAAACTGCCCTGACAGACTTGCGTTTACTCCCACTACAAATCTTAAATAAGCAAATGTAAACATCTTTTTCCTCCTGTTCAGCTGTGTTGACTTGCCACTGCTTCCCTTGCCCGCAGCAGCACTCAGTTTTTTCAGCGCTCCTGCTCCTTTTTACTTTCCATCCACTGCCTGTCTGCCAGCAGTGGTGCTAATGCACCCCAGAAGGCTTCATTCTTGTCAGTCACACTGACTGCAGTGTTCTAAAGTGCCTTTGCAGGTGAATAGGACATGGGAACTAAACAGATTCTACGCGCAGGAAGGGAATTCATACTGTGAGAAGTACTAAAAATGAGGGGTCAAGGTTAATTAATGAGAAGCATGGGTGTTGGGGGAATGAAATTCACTGCACCTATATAATACAGGTGACTTTTTGTATTAAACATTTATTTAAAATTTATTTTTCCTATATAAAACTGAAGGCAAGGTTAAAGGGTGTCTGCCAGAAGAGCCTGTATTTATAGCCCTTCTATGTGGTTTGCAAAGAAACCAGGGCAACTGAATTTGCATAAGTACCAATCTACAGTAACTTCTATCTGCAAGGAGGAAGAAATACAAGAACATGATTGTGGTTTGTGTCACATGATTGTGGTTTGTGTCAGAGGCCCGAGGTTCTTTGTTTCATCTAGGTCACTGGTCCCAATTATTGGAGTGCAGGCTAACTCTCTAGTCACAATCTGTAATGTAGATATACTACATCACTCATCCTTAGATTTTTGGGTAACGGAAAAGTATAGGCCTGGATCTCGGGCCACCGGTAATGGTGCAGGCTTGCTGCCATGTTTTGGGCTGGTAAGGACTTTATTTTGTACTGTTGGATTAGCCATGATAGCAAGAGTTCATACCTTTCCCAAAAAAGTCCCTCTACCTATCAAGTAGGATAGGCATGTTACTGTGCCATTTTACAATCTTTGGCAGGCATCCAACCTATGTAACTCTGGAGAAAAAATGGAAACAAGTCTATGAATAATGAATGAGGACATAGTTAAGAGAAGACCTCTCCCAAAGATGAATGAAAAAGGGGTTGGTACCCCCCAAAAGAGAGGAAGTCCCAGCAATGGCACTGTGATGCTTATATGATGCAGGGGAGCGGGGTGGGGTGGGGGCTGATTAGCGTTTTGAGGTGGTACAATGGAAGAAAGTTCTTTGAGCTCTTCTTCAAGGTATAACAATGGAGAAAGGAATTTTTGGGTACCTGCACTGGTCTGTTTGGGACCAGAGACCTAGCTGGGTCAGACCTCTGACACAACCCACAATCATGTTCTTGTATTTCTTCCCCCTTGCAGACAGAAATTACTTTAGATTGGTGCATAATGCTGGTTTCCTTGCAAACAACACAGAAGGGCTATAAATAGGCTGTTCTGGCACTAGATAAGGAGGGGAAAGGGACCATATGTGGTTGGATGTATCTGAGGCCGCTGGGTGAGATCATATGGAGATTTGGCGAGAGGTGCCATTAATACGATGACACCCGTGACCCAGCTGTGTCTCTCCTTTTCATCCAACCCAAGTCTTTCAGTCTTGGGGCTGCCATTGGGACTGGATGCTTTTCACCAACCCCTTCTGGTGAGAAGGCTACATCGCTTTCTATCAGATTTGGACTTGGCCAACATCATCCATGCTTTCGTAAACTTGAAGCTACACTACTGCAATGTACTCTAGGCGGAGCTGCTCTTGATAACTGTTTGAAGCTGCAGTTGGTGCAGAACATGGTGGCCTGCTTTCTTTTGTGGGTAGATCAGTGGAAACATATTGTACAAGAGCTCCAGAATCTGCATTGGCTACTAATAGCTTTCCAGGCACAATTCACAAGGCATTTTCGTCAAAAAGCCCCTTATAGCCAATTATCACTCTGACCTCAGGGAAGACTCCTTCCTGAACCCAAATGAGGCAATCAGTTAGACCCTGAACACCTGGACCCACCAATTAGGCACTTGACATATAATTATACTATCCAGAAACCAGAACACTTCACCAGTCCCGCCTTCAGTTAAAGACATCTTTGATGCTTCAGGAAGAAGGGGGGGGGGGGTATTACTATGTTAAAAAGATAAAAATAATTCTTCCTGTGGCATCAAAGAAGTCTGGAGGTGGGACTTAAGACCAAGTTCTTTTAACTTAATCTCATAAGGTAGGTTCTCCATTCCCTCTACTCATCCTGGTTCTCCCTGTTGCTATTTAAATTCATCATTCTTTAACTTCGGTGACCAAAACTGAACACTTCGGTGACCAAAACTCCAGATGGCAGCAACAATACCTCCCTATCCTTACTGACGAAATACATCTGTGATGAAAGGCTACCTTGCCCAGCCATGAGCCCTTGCAGGACCACTGCCACTTAAAGTTTGTTCACTGCCATGACCTCCATTTCATCTTTCTGGTGGTTATTTTCTATATTGGGAGGGAGGGGAAAAGTTGTTCAAGTTCCTTTTCCACAGCACTCACTGCATCTCTGTTGTTCTGTGCTCCTGGGAAGTCCCATTGCTGGTGCAGAGGGTCTTTCTTCTGTGACTTAGATCCCAGTAACGGATGTCCAGTCGATGCCATGGGCCTACACCCATGGTGCTATGGCCTCTGCCTGAACAAAGTGTTATATAGACAGTGATCCACCTTTGAGAGGGATGGATCACAGCTTCTGTATTCTCAACGCTCCCTGGATTTGGAGTGTCCTCTTTCATAGCCTCAGTCCTTTTCCCACCTAGCCCACTAGGCACTGCCCTTACTTAGAGCCCTAGCCCCTCTGGGCGTGCTGATTTTCCACTACTTGGAGTTCTATTCCTACTCCCATTTTGTGATCCATCAAACCCTAGGGCCTTTAGATACTCCACTTGGGGATTTAGGCCGACTTCCATTTTGGCCTCTGGGTCTACTTGTCCTCAGCTGGAATTCCCTACCATAGACCCACTGCCTTGACATGTGGCTCATTCTCCTCTTATGGGGTTATGGATTGGTCCTGGATCGCCTTCCAAGTTCCCTCTGATGACTGGGCTACTGTTTCTGCCTGATCCTTCTTGGATTTGCTTGCTCCTCATGGGGACCCATAACACTGACACCAGGCCCTTGGATAAACCCTCAGGATCCCTTTGGGCTTACCCTCATCAGTCACCCACAATACTGGGCCCACGTCCTTAGACCTCAGAGCAGACAAAGGTGGGATACATCAGCTTCTTATCACTGGGCTTCTCTCAGCCCCCATGACCTGAACCCCCTTCTTCTCTAGACCTGGCTACCAGCTGCAGGTACTGCACCCTTTGCTTCAAGTTTGGCTACTAGCTTTCTCATACTCTTGGCTCATACTCTCACTTAGGCACCACCCTTGCCATGAGCTCCAAGGCAGTTTGCTCTCCCCAAGCAGCTCCAGGTACCACTAAGGCATAAGACCCTACCCTTCAACGCCTTCCTGAAGCTCCTTACCCCTCTCCCTGGTTTAGGGTAAGGACTCTCACCCCCCTCCTCAGCAGGGTGACACAGCTGACTTAGGTGCTCCTTCCCCTACTGTCTCCAAACTGCCTTCCCTTTTCTGGCTGGCTGGCTTCCCCTCTGTAAGCTCCACCCCTTCTGGTCACCTGACTGTCTGTGTTTTTGGTCCCAGCTTAACCCTTTTTTTGCTGGTCCAGGTGAGCAAGTGGTGGGGCACTGTGGGTTTGTTCCTCCAGGAACTTACCCACAGCACTTCACCGCAACATCCCAGAATAGCATTTCCCTTTTTTTGCAGCTGCATCAGACTGAAGATTCCAGTGTCATAGCTACCATGGAAGAGTTAGAGAGCTATGCTGAGCCAGGCTGTACATTCTAGGTGGTGGCGGGGGTGGGGGTGGCAGAAGGTGGGGAAGGGTTGCAAGAGGCCTGAGTACGGTGAGGAAATTTTCAGAATGTGTGGAGGAGGAAGCGGGGCCAGTAGTCTGCCCCCAGTCACCACATCCACTTTGAAAATCTCCAAGTGGCACTCAGGCTGCTTGCAATAGGTCCCACTAGGAAACACGTTTTTAGAGTGGGCAGGGGTGGTATGTTGGCCCTGCCCTTGCCCATTTAAAAAGCCCCGATGGGTAGGGCTGAAGCAAAACATCCATTTATTTTTTTGCAGACTTTTTCTGCACGTGCACAAAATGGCAGCACCTGTGCTGTACGTATGCAAAACATCAGCAGTCATACTGCACTACTACATTGAACATGCGCAAAACAGGAGGAAAAGCAGATCTCTGGCAAAATGTGAACCTGATCATATGCTGGTCTTCGCTTTGCCGGAACTACTAGAACAGCCTGATCCATTGAAAACAGAATCTAAGCTGGAATTTCATTACAGCCCCACTGACAGGGTTGCTACCACTCCGGAGTTGAGAAGGGCTGATGGGAGCTGGGGCAACGCTGCTGCTTTTGGGGTGGGGAGGCTGAGGCTCACTGAAAGCTCCATTAGGAGGGGAGGGGAGGGGTACCCAGGAACCCTACTACAAGCTGCCCACTTTTGAAATCAGCATGGCCCCTGGCTTCCCCCTCCCCCAGAATAGTGGTATCCTATCATTAATCCCAGCTGCCCCTCCTCCCCACTGGTGTCAGTTGCAGTGACTCCCACCAGACCCCCGAGGGAGGCAACATGGCTCCCAGACACACACACACAAGGTAAGCCCTGTCCTCCGTCCTGGAGGTCCCCCCTTTCTCCTTGGGGAGCCCATTACTAGGACAGAAACCCAGGCCCTGCACAGCCTTGCTATACCCCTGGATTGCTTATAGTCATTTTATGTTCATGTAAAACTCCCAAGTCTCTCCCCTCCTCTGTGCTTCCAACTGATAAGTTACTAGCTAATAGCCAGGCCTCACTTATCTAATTATGCTTTTACCAATTCTAGTGTTCTCTATGATACGTAAGAGTTTTCCATGCAGCGTGCATGCCCTAAAATGGAACACCAAGGCTAGGCTAACAGATGTATAAATATCTTAGTCATTTTTACTGCCTTTCTTAACTATAGGGAAAACATTTGCTATTTTCCAATCATTAGGTACCGCCAATAAATTAACAGATTTGTTAAATATCATTTCTAACAGACCTACAAGTTCACGTGTCATCTCCTTCAATATTAAAAAGTGCCGGTCCAAGAACTGGCCCCTAAGGTTGCTGCGTGAATAAGTGCGCACGCCTGTGGCTGTGTGTTTTCAGTTTTGTTGCCTCAAATATTTATTTTATTTTAAAAACTTATTACCCTGCCCCTCCTGCCACAGGTAGCTCAGGGCAGCTTATAACAATAAAACAATTTAAACAATCATAAAAGGAGGAAGCAGAGAAAACAACCCCCTATCCCCCACCCATCACCCCTCTCCCCCGCCAAACGCCTGGTGGAACAGCCAGGTCTTGCAACATTTCTGAAAAGAAGGGAGGTCCGGGGCCAGCTTGGCCCCCACCAGAAGGGAGTTCCATAGGCGCAGCACGGCCACCGAGAACGCCCTCTCCTGCGTGGCCACCCAAGAACCTCAGGGGACCTTGAGCAGGGCATCCCCGTATGACCGCAGGGGGCGATCCAGGACACGGGGAGTGAGGCAGTCTCGCAGATAGGCAGGGCCTAGACCATTTATTAGTTATTATTATTATTATATATAGCACCAGAAGTGTACCTGGCGCTTTACAGAGAATAAAATAGACACGGTCCCTGCCTCAGGGCTTACAATCTAAAGACAAGGGGAGGGGAGACAGGGAAGGGGGAACAGAGGGAGAGACAAGGGATGCAACATTCACGAGGATGCGAGAACTCAGGTGCATGTTCTTGGCTTGGCTACAGTAAATGGGAATTTGCAGATAACAGTTAGGGGATAATCCTGGGTGGGGATGATTAGCAGGAGTTAGGAAAGGTGGAGCAGAAGAGGTGGGTTTTGAGGAGGGACTTGAAGGTGTGGAGGGTGGGGACAAGGTGGATGAGGGCAGGGAGGGAGTTCCAGGCATGCGGGGCAGTGAGGGAGAAGGGACAAAGGCGGTTGGGGGAGCAGAGGAGGCGTGGGAGGATGAGGGAGGGGATGGGATTGGAACAAAGTGCTTGAACAGGTGTTCGGAGGGAGAGCAGAGCAAAGAGGTAGGGGGCAGCAAGATTATGAAGGGCTTTGAAGGTGAAGACAAGGAGCTTGTGCAGAATACGCTCAGGAAGCGGAAGCAGGAGGAGAGGAGAGGCTGCACATGGTCAAAGTGACGGGCTAGGTGGATGATCCTGGCAGTAGAGTTTTGAACAGAGATCAGGAATGAAAGGTGAGAGCGGGGAAGGCCAGCGAGGAGGAGGTTACAATAGTCAAGGCATGAGATGACAGGGCGTGGATGAGAGTTTTGGCAGAGGAGACAGACAGAAAAGGGTTTGAAGGTGAGGTGCGAGTCGAAGATGAAGCCCAAGCTACGGGCTTGGAGGACAGGGAGGATGTCAATGGCAATTGACATGGAAGAGGGAGAGGAAGGATTGGGAGGGAAGATAAGAAGTTCAGTTTTCGCCATGTTCAGTTTGAGTCGGCATTGAGACATTCAGGCGGAGATATAGGAAAGACAGTTGGTAAGATGAGCTAGGAGAGAGGGAACGAGTGGAGAGATAGAGTTGAGTGTCATCAGCATATAGGTGGTATTGGAAACTGTGGGAAGCAATGAGTTTGCCTAGGGACTGGGTGTAGACAGAGAAGAGGAGAGGGCCAAGGACAGAGCCTTGCGGAACCCCGACTGAGAGGGACAGTGGGGAAGAGTTAGGAAGAGAAACATTAAAGGAGCGGCCAGAAAGGTAGGAGGAGAACCAGTCGAGGACAGAGTCCCAGAATCCCAGGGAGTGAAGCGATTCAAGCAGGAGCGAGTGGTCAACAGTGTTGAAGGCAGCAGAGAGAACAAGGAGGGCAAGAATAGAGTAGAGGTGGTTGGATTTAGCCACAAGAAGATCATTGGTGATCTTAGCAAGAGTGGTTTCAGTGGAGTGAAGGGGGCGGAAGCCAGATTGGAGGGGGTCAAGGGAGGGTTGATGGAGAGGAGGTCGAGGCAACAGGAGTAGACAACCCGTTTCAAGGAGTTTGGAAGCAAAAGGGAGGAGGGAGACAGGATGGTAATTACAAGGTTCAGAGGGATCCAGAGTGGACTTTTTGAGGATGGGGGAGACGGTGGCGAGATTTCCTCAAGGGAGGCAGGAGGGAAGGAGAACAGGAGAGAGGTGGGGCGAGGAGGGAGAGGTGGGGAGTGGTAGGGTGAGAAGACTTGGAAGCGATTTCCAGGAGGATCTTGTCAATCTTAGAGGTGAAAAAGAGAGCAAGATCCTGAGCGGAGAGAGAAGAGAGAGGAAGAAGACAGGGTGGTTTGAGAAGGGAGTCAAAGGTGGAAAAGAGGCGGCGAGGGTCCCGGGAGCAGGACTCAATGCGTGAGGCATAGTACTGCTGTCTAGCAAGGGAGATAGCAGACTTGAGCGATGAGAGGCTGAATTTGAAGTGGAGGAAGTCAGCGCGGTAATGGGATTTACTCCAGAGGCGTTCAGCAGCCTGGGTGCAGGAGTGGAAATGGCGAATAGTAGGGGTGAACCAAGGGCCAGGGTTACGGGAGCGAGCTGGGCGTGAGGAGAGAGGGGCAAGGGTTAAAACCAACACCTTGAATCAGGCCCGGAAAAGCACTGGCAGCCAGTGCAGAGAGTGGAACACTGGTGTAATATGCTCCTGGCGGCCCAATCCCACTAGGAGACGGGCCGCTGCATTCTGCACCAGCTGCAATTTCCAAGCCGTCACCATGGGTAGTCCCACGTAGAGCGCATTACAGTAGTCTAGTCGAGAGGTAATGAAAGCATGGATGACTGTGGCCAGGTCAGAGTCCGAAACAAACGGTCGAAGCCGTTGCACCAGATGCAACTGCCGGAAAGCACTCCTCGCCACAGCCTCCACTTGGAGATCCAGGCGGAGCTGTTCATCGAGGAGCACCCCTAGACTCCGTACCTGGGAGGTCAATGAAGGACAGACCCCATCAATGATGGAAGCCGCCAGGTCCATCGCCTTACCCACTAACATCACCTCCATCTTGTCAGGATTCAGCTGCAGTCTATTAGCCCTCATTCAATCCCTCACAGCCACCAGGCACCAAATAAGCATCGAGACTGCCGGACCTAGGTCTGTTGAAAAAGAGAGGTACAGTTCGGTGTCATCAGCATATTGATGACATTGTTCACCGAACCCCCCTAATCACCTCACCGAGCGGCTGCATATACATGTTGAACAGGCGAGGGGACAAAACAGAATCCTGCGGAACTCCACACAAGAGGTCTCGATATGATGAAAAACAATCCCTGAGAACCCACTGGGTTTTTCCGGTCAGGAACGAGCGGAACCATTCAAGAACAGTCCCACCCACTCCTACACAGTCCTGTAGGCATGTCAACATCATCTCATGATCAACTGTATCAAACGCAGCCGACAGATCTAACAGGATCAGCAGGGTCAAGGGACCCCGATCCATATCTTGGTGCAGATCATCTACCAAAGCCAAATATAAACTGTTAGGGTTTTTCACACTGAAGGGGTCAGATGTGTGGTATTGCTGTTTGGTTAACCTTGGTGCTCATGGGACTCCGCATCCAGTCAGGGTTGATTGGGCATTTTTACACACACCTTAAAGTGCTGGTCTTTCAATCTTCTGGCTTTACAAGTCCACAATTAAGTTCCAGAAGCATTCTATATATATATATATATATATATATACATATACATATACATATACATATACATATATATATATATATATATACATACATACATACATACACACACACACACACACACACACACACACACACTGCCCTGAGGCATTTCCTGGATGCATTCTTCACACAAACACTGCCCTGAGGCAGCCTAAAGTAGCCGCAGCTGTAGACGTGAGGGGCTGCCATGGAAACCAAGTGACCACAGGTGCCTGGAGCAAAGCAGTTTACCAGGAGAACTTTTTATACACAAAAGTTCTGGGAGAAGTTCTATGCAGAAGTTCAAAGAGTCAGATGTTTAAGATCTGGGCGAGTGATTTAGACACACAGAAAGTCCAGGATGTAACAGCAAACATGCAGGAGAAATGTGTGCGCGGAAAAACACCCATTGTCTACAGTGGGAGCGGGGGGGGGATTGGGCCCTGGCATTTGGAGCTTGGGGTACAGTAAAGTCTCATATGCTTATAAAAGCTTATCTTGGAAGACATATTCTGATTTATAAATGAAAAGATACTGCAAATATTTAGAGGAATGAGCTCGCTATCCATTATTCTCCCCTGAAACTTTTACAGCACTGCTGGTTCATGCAGTAAACCCATCCTTACACCTTCCTGTGACAACTCAGCAGTGATTTAACATGAGAGCACTGGGCGCTTTATGAGATCTAGGCAATTCTTTCCTCAACTTGCAACTTTATTTTTATGGGTTTAGTTTCACACCCTGACATTGTCTGAGCAGAGCTTATGGTGGTTTAACTTCTTTACTTTCCTCTTTTAAAATAAATAAATAAATAAATAAATCGTCAAGGATGGAAAAAGAAAATAAATCTCTTGCATTTTTCGCATACAGCAGCCAATACAATAGACTGTAATGGCTCCTTCTAATCACTTGGGAATTTTAAGTGCATTTTATTGACATGATAGTCCATTATAGGTCCTTCAAATTTGTTATGGTTTATTACATCAAGGCTTATGATTTCTTAGTATACATTCATAGCACACACTCAAACAGTCTCTTTAAACCTCACTTAAAAAACATCAAGCTATATGTGTTCCCTGTGTACAAAGAACTAATATTTGTATAGTATTTATTAGTAGGTTTTTAAAAAAGAAAATAAAGCTAGTGTCACTTTTTCATATGGCTCAGCAGGTTATGGTTTCAATTCCCCCAGCAGAATGTAATTTAGCATCCCAAAATGATGCTGTACTGTGTGAAGAGTGAATTGTTACAAGTCCCATCCTTCAAGTGTGATATTAAAATGAGGTCCCATCACACTGGCTGAGGTAGCTGTCTTCGCAGCAGATATGATCTCATGGCATTTTCTGGCAAAGATGGAGGTTATTCTCCATACAGGGCCAACATTTGTTTCCCGAAAGATGCAGATTTGTATGTCAAAGGTAACTGAGCATAAATGGTTGTTGCACTGATATATTCAAAGGCTCAAAGCAACTGTGTTGCCATCAAAAGGACAAGCAACCAGCTTTTCCCCCATCTGTGGTAGAAATCCACAAAATGGTGCTCACTTTTGCTCCTGAGCTTCTCCCCCTCTCTGCCTTAGCATTCCTTGTATTTTTTATTTATAACTTAAGCTTCTCCATAAAGGACAAGTTCGGTGGGGTTTCTGTGTTACTTAGTACCCTTAAAATGAGAGAGCTAGAGGCCGTACAAGAAACATCTTTCCAGACTGAGAGAAAGAAGCATGGAGAAAAGTGACTTCCATGAATTATTAAATTTCCTCTCTGTGGTAGGGTGGAAGTCTTCCACTGAGCTTTTATTGTATGAACTGGGGATAGCATGTCTGTAGAAGGGGAGATGGTGGCTGGCACTATGAGTGGGGAAACAGGTAAAACAAGAGACCATAGTACACAAGAATCCCTATCCCCTCCCCACAACACATACCGGGGGCGGGGGGTGAGGGTTGTCCCTGTCATGCCTAATAAGAGTGAGGCTGTGAAGGGGTTAGTGGGGGAGAGGAGGAGGGGTCAACATATGAGCTGCTGCCCTCCCCCAGGCAGGAAAAGGGGGGGTGAAGGATAGCATGGCGGGAAGAAGTTTGGAAGGGCAGATCCAAGTTCTGGGCAGGCAGGAAAATAAGCAGTGGAGCCCACTTTCCCGCCCACTATAGTTAGCGAGGCTAAGATGGAAGAACAGCATTAAACCTCGGTATCTCCGGGATGTTATAGGCCCACTTACCTGCGCCCTCTTGGACTGTCACTACAGGCAATGCAGGTTGCCTGAATTGGGGACAGAAAGGATTTTTTTCAACTTGTAAAGGTAAATTGGCTGAGCCTTAAAAGAAAGTGGCATGGCGCTGGATAGGATAAATATGGTCCCTAGCTGGTGCCAAAACTGTCACGCCTTCCTCAGGACCCCACCATAGAGGGTCCAGGAGTAACAGAGATGGATGTCAGACTCCTTCAGGGACTAGGTGGTCAGGCAGTGCGCACAAAGGCTGGAAAAGTGGGAATGTTAACGTTGGTTTGGTTATGATGGTTTGGTTGCAAGCTTACCACACTTTTCCCCAGACTGTTAGTAATAAAGTTGTAGTCTGTTTTACCCCAAAATAAATCCTCATTCTGCACTGCAGGGATAATTGAAACCAAGGTTGGAAGACAGGTAGCAAATTGCAAGTGGAACTCAGAAACCCCTGCCTGCTCCATTGTATTCCTAATCTCCAGCCTTATAAAACAGAAATGTATCTCCAAAAACTAATCAGCAACAAATTAAAACTCTTTTTTTGCTCCTCAAGGATTATGAAAAGTGATTTAAGTTAGTTCCTTTTATTTTTGACTTATGAAAATATCAGTTAGGCCGAAGAATATTGTTCTGCAATAACTGATTGTAACTTAGGCCTTTTTAAAATGAGATAGATCCACTCATGCCCGTGCAGTGAACATGGGAGGGTACATCCTGTTTGAAAGCAGCAGCGGGAAGGTTGGCGTGCATGCATGCTCCCGCAAAACATGCACCTCCACCCATTGCCCCCACACAGAGCAACTGGCAATTGCCCCTCACAGTGGAGCAATCACATGGCCGCTGGGCGGGGGGGGAGGGGTCTGTCTAAAAAAGGCCTTTGTGACAGATACACTTTTAGAACCATTTCATTAAAATTGGAAGATATCAAGTGATTTCATCAGTAATTAATCTTGCTGCTTAAATCCCAGTTTGTCACATGGTTCTGCACATAATGAAGATAGGGGCCTAAGAAGAGAGAGGAGAATACTGGAAGTGAACAACTGGCTACACAGATGGTGTCGACGAGAGATGTTTTACTTCTTGGAACACAGTCTATGCTTCCACTATAAAGGACTTCTGGCAGAAGATGGGTTGCACCTCATGAAGATGGGGAAGAATGGGTTTAGCAGGAGCCTAGTGAACCTGGTCAAGAAGGGCTTTAAACTAGATCCTGTGGGGGATGGAGACAAAAACCCAAAGTTAAGTACAAAGTGCTAAAAATAGGAACTTGTGTGAAAACATTGAGAACTGGAAGAGTTGTAGGAGTACCTAGTAAGCCCCAGAAAAAATAGTAGGGGAACCATTGGGGTGTAAAACTCATGGTCTTCGATGTCTGTACACTAATGCACAGAGTATAGGAAATAAAAAGGATGAAATTGAAATAATACACGAAGATAAATATGATTTAATAGGTATTAGTGAGAACTGGTGGTATAATTCCCATGATTGGAATGTAGTAATTGAAGGATATAACTTGTTCAAAAAGAATAGATGCAAGAGAAAGGAAGGGGGAGTAGCATTATATATCCGAAGTGTATACACCTGCACAGAAATCAATGGGAGTGAGCATAGCAGTCCTGTTGAGAGGATCTGGTTAAAAATACAAGGAGAAAGAAATAAGAACCGTGTCATGGTTAAAGTCTACTACAGACTGCCAAACCAAGCAGAAGACATGAATGATGCTTTCCTAAAATAGATCGCAGAACTTTCAAGGCGGCAAAAAGTAATGGTAATGGGGAATTCAACTACCCCATTATCTACTGGATGACAAACTCTGCTAAGTATGGGATGTCCAGTAAATTCTTGACAGGCTTTACTGACAACTTCAACTTTCAGAAGGTGGAGGAAGGTACGAGCTGGTCAGCTAACTTAGACTTGATCCTAACCAACAGGGAAGACTTAGGCCGTTTTTAGATGAGCATGGCGGTGCCCGCGCTTGTTTTCAAAAGAGCCGACAGTTCATTCTACACGTGACGCTGTCCATTTCCGGCCGCGTATGACTGGCCTCGATCGCCGACCCGGTCAGTTCGCGGCCAGAAATGGATGCGCATCACCTGCGCGTGCGCGTATTCGGTGGTAGCGTCACGTGTAGAACGGACTGCCGACTCTTTTGAAAAACAAGCGCGGGTGCCGGTGCGCTTGTCTAACAACAGCCTTAGTCAATAAAGTGAGAATAGTGGAAACTTTGTGGGGAAGTGACCATGTAATTTATGATCTTAAGTAAAGGAAAAGGTGAACATAGTCAAATGTGTACTTTGGCCTTTGGGAAAGCTGATTTTTAATAAACTCAGAGAAATGCTAGGTAGGATCCCATGGCTAAATATTTAATCTAAAAGAAAAAGGAGTCCAAGATGGGTGGGAGTTTCTGAAAAACGAGATACTAAAGGCACAATCACAAACATTTCTATCAAGAAAAATGGGAGACATCTAAAGAAATCAATGTGGCTGCACGCAGAGCTTATTGATGAGCTGAGAATTAAAAAGGACACATAAGAAATGGAAAGAGGGTCAAGTCACCAAGGATGCGTACAGACAAGAAGCCCAAATTTGTAGGGACAGTGGGGCCGATCTCAAGCCCTGCATGTGGAGCATATGCAGTGCACATGCACACCCCTGGCACAGGGCCTACAGCATGCGTGCAAACTGCGCATGCATGCGTGCAGGTGTGTGTGTAAGACCTGGGATTGGTCCCACCATCAGGAAGGCTAAAGCTCATGAGGCTAGCAAGGGATGCAAACAATAACAAAAAGGAACATTTCAGGTTATGTTTGAAATAGGAGAAAGAATAAGGAACTGGTTGGTCCACTTCTCAGTGAAGATGGTGAAATGTAAACAGGTGAAAGAGAGCAGGCGGAAGTGAACTAATCCAATTCTATTTTGCCTCCATCTTCTCCCATAAGGGAAACTACATTCAACCTGGCAAATACAGCACAAATGATGTGAGGAAAGGATTTCAGTTCAGGACAGAGACTGACAGAGAATACCTCGCTACTTTAAAAGAGTTCAAATCTTCAGGGCCAGATGAATTATATCCTAAGGTTCTGAAGGAACTTTATGATGTACTCTCAGAAACTCCGTCTATCATCTTGGGGAACTCTTGGAGAATGGGTGAGGTGCCGAAAGACTGAACACGGGCAAATGTTGCCCCTATCTTCAAAAAAGGGGGATCCAGGAAACTATAGACGGATCAGCCTGACATCGATACCTGGAAAGATACTAAAGCAATCAATTTGTAAGCATCTAGAAAACAATGCAGTGATTACTAAAAGCCAGCATGGATTTGTCAAAAATTAGTCATGCCAGACTAATCTTATCTCTTTTTAACAGAGTTGGTTACCAGTTGAGTGAATCAGGGGAATGCCATGGAAGTAATATATCTTGATTTCAGTAAAGTATTTGACAAATCCCCCATGATATCCTAGTTGACAAGCTGGTAAAACATGGGCTAGTTTATATTATCATTAGGTGTACTTAGAGTTGGTTGAAGAACTGTACTCAAAGAAACCTCATCAATGGCTACTCATCAATTCAGAGGAAGGTATCAAGTGGAGTACTGCAGGGCTATGTCCTGGGCCTGATTCAGCATCTTTGTTAATGAGTTGGATGAATAAGTAGAGGGAATGTGTATCATATTTGCAGATGACACAACTGGGAGAGATAGCCAACTCCTTAGAAGACAGAAATAAAATTCAAAATGATCTTGATAGGCTCGAAAACCAGGCCAAAAATAACAAAATTAAATTCAATACAGATAAATGTAAAGTTCTTCATATGGGCAAGAAAAATCAAATGTACAAGTATAGGATAGGTGATACCTGGCTTAGCAGTAGTACATGTGAAAAGGATTTGGGGATTGTAGTTGATCACAAACTGAACACGAGTCACCAGTGTGATGCTGGTGAAAAATAAGGTTTAGTGCAATTTTATGCTGCATTAACAAAAGCATAGTTTCCAAGTCTACTCTGCACAAGTCAGACCTCATCTGGAGTACTGTGTCCAGTTCTGAGCACCACGGTTTAAGGAGGACATCAACAAATTGGAATGGCTTTAAAGGAGAGCAACAAAGATGGTCAAAGGACTGGAAACAAAGTCCTATGAGGAAAGATTGAAGAAACTGGGTATGTTTAGCCTAGAGAGGTGAAGACTAAGAGGAAATATGATAGCAGTCTTCAAATACCTGAAGGGCTATCACACAGAAGATGGTAAAGACTTGTTCTCTTTTGTTCCTGAGGGCAAGACTAGAAATACTGGGCTCAAATAACAAGAAAGCAGATTTTGGTTAAACATTAGGAAGAACGTCCTAATAATTAAGAGCTGTTCGGCAATGGAAAAAAAACAGGCTGCCAGAGGAACCACAGTGGGGTGGGGGGGGTGTGGAGGCAGCGGCGAATATGCGGCATGTGGGCAGGCTGTCACATGGACGCCCACTCACTTCCATCCATCTTCACGCATGAAGGTACCTCTGTTTTCCCCAATGCCTCCATGTATGGAGCGCAGGAGCGTGCATGAACCACCCACCCATTCCCACCGGCGGTCACACGGATGTCCCCCACCCATAGTGTTGCACATGTGGGTGATGGGGGGTGTGCATCCATGTAAAACGGGTCTAAGATTCCAGCATTTGTGACACAGTAAATAAAGGGACTTGTTTACTCTCACTAAACTACCAGTACCTTAATTATTTCTAATGCACTACTTTATGCATATGAAAACAAGTATGATTCTATTCTGTATGCATTAGCTGACCTTCCAGGCTAGGAGCTACTATTAAAAAGCCATACTTATGTCTTTTTATAATCAACTAAAGCAAATCTTAGGTTTTAGTAAGGCTTATCAACCAAAGTATATATCACCAACCACAAGCACAAGTGGTATACACCAGTCATACAGTATATTAAATAGGGATGTGAACAAAAAGCTTTTTTGTTTTTGTTTTTATTTCATTTCCATTATTAAAATAGCACTCATTTTTGTTTTTGTTATTAATTTTCATATTTGTTTTTAAGTTTTGTTTCCCATTGGTTTCAAAGGGAAATGGATTTCTGACTAACTTCTTCAACTGTTATCCAATTTCTATGAAATGTGGAAAGTTTGTATCCCTCATCCAAGGCGGCATTCTTGACAAATTTCACAAATATTGGATAAAGAGTCCCAATTTTATAGGCAATTTAGGTTTCATAGTTTGCACACACATTTTTAGCTGTAACGGCTTTGTTTTCCATCCAATTTGGATAATGTTTGAACAGGTTGCCCCCCTTACCTAAGGGATCATTCCTGTCAAATTTTGGAAAGATTAGATAAACCCAATTGTATAACTAAGGTAAGTTTCACGATTTTAACAGAAGTTGAAAATTTTCTTAAATCACTTTCATGTGTTTCGGGTCTCTGTTTAAATTACAGAGGTTTAGATGCAGAGATCTGATTTTTGGAGCACTTGTAGAGAGGGTGAAGAAGACAGGAGGAGGTGGGCAGAGGAGAGAAGGAGCAGGTGCCAGAGGCACTGGCACAGGCTTCAGTCATTGGCACCCCAAAGAGTAGGTGCAAGGTTCTGCTTTTATGAGCACTTACATTGAGACTGAAGACTGCTGCATACACAGTCACATGTACACACAGAGCACTAAGCCAGTCTACGAGCCACACAATATCTAGCCATGGTGGGAGCTGTGCCGTAGGGCTGAAAGGAAGTCATCGGAAAACTTCGGAATTTGCCAAATATTAAGGTATTTGGTTCAGAAAGGCAGAATTCCAAAGTTCCGAGGACAAAGGCCATTATTCACAAAAACTTCGGAAACCTCTATGCACGTTGCAGGCTGATAGACAGTTGAGCTTCTTCTGGAAATAAAACTTAGTGCCATATTTGGTAGGAGGGGGGTATGAGAGGGGACAACTGAGTGATGGTAAGCCAGATGGCAAGTTTTGATTGACTGGCCAAGTCAGATGGTCAGCTTTTGAATTGGCTGGCAGAGTAAAATAAAAGTGTCTGCACTGCATCCATTTTGTTCGTTCTCTCTGGTGAATTTGGCTGTGTTGCATGCTACAGTGCTGCTGGATCTGTAAGTAATAGGCTGGGGGGTGCCTGGCCTGATGGCCTCGGCATAGGCTTGTAAACTAGCTCTATGTCACAATCTGTTGGCTTCAGTACAAGATCGATGCCACTGTGACTCCAACCATTGCCCTTCTTGCTTCAAGACCCGCAGTCCCTCGGAGAACCAAGGAAGCCTGCGAGGCCTCCACATGGGCAACGGACATCTGGGAGCCATTTCATCTATGGCCTCCATCAGCAAGATATTCCATAACTTGACAA
>QEPC01008436.1:5809626-5833292 GCA_003113815.1 Sphenodon punctatus | reverse complement strand
AGAACACCGAATTGCCTCCACGTACTCGGACCAACTATTTGGAACTTCGAAAATCAGTCCAAATACCTGGAAGTACTATTTGTTTCAGCCCTACTGTGCAACCTGTTAGAAGTTTATATTCTCTCTCCCAATATCCACACTCAAGCCTCCCTGATTATAATGATTGGGTACTGTCAAGTTGAAAGCCTGGGCAACATCTCTAGAAAATGAGCCTATACCAGGGATTATCTTATGTTTGTCACAATGCTACAGCTGGGTTTGTGATGCCAACTGGCCAGCAGAAATATCAATCTTGTATCCTTATCCTGTGCTGTACCCACCACAAACCCCTGCTTGTTACTGGAAAGTGGGAAGTATCTGCTTAGGAAAGACTCTTCTGTCACAGTGCTGCAGGATGTTTGAGAAGTGAATTGGCCAGCCTGGATGTGTCAATCATATCTCTCGATTGCTGGGCTGCTTCCCCCTACCCTCTGTTTTGCTGTCTGAAGTCCCAGTAATGTCCTGAAATTTTTGCTTTTGTCCCCAAATTTTCAGGACTTCTGTTAAGGTCACAAATGGGGACCTTTTATCCAACCCTTCTGAAATGTGGTAGGGGTGATTGCTTGGGTGAGGGGTACAAGCTACCCAAGGTTCATGCAAATCAGAAGAAAAACAAAGGAATTACAACTTGAAATGTATGGGTCCAAATGTTCATGTTTTTCATTTTATTCCAAACCTTTTGGAACTATTTTTTTCATTTTTGTTATTGCAATAAAAATGAAAATGGAATTTTCATTTTTGTTTTCATAAAAACAAAATGAATTGCACACCCTGAAAACTAAGAAAATATTGAAAAATGACACCACTTGACTTTGCTCAATGTTTGAAAATTCACATGAAATCATTCCTCACATTCTTACTTGGGCAAAACTCCCATTCACTTCAATATGAGATTCAAAAAAGGTCCTAGGGATAGGTGTAAAATAGGAAACATCTGAAACCAAAATGTTCAAATAAACACTTGTAAATCTGGTACACATAGTGCGCTTTTCCTCAGAAATGGCAGAATATCAAGAGACTTGGATCAAAAGTCATTTTCTCTTTGACCCAGTATTGTTGACCCCTGCTCTCCCAGTCCCAGGGTCCCCCCAGCTGTGCTGCTGTCCCCTCACCCCCTCCATTTCCCAGCTTCAGTATTGCCCCCAATCTGCCGAGGAAGAGGATTGGGACTAAAAGACCAATGCAAAGTTTGGGGCATGGCGCCTAAGTCGTGGAAGCTCAGTCTTGTCCTGTTTCTTTGGATCAGTTTCAATCAATATCACCCACCAATGTGGGGGAGGTGCTTGGGGCAGTGAGGGCAACCAATTGTGAACTAGATCCTTGTCCATACTGGCTGGTGAAAGCCATCCAGAAGATGCTGGGGGTGTTGTTGGCTGGGGTTCTCAACTCCCTTCAGGAGAGTAGGGTGTTGGACATTCTTAAAACTAAAGTGGTTCACCTTTTTAAGATGCATGCAAAATGTAACAAGAACCTTGAAAAGACAATAAATAATAATAATAATTAGCATTAATGCCACTAGTTGCTACTTTTCTACTCTATTTTGCTAAAAAACAAAAAACTCTATAGATAGCTGGCAAATTTTGTTGGTACAGGATAGCAAATCTTTGAACTTTGAATAATTTAGAAAAGCAGGACAGTTTTAGTCAGATTGTTTGAAATTTGGATCTTTAGTTTTTATTGACATCTAAATTTCAGAAGGCAGAGTTTAAAGAAAAGATCAGTTCACCAGCCTATTCCAGTTCTTAGCCTGCATGAAAAAACAGGGAGCACACAACTTGCTAGTCTCAATTTATTTCTAAGGTAAAAAGTTCAAGTTTTCTACGGAGAGTATTTTGTAAAAGGGTACAAACCCAAGTCTCTTCCCCTTTACAGGTCAACACTAAGTATTTCTTACTCTTACATCTGCGGCTACTTCCTATTTGTTTTTAACTTTTTTCTCCCATGTTCCTAGTACACAGGCTGCCTGGCTATTTTTCAGGCTATTTCTGATCTAAAAAGCACAACAGTCCACGTCAACTCATGCTACTAAGAAAATGGCTTCCCTTTATCTGTCAGTCTCTAAAATGCACAAACATAACAAAAAATGAGATGGAAATCTTATAAGAACAGGTTTTTCCTAAGAGAGCCTGAGCCCTTCCTAACAAGAGGCCAAGATGAAAAGACTGTAAAGATAGAGGAGTTTCTCATGGTGTTTTGTCAGGAACAAAGGTGGACAGATTCACGTAAAAGCTGTGAAAAGTAACAGGAAAATACAAACATTTTCAAACCTCCTCTAAAGCCTAATTTGTTCAGCTTTACGTCATGGTACAGGTAAAAATCTTAACTGGGTTTTGGGTGTTTTGAAAACAGATGCTATCACGCATGGCTACACAGGAAACACTCATCTGAACGCCTGTCTGAAAGTGGTGCGGTAGGATGCACAGTCCTGTGAGCCATGTTGCACCCACTCATGACCACTCATGGCGCATTGCTGAAAATCCAGTGTCCCCCATGTGGGGCAACCCAAAAAAGTGTGTGGCAATCAGCAACATATGCATCCCCGGCCCATATGAACTGGGACATCCATCCACATTAGTAAACAGGTCCATGGCCCCACCACCTCCCCAGTCCCACCCACAGCCCCCTTGGCACCTCTTAAAGGACACGTGCACAAAATACACCACCACATTGGCTTAAAACCACCACCCTCCTCACGACGTACAAGAGAATAGCCAACACCACCGAGGACAGCAGCTTCCTGCGTATCCTACCCAGTATGCACCTGCATCGTTGTCCTGGACTGCCAGCAGCTGCAACAGCTCCTTGGGTCATGGGCAGGAAGGGGCTACTGGCTTCTGTGGCTTCATGTTTCCAAGCTGTCCACAGCTGTGTGTCATGATAAAGGGAGGGCAGTTGGGCGGGGAATGGGGCGAGGGAAACAGCTGCTCATATGAGTTGTTTGCAGGGCCAGTCAGTGGTGGCAGGAGTGCATGGAGGCTGCCTGCGTGACCACAGTGACCACCCTGGGAGCCACCCATTAGAATTCCTTCCCAATTACTCCACGTGCGTGGCTGCTCTGCAGCCGTGCAACTCAGCAGCCACAAACCTCCCCTCCCCCTCAAGCCTTGCTCATTTAAAAACACCCTTTGTTCTCCAAACTCACATTCTAGTTGGTTGTGTGTACTTTTTTCTATGAGGATACGTCTATGTTTTTGCTCTTGGTTGTCCACAGTGAAGACCCCAGAACGTATACAAAAATAACAATCACTATTTGTTACAGCAGGGAAATACTTTTGCCTAAGAAAAATACCAGCTTTTGTTACAAGTGTCACTGTGGATTATTACACCTGCAAAATCAGAGAGAACATGCTCTTGAAAAGTGTACCTTAAATTCCTGAAATAAATTTTAAGATAAACATATATGCAAACTTCACTTTAGAAAACACACAGCTATAACAATCCTTTTTTGCAACGGGCCATTTCAGGACAATATATATTTTCCCCTGTTACTATGAACTCCCAGTAACAATTGTTTCTTATAAAATGATCAGGGTCAGTTCTGACTGATAAGGGAGCCAAGTTTGGCAGTTTCTTTGCAGATGGTGAGGAGGAGTTAATGAGGTTCCCTGTCCTTATCGGCACAGACTTTTTGAGTGGTGCAATGGATGATCATTCAAGGGCCCCTGGGATTTGTAATTCAATGATGGCTGTGCCATGGAGTGTATGCCAACTTTTGCTGCCTAGATCAGGGTATGGAACTCCAGCCTGTACCATGTTTTCCGCTTAGAGGCTCTTCCCCACCACCAACTATGTCCCAGCATGCACCACCGTACCATCCCATGCCTCCCAGGTGACCTCTCCACAACAGGATGCCCCAAATCAATGTCTCCCTATCTCATAGGAGTGTCCAACTGGCCACTCCTCCAGCTTCCCCAGCCATAAAGGTGCACAGGTTACCCACCCCTGGCCTATATAAAGCAGTGTAAATCTTACTTACCCTTCAAAAAGCTCTACACAGATAGGCAGGGTAGTGGCACTGGCTAGGTTATTTGTGTTATTGAATTTCCTTATGGTCTTTAATAGGAACGCAATTAAAGCAACAGGCAGGGTGGATGACCATGGCAATGAAGAAGTGTAAGTGAGAAGAGCAAAGTGAGAGTAGGAGAGGCCAATAAGAAGAAGGTTGCAGTAGTCAAGGGGAGAGATTATTATAACAGGAACTAAGGTTTGGGCAGTGGAAACAGTAAGGAAGGGCTAGATTTTAACAATCTGATGCACAGAGAAGCGCCAGGCCTTAGCAACAGACTGGGTCTGAGGTGCAGTGGGAGGAGTCAAAGAGGAACCCCAGGCTACATGCCTCACCAAGGGTGAGGGTTACGGGAGTGAGCCAGGAGGGAGGAGAGGGGGGCAAGGGAGTCGAGGGTGGAGGCAAGAGAGGAATTGAAGGCGGAGATGGCAAAATCAGGGGAGGAGGAGGAGAAGACTGAGGGGAGAAGAGGAGAGAGTGAGGAGGTAAAGTCCTGGGGTACAATGGCTTGCAGATCATGGAAGGGACGGGGAGATGGGGAAGAAGAGGTGGAGCAGCGGGAAAGTTTGAAGGAGGCAAGGAAATGGTCAGTGATGGGATGGGGTTCGAAGGAGAGATCGGAGACAGAGCAGTTCCTAGAGAACATGAGATCAAGAAAGTGACCATCTGTGTGGGTGGGGGAGCTAGTCCAGAGATGGAGATTAAAGGAGGAGGCTAAGGAGAGGAAGCGAGCAATGTAAGGTTGGGAGGGTGCATCAACATAGATATTGAAGTCGGCAAGGATGAGAGCGGGGATGTTGTCGGGGAGGAATAGGGTGAGCCAGGCCTTGAACTTGGAGATAACAGCAACACGGAGGTGAAGAGTGGAGTAGAGGCAAACAGAGTGAGCCTCAAAGGATGGGAAGGAGGGGGAGAGGGGTTGAAACTGGCAGGAAGAGGCGAGGTGGAGGCCTATGCCACCATCCCGGCCTTCAGAGCAGGGCTGGTAGGAGAAGGAGAGACCTCCGTAGCAAAGGGTGGCAGGGGTGATAGAGTCAGTGAGGGAGATCCAGGTTTCAGTGAGGGCGAGAAGGTGAAGGGAGCGAGAGACGAAAAGATCATGGATATAGGGGGCTTTATTAGCAGAGAAGTGACAGTTCCAGAGGGAACAGAAGAACGGGAGTTGATCAAGGGGGAGACAGGGAATGGGGATACGATTAGGGGAAGGGGGGCATTGGGATCAGAGGGAGACGGGCACTGGGACAGAGGGACAGGGGGCAAGAAGTGGTGGGGGGAGAAGGAGGATGTGCGGGGAAGGTGGAGTGAGATGATAGGCTTAGTGGGAGGCAGGAGGAGAGGGGAAAGAAGTAGCGGAAGGAGCAGTGGAGAGGTATGGAGAGGGAGGGGTGAGAGAGAAGGACACCTGAGTTATATGCTGTCCATTATTCCACCTTCAACTCTGCAGTCAAAATAGACAAAACCTATGCAAAGGCTGCCCTTTTTGTGAATTATTAATGTACCTGCCAATAATTAAATATAGACAGATTCCTGCCCCAGTAGCCTTACAACCTAGGAGAGACAAGAAAGGGGAGATGAAGGGGAAGGGAACAGAAGAGATAAGAGGAATACATTTCAAGGTTGAGAAGTTGCAGGTTCATCTGTTTAGCTTAGTTACAGGGATGAAGGAGACCCTGACTAAATTAGGAAGGAGAATATAAGGCGATGAGGAGCTAGGGAAAACCTGATGGAAGAGGTAGGTTTTCATGAGTGATTTGAGGGTTGGTAGGGAGGGAACAGAATGAATGTATTTTGGGAGGGGGTTCCAAGCATGAGGGAGCAGCAAGGGAGGAAGGGTGGACACATTTTAAAGAGTAAGGTAGTCATTTTTATTTATTCACATTTTTATCCCATCCTTCCCAAATAGACTGAGAGTGGCTTACAAAATATAACAACATAAAAGAGTTTTCCCTAACCTCACCATCCAACACCATCCCTGCCAAACACCTGGTCAAACAAAAAGGTCTTGTTTCTCTTCCAAAAAGCAACCAAGCTCGGGCCTATGCAGGTCTCCAAAGGAAGGGAGTTTCATAATTTGGACACTGAGAATGCCTCTCTATGTGCTCACATTGTGGAAACTTCGTGGGTAGATGGTACTCTCACGAAGGTGTTCCTGGCTGACAAGAGAAGCCACGACGGAGAGGAGGCAGTCTTTCAGATACCTGGGGCCCAACTTCATTTAGGCCTTTATAGGTCAAAACAACCTCCTTGAATCATGAGTATGTGAGAGTGGTAACAGAGGAGGAGTGGAGCTGCTTGTTTAGCAGGAAACAAGAGCAGAGAAATGGGCCTTGAAGGTAAGGAGAAGGAAATTATGCTTAATGTGTTCATGTAGAGGGAGCCATAGAGGGAGGGAAGGATGAGTGCATGATATTAAGTCTGTTCTCCATATACTGCTCATTCATCCACGAGATGTCAATCTCCTCAACTTTACATTTGAAGGGGAGCATTTCAATAAAGTGATGCTAATAGGGTGTTTCACCTCCTGTTGAGGAGCACATTACCTGGATGATTTTCTGTGCCTGGAGTGGGCAGGCACGAATGTGTGTGCTTGTTGCTTGTCACCTTCCATAATTTAGCAGATGACGTAGGGGCACCTGAAAATTCAGAAGGCCCATCCACACCTATCACTTTCTTGAGGATAGAAATAAATACAGAAATGAGTAGAAATGATAGGTAGTATAGTCTAGTGGTTACAGTGGTGGGCTAGCCATGAACTCAGTGAGCCTCAGTGAATTTAAAGTCGCTGTCTCAGCCTCAGTTTCCTATCTGTATAATCAGAATAATAATAATAAAAAAACCTCTCAGAGTTGCTATGAGGATAAACTACATAAGGACTGTAGAGCACTTTGTACACTTACAGCTCTAGATAAATGATTAATAATAATACAGTGCATGGCTTGTCCAGAGTCCCCCAGGAAAAGTTTGAGGTTTTGTGTCAGACATGTATGAGGGTATGGGAAGCAATGAAATTGAATTATAAGAACTGCAGGCCTTGTTGGGAAGTCAGAACCTCTCTAGCAGGTGTGGATATGCTGCATTATGTTAGTTACACTTAGGAGATGTGCAAACATTTGGCAGTGAGATGCATATCTGAGCAATTATACTGGGATTTCATTCTGACGGGGGGAAATGCCACTAGGATTTGACCTCCAGGTGCACACTGATACAGCTAGAATTTTAGATTTCAGGAGCAGGTGGTTTGTAGTGGCACATCCAGCTGCATGACAAGAATTGGATGTTGTGACAAACCTTACATTCTTTGAATTTTTCTCATTTTATTAGCTGTTAACATATGGATGGTTTATTTTAAGAATAGAAGGATCTACTTCATATGACCATAGCTTTGTAAAATTGCAAGAGCCATCTAGTCAAACCCCTAGAACAAAAACTTAGAAATAGTACATTTTATAAATGCTCGGTCTTCTAGGTCTCCCCAGGTTACAAAGCTGCTTATGGCATCAGTGCTGGTACGTTTGCATAACATCCTCTTTTCCGTGGTGTTTCTCAACCATTCAGATTATTGGAAGTTGTCCCTTAAAGGGATGGTGGCCATACCTTCCCTTTAAAACAGGAGGCTTATGAAACATACATGGCTCAGGGCTGAATTAGTTCTAATGCAACCCTGCACTGGAACCAATGCATCCCTGAACCATGTATTTTTCATAAGCCTCCTATATTAAAGGGGAGGCCCTTTTCATAAGTCTCCTGTATTAAAGGGGAGGCCACCCTACCTATAGGAGCAATAGGAGCAATAAGGGCCAGCAATTAGAGTCCCAGTGTACATCTGGCTGGATCTTTTCTGACCAACTATCGGTTTTAAGGGTCCTACAAACTTGAACGTATGAAGTAGTAAATCATAAAAGAGTATGAGATTCTATTTACTCAATTCTGAGATAAAATTATTCCCAAATGGAATTCAGCATTGTTTAATTACTGATTTAATGTGAAATATTTTGCATGATCAGTGTGTAGATCACCAATTTCTTTTTAAAGTTAAGTGAATGGTGTAGCTAGCACAGTGTAAAGGAGGTCAACATCCTTTTATTTGCCTAAAAGACAGCTATGGGCAAAAGAAAAAATGCCACCAAACTCGGAGGAGATTCTCACCTCAAGAAGGCCGTTCAGAGAGATGGAGGGAAAGTGTCAGCAGCCAGCCAGTGAATTCCTGCAGGGCCAGGCCGGGCCCCACTAGGACTAAGAGGACCAGGTGTCCAGGGGAGGGGAGAATGACCAAGCAGAAGGGAAACATCTCAAGGCGGAGACGAGGCCCTGGACGTCCCTTCCAAACCTATGGTTCTAAGGGTCAAAGTAGGAACATTCATGGAGCATCAAGCACCTGTGCTCCGGGTCTAGCGGGTGCTAAGATGGTTAGAGACAGCGGCAGAAATGAGTGGGCTGGTGGTGATGAGATCGGTGGTAGTGGGCCCCGGAGAAGGTTACTGAGTCATGGGAGGAAATTGGTGATGGACTTGGGGGTTGGTTGTGCTTAACCACCACCCCTTTTTTTTTTTAGAGACAATGTGGGGGTGGGGGTATAGGGCTCAACACCCCGTTGCAGGACCTGGCACTGGGGTAATTAGTATTTGGACAGAAGGGGAGGACATGTTTTTATTTAGGTGAGGGCTCTCCCCCTCCCCCCCGTGGGAGTGGAGGGGTTGAGGTGGAGAAGGAACTTCCCCCTGGTGGCAGCAGGGTGAAGGTGTGACATGGTATGGCAGGGCCTCTGATATTGCCTGCGTGTATTTATCAGAGGACTGCTGGATTGAAGGATGATATATTAGCTGTTGTTGGGAGGGTTGTATTCTATTGTACAGTTATATAGGGTTGATGTTTTGGGGGGGTGGTCATGTTGAAATTGTAATGATTTTATGCTGCTGTATTATGCTTATTATGTATTTTTATGTATTATGATAACTATATGTGAGCCGCCTTGAGTCATTCTCGAATGAGAGAGTGCAGGATATAAATTAAAAATTAAATGAAAATGAAAAATACTCTACACAACATATTTTTTATACTCTGCATGGAAAGAAGGAAAATGGACAGATCAGCAATGATATGGTGGCACAATAAAGTTACATTGGGTGCCCAGTCTGAGAAGTGTAATGTTAACCAAACAGGTAGAGCTTTCTAAAACTGAAGCTTTTTCAGATTTAGGTGAGGGCATGATTATTTTTTTTTAAACCAGACTATATATTGTCTAACATCTTTAATTTTGCTTTAAATAAAGATAAAGCTTTTTTTTCTTTTCTTTTTGTCTGTCATGGAAGATGAGTTTATGGTAAAATCCACAACTAATAATGTGTTTACAGAATAAAAGTTTCAGTGTAATTCAATTTAAATTCTAAAAGTTTTATGAATGTAAGAGCAGTCCACTATTACTCCGTCCTGTTTTGTCATTAATATTAATATCTTGTTTAAACAGCACACTGCATCCTACATATAAACAAAAGCAGACACTTGATAGAACCTTGAGTTTACATTATACATTTCTTGAACTATAGCTAACAGAAGAGGCTACAGTTTTCAGGTTTTGGAAATTCTGTGGCTTTACAAAAACTACAGCACAAGTGTATAATTTCCATATGCCAGAATTATTTGGCCATATAAACTCAAGAATTCATCCATCCTTAAACACAGACACTAGAACAAAGCCACCATTGATTCAGAAAAATCTACTCCTAAATCTTAATCTATCAATTAGTGCATTAAAAGATCAGATTACAAAATCTGATACTTTTTTTTTTTTTACCATTTGGTGAATCATGATTAGTTTAAACACTGAGGTCAATGGGGGTTCTACCAAGGTAAATATTGGAAAAATCAGCCTTAAATTAGCAAATATTTCTAGATCTTGTCAATGAATGGGTTATACTGGAAATATATAATCCCCTTTAATTTTTTTAGGCAAAATACAATAAACTAAATTTCCAAGTCATTAATCCACAGAAAAGCAATGACAACAATTGTGTAGCCCTCTTAAAAGTGTGGACACTACAAACAAAACTATAAGTACTGTAAAGTAAGTAAGTAAAATAAAGTTTATTTCGTATAGCTTTCACCATAGCCCCAGACAAGACTATATGATACAAGAAACAAAACACTTTAAGCATACAAAACGCAATATAAAATTGGAAACTTAGTACGTCATCTTGTCGTCACCTAGCACCTGTAAATACATACATACATTGAATTAAAATAAGGTTGCCTTGCTCTTTTGCGGGGATTACTGTGGCAGAGCTTGGCCCCTGATAGTTTGAAGTAAGACAAACTTGGCCTGATCCGTAGCATAGTGCTGGTTGACTAAATAATTACTTTCCCTTAACACTAAACTTCGCCCCAACCAGCAACTCCTCAGATCATACAGCTCCCAGGAAACGACTAAACTATATATATATTCCTAGACATAGTTATGACCGGTATCAGCTTGCCCATAGATCAATTACAGATAGCCTAGTTTCAACTCAAATACACAGATTTCCAGTCCATGAACAAATTAAGCAAGGATAATTAGCAGCCAACAAACCAGTAGTTATATTCATCCAAAAAAACACAACACTATAAGTACTGGGCAAGATCCTCACCTGGAGTAAACAAATGCAGCTCTATTTAAGTCTATGGGGCAAAGCTAATAATGGGCTATGATGACCCATTATTTTTAGCTGCATATTCAAAATGATGCACCTGATATTTCCATTGTGTAAAAAAAACCCAACCCACACACACACACACCATTTTGAAAGTAAATAGTACGGGTGCAATCCTACAGGCCACTCACACCAGCCCGTACTTGCGTCACCAGTAGTGAACAAGCCCACTCAGGAGCTCATGCGCCCCATGTGCACAACAAGCCATGTGGGGCAACAGCACGCCCCCTCTGATGTGACTCCACCACCCCCCGAGCCCACACACACCGCAGTCTGGGGAACGGAGCAGGCATGGCTCCGGCTCCAACCCCCGGGCTGCAGTGTGGGGGGGTTTGGGGGGGTCGCATTGGAGGGGGCACGCTGTTGCCTCATGCAGCTTGCTGAGCATGCGCATATGTGCACTTGAGCAAGTGTCACCCAGTTGTATTGTGCGCCCTCCGCCAGCATAAACAGGTAGTAGGATTGCACCCTATAAACTTAAATAAGCGAGTTTTTGCAGATGGTTTATTACAATGTTATAACTTAAATCAGAGGACATTGTTTACACTATTAGGTAGCTCATTATATTACTTCAACAGTTTATTTCAATGTACAAGACTGGTTCATAAAGAGAGAAAGGAATTGAATATTTCTGAAATACAAGTTTTATTCACAATCAAATCTTATTGCACTGACTAAATGTTTGCCGATGATGGCTATTAGTAAGACAATGAAAAAGGCAAACACTGTAGATATTGCTTTTTACAATAAAAATTTTGCTTTCATATGTAATTCTCATCACATACCATCTTTGATTTGTCTCCCCCACCTTTCCTTCCTCTCCCCCTCAAAAAAAAAAAGAAAAAAAAAAAGAACTTTATCTGGAGCAGTCGGTGAGCAGGATAAGAATCTATGCAGACTATCCATCACATTTCTGTCTTAATTGAACGACACCAGAACGAGATCGATAAAATGTAACAAGAGACATCTTTGCATTTGCACACTCACTTATTCTCCCTCTCTATTATCCCAACCATTGCAGTAACCAGAAAGCATAAGTACGGTGTTTGCATACTGCTGTCAAGCAAGCTGTTAATATATGAATAAACTTGTCAGGAAAACAATAAAACTTTTGCATCAAGAAAGGCCAAAAAGTCAAAAGGCCAATGCAAATAGCATTAAATATGCCTCTCTTAAGGGCTATGCTCCTGACTCTCTCACACGCAAAAAGAATTTCCAAATAATGTGCTTCCATTGCAATGGAAATATAATTCCACCCTCCCCTCAAGATTTTGTTTTGTCCATGTCTGATTGTTTGACAAGCAGTTAGGGTGACCTCTTGGCTTAAATCCGCACGTTCTACAATAAACCAAGCCCAGCTGTGATTTCCTTATGTACAAGGATCCTGAGATCTCCAATGCATTATTGATAACCTCATCACTGTGCTAAAAGTAAAGGCTGACATAGTTAAAATCGCAGACTTTTCCTGAAAAAGTCTAGCTTTGCCTAGCAATCAATGGTAGCCAGGAGAAGTAAAATAAAGACTGCACTTTTAAAAGCTACAGGGTTATATACATGTGTTTTATACATCTGGACTGGGTGTTAACAAAACGTGATGGGATTTTTTTATTATTATTTTACAATTGTGCCACTTGTGAAGACCTTTTTATATTTGGCTTTGTGCCATGTAATGAATCCCTATAAGAAAACCTAGGGTAAAGAGGGATGGGGAAAGCCAGTCTTGGGATTTATTATTCTGATGCATTATTTGTATTGTAGGCGCTCCTACAGCAATGTCCCACTTCCCCCCTGTCTTGGGATATTTGGGAGTTGAGGTCAGTAGGGCCTATGATCTGATTCTGCTTAATGCGAGGCTGGTGGCAAATAAAACATCTGTTGTCCATGATTTGGTTTGGGATGAGGCTGCTGATCCCATATACATTACGGAGACCTGGCTGGACGAGGCATATGAGTCGGTATTGTCCCAGGTGATGCCAGACAGGTACTTGGTGCAGTGTCAGTCAAAGATTGGCGGATGGAACGGTGGAGTGACCATGGTCGGTTAGGTATGCGGTACATATCCAATATAGAGCGTGTCCACCTTGTGCTGGATTTGGCTGGGGATAGATGGGGAATAGTCTTGATGTACCAACCACCCCGCAGCACAACTGATTCCCTGACTGCTCTAGCTGAGCTGGTCTCAGGCTGTTTTTACATGAGACGCTACCATACAGGTCCACACAGTGTAAAAGGGGGTGGGTGCACACTCCTACTATTCATACCCCCCTCCCCACCTTTCCCTTGCAAGGGACAACCGGGAAAATCCCAGGTTGCACCATGCAGGGGCATGGGTCACCGGCAGGTGGATGGGTGGGTACACCCATCTGCCACCATCTAAACCCTCCCCCACCCATGAGACAGACACACACTCACCGCAACCACCAACTCATTTAAAAACAGCCTCAGAGTTGGTGTTGAGATCACCTAGACTCATTGTTCTGGGTGATTTCAACGTACACACTGAGGCCAGCCTTTTCAAGGTGAAGCAATATTTTGTAGCCACCATAACAACCATAGGCCTATCCCAAATAATATTGCGCCCAATGCAAGAGATGAGACACAGATCGTACTTGATGTTTTGCACCAGCCTGGAGACGGGGGTTCCATTATCAGGGGTGTTATTAAAACACCACTGTCCTGGTCAGATCATTACCTCCTGAAGGTCGAGATCCTGACCCTCCTATGCCATCGTCAGGGTGCTGGACAGGTGAGGTTGGTCTGCCCCTGGAAGCTAATGGATCCAATTGGTTGCCAAAACATTCTGGGGGATATACCTACTGACCTTGATGGCTGGCTCTGTTGACGACCTGGTCACCTTGTGGAATAACATCTTGACCGTGGCCTTCAACACGGTTGCACTCAGGCGTTCACTCCCACCATTTCATCAGCACAGGTCTCCCTGGTATATGGAGGACCTGAGGTGGTTGAAGTGGGATGGTAGGTGGTTTGAGCTCAGGTGGTGCTTATATTGCACTGACGCCGATCGATTGCAGCATATATTATTTTTGACGGACTATGCCGTGGCTGCGATGGCGGTGAAGAAAGCTTTCTTCTCCGCTATCATAGTATCTGCAAAGTCTTGTCTGGTGGAGCTGTTCCAGGTGGTGAGGGGCCTGGTTAACCAAGCCTGTCTCCACCAGGACAGAGAGTCATCTACTGCCCGCTGTGACATATTTATTAATTAATTTGCAGACAAAATTGCTCGTAGTCACCATGAACTCGGCACTGCCAATTTAACTACAAAGTCAGAGTTCAGAGTTATGGAAGCTCAGTCTTGTGCTGTTTGTTTGGATTAGTTTCAATTAGTAGCGCCCACCGATGTGAGGAAGGTGCTTGGGGTGATAAGGACAACAGTTGTGAATATATATCCTTGCTGGTGAAAGTCAGTTGGGAGACACTGTGGTCATTTTTGGCTGGGGTTGTCAATGCCTCCCTAGGGGAGGGGAGGGTGTCAGATGCCCTTAAAACAGTGGTGATCCGGCCGCTGCTTAAGAAACCATATTTGGACACTGAGTCCCCAGTCAGCTACTGACCTGTCTCTAATCTTCCCTTTTTTACAGAAGGTTATTAAACAGTGGTTAAATAACAGTCTGACAGCTTTGGGCTCATTTTGATGCAATTGGCTTCCCTGACCCATTTCAGTCAGAGTTTCATCCTTGGTATAGTACAGAGACTGCATTTGTGGCTTTGGTCAATGATCTGTGCCTTGAAATGGGCAAGGGGGATTCTACATTGTTCATCTTATTAGATCTTTCAGCGGCCTTTGATACAACTGATCATGAGGTGTAGTTGACATGACTGCAGGACCTGGCAGGGGTGCGAGGGACTGCTCTTGATTGGTTCTGCTCTTTCCTGTCGAGAAGGTCTCAGCAGGTGATGATGGACGATGCTCATTTTCCTCTTGGTACCTCCCCTATGGTGTTCCTCAGGGTTTTATTCTGTCTCCCCTTTTGTTCAATGTGTATCTAAGGCCTTTTGGGGTGAGATGTCATCAATATGCTGATGATGCTCAGCTCTACCTCTCTTTTTCATCTGACCCAGGTCCTGCAGTCTCAGTGCTTACTCAGTGTTTGGCTGCTGTCAGGGACTGAATGTGGGTGAGCCAATTAAATACGAATCTGGACAAGAATGAAATGATTATGTCTGGTTGGTCTTGTGACTTGGCGGGAATTGGGACGCCTTTTATTGATGGGGTCCGGACCCCTCTGGTTGATCGCGTTTGCAACCTTGGAGTTCTTCTGGATCCCTCGTTGCACCTAGAATACCAGCTGGCAGCAGCGTCCAGGAGCACTTTTCATCAATTCCATCTGGTGAGAGGGCTGTGGCCTTTTCTTACTAATTCGAATTTGGCCAATGTCATCCATATTATCATCATCTCGAGGCTAGATTACTGCAATGCACTCTACATGGGGCTGCCCTTGATGAAGGTTTGGAAGCTGCAGCTGGTGCAGAATTTGGAAGCTCAGCTCCTTGAGGGACAAGTCGCTGGGAGCACATTACACAGGTGTTCTGAAGTCTGCACTGGCTGCCTATAGTTTTCTGGGCACAATTCAAGGTGCTGATTTTGACCTTAAAACCATAAGTGGTCTGTGTTACTAACATGTTCCATCGTGGTACCTACAGTCAGTCGGGAGCACCCTCTTTCAGGTTCCACCTTTTACCCTTGTCCGTGGGATGGGAGTGCACAGGGGGGCATTCATTCTCGGATACTGCCCAAGGTTTGTCAAACTCCTCCGAGAGGTTCACTTGAGCCCAAGCCTAAGCAACTTCTGGAGGTGGTGTAAAATATTTTTATTTGGAAAAGCATTTTGTGAGCAGGGGTAGGGGGCTGGTTGTGTTTTGGGGTCAAGTTGCGAGGTGGGCGTTTTTATTGTTTCACTGTTATTATTATAGTTGTTTTATTAATTGTGAGCCACCCTGAACCTCTACAGAAAGTAGGCATAAATCTGAATGAACAAACAAATTAATGAATGAATACAAGGCTTGACTGTTTAAACTTGTAAAGTGCTGGATAATCAGGTCCTAATTCAGCAAAGTACATAAACATACAATTAGCACTTAGGATATGGTTAGCCCAACTGCTGTCAGTGAAGCTTTTTGTGTGTTTAAAGAAAAGAAATGGGTTTTGCTGGATTAGGGTTAGAGCCTGAAATTAGGACTAGCAATTTGCAGGATCAAATCAAAGTAAAAACATGGTGAGTTTAAACCAGAACAAGAGGCAACTGGGGTAAACAAAGCAAAGTAAACAAGAAAGCTGGACAAGTATAAGGGAAATAAGATTGCATTGTTGCCTATGTAAACTATTTTACCATTACTTTTATAGTTAATTATTTATATAGCATCAACAATGTGCCTGGTCTCATTGATTAGAGACAGGACCTTGTCCCAGGGGTCTTACCATTCAGAATCAGAAAGATTAAACATTATAGATTTTCTAGACTAAGAGTCTGATCCTCAAAGAACTTCTCTAGCACAACCCAGTGCTTGCCCAAGGGGGTTCCATGTTCTTCAGGGATCAACCTGAAGAAGGTTGGCTAGGAGGTTTGAGGAGAAGGAAGCCAGTCTTGTTAATTACTAACACATCAAAGGAGGGCTGGTAGCCCACAGGCAGTTGGACAAAATATGGGCCCAATCCAAGATTTGCACATGTATCAAGCATGTGTTGCACACACACATCCAGCACAAATCACATGTGCACCATGCATGCACATACCATGCATTTGGTACACACACACCCTGTACTTGTTGCGCACATGGTGTGAACTTGGTGTGTACATGAAACCTGGATTGGCCCTTATGTTGGAGACTATTAATTGTATGCATATGAATAAAAAAGTAGCAAGGGGGGGGGGGGGTTTGATTTCTGGACCAGCTCCTGAAATCATTTACAGCCAGTGTAGGCCAACTATATTGAAAAACCTCCCACTCACTTTGTTCAGCAGAATGCTTTAGGAATCAGAGCACCCAAATACGTATGGAGATCACTGGCTAAACCAAAACATCACAAGAAAAGAACGCCTCATGTTTCCATTCAGATTTTCAGATTTTTTTCTTAGAATTCGATTAGATATTGAAACAATTGCTTTACAAATACAAACCCCTCTCTCACGAATCAAGGTTTAACTTGTACTCTTAATTTATATAACTAATTCTTCATGTCTAGGTAATCATGCTGCTTTGTTTCTTAATTACGATCATGTAAAATAATCATATTTGATTATGATTATGATTATATAAAATGATCAGAAATGATTTTATATGATTATAATATAAAAATGTATTTTTATATTAGTGTTTAAATTAAAGAGAATCTTGCCCATTGTGTTTCTTGTTTGTGTAAGGATTGTACACATTTACTTAATAGGCTCCCAAAGAAATGAATGACAGTACTGATGGGGTCCGTCCTCCCCTCACTATTCAGGTGCATAGCTTTGGCGGGCTCCTGGATCCTCAGCTGTGCCTGGAAGTCCAGGTTGTGACTGTGACCAGGAGTGCCTTTCGCCAACTCCAACTGGTGAGAAGGCTGTGTCCCTTTCTTTCCAATGTGGATTTGGTCACCATCATCTATGCCTTGATTACCTCAAGGCTGAACTACTGTAATGTGCTCTGTGTGGGGCTACCCTTGAAGACATTTTGGGAGCTGCAGCTGGTGCACAATGCAGCAACCCACCTCTTCATAAGGGTAGCCAGCACATTACACCAGTGCTTAAGAGTCTGCACTGGCCGCCTATAGCATTCAGGGCACAATTTAAGGTGCTGGTTTTGACCTTTAAAGCCCTAAAAAGTTTGGGCCCTACATATCTAAGGACCACCTTTCTCCTTATGTCCCTTTGCAGTCCTTAAGATGTGCCAAGGGTGCCCTCTTACAGGTTCCATCATTGGCCCAGTTTCGTACGACTCAGGCCCACAAAGTAGCTGCCCCACAGCTTTGGAACTCCCTTTCCTTTGAGGCTCGCCTGAGCCCTAGTTTGCATATCTTCCGGAGGCTGGGGATTCAATAGGGATGGGCGAACGCGGTTCGGAAGTTCAGATCGAACTCAACCAGTTCGGTCGACAGAACCAAACTTCCGAACCGAACTCAATTTTCGAACCGAACCGAATTTCCGAACTCGACTCTGTTCGCCCATCCCTAAAAGATAATATTCCATTTAGTTCAATGGGGTTTGAATTTCCGGGAGTTCGGATCGAACTCGAATAGTTCAGTCGACTGAACCGAACTTCCAAACCAAACCGAATTTCCAAACTAAACCGAACTGAATTTCCAAAATCGGTTCTGTTCACCCATCCCGAGGAGTCAACGTCCAAAATTTGGTTTCTTAAGGAGGGACCGGATCACTGCAGTTTTAAGGGCATCTAACAACCTACCCTCCTGTAGGGAGGCATTGACAACCCCAGCCAGCAATAGCCCCAATGTCTCCCGGCTGGCTTTCACCAGCCAGGATGGACAAAGATCTAATTCACAACTGGTTGCCTGCACTGCTCCAAGCACATCCCCCACAGCGGTGGGTGACACTAGTTGAAACTGATACAACCAAACAGGACAAGGCTGAGGTTCCACAGCCTCAAACTCTGATTCTGCCGTCAAAGCAGCAGCATCCATGTCATAGTGAATACAAGTGATTTTATCTGCAAAATAGTTAATAAAAGTATCACAGTGGACAGTAGATGACTTTGGGTCATGCTGAAGACAGATCAGATTAACCAGACCATTCACCATCTGAAAAAGCTCTGCAAGATGAGACTTTGCAGATGCTATGATAGCAAAGAAAGCTTTCTTCACTGTCATGATAGCCACAGCATAGTCCTTTAAAAACGACCTACGCTGTAATTGGTCAGCTTCAGTACAAGTCAAGCACTACCTGTGCTCTAACCGCCTACTCTCTAACTTCAACAGCCTCAGATCCTCTGTATAACAGGGGGACTTATGGTGTCGCAAAGGCGGGAGTGGACGCCTAGGTACAACTGTGTCGATGGCTCTGGTCAAGTTGTCATTCCAAAGAACGGCCAGGTCATCAACAGAGTAGCTGTCAAGGTCGGTGGGTATATTCCCAGATAGTTCTGGAAACCAATCGGATCCAAAAGTCTTCGGAGGAAGACCAACCTAACTGGACCCCGAAAGGGACAGAGGAGGTAAGGGATCCGGGCCTCAAAAAGGTAATAGCCTAACCAAATTTAAACTGAGAAAGATCTGCAACAAATTTTGTATCTGAAACATCCTCGGGCCTTACTGTAAATACTATGCTCTAGTACTATGTACTTTATTATATTTAAAACATGCTTATAAAAAAGTGGCATCTTTTTAAAACTTGTTTGTACCACAATATAAAGAAACAGGAAAAAATAATAGTGAAATATGTAAGAAATCCAGGGCAGTATACTGGAAGATGAATTGTCTAAGAAAGTTGGAAAGGTAAACACATACAGGTATAACTGAAATGCTGTATTTCAGCTTGGGCCACTTCAAGCGTGTATTGAACTCAATGTTAACATTCCTTTCAATTTCAATGCTATGGGCTCAGGCCCTATGGGGAAATATGTACCACTCCTCAAAGCAGTTATAAAAGCTCTGAAACAGTATTTCCTTGGTTATGTTAGGCTTTCAAGTGTGTGTCTTTTTCAAGATTTGTATTTTTACTATTTCATAATACATACCTATGAGCCACAACCATAATTGTGCCCTACATTTAAAGTAATTTAACTCAAGCCTCCTTTCTTCATTTTCTTCCTTTTCATTTACTTTGATACACCCACAATAAATCAGGTTTCATGTAGGATTTCCATCACCTCAATTTTTTCTTTAATTATAAAGGAAACTTGTTTTCTAACTCACAGAAAAAAATAAACTAAAGGATTTTACATGGCAAAACCTTGAAAAGCAAAAATAGACCAGACATATTAAAAACCTGTTTGAGTGCCAGGTGCAGAATGCAGTGAAGAATTCTGCAGTGCAACAGTAATTCAATAAACCTTATTCAACAAATATTTAATTCCTGTTGAAGAAGAAAATTTATGTTAACTAAGAGGCAGAAAAACCAAGGTGCTATAAAAATAATGGGTAATCTTGGTTGTAAGAATTAATTTGGAATAAAAGATTAAACTTGCTAGTCAATGTATGCTTCAGATTAATTTCTTCCCTTCTTTAAAAATACTTTAATCTCCTGGAAGATAACTTTTTCTAGAATACTTTAGAAATAATATTATCTTAATGCTATTACAATGATCTAATTTCTACAAACCATTTGACACGTTAAAACCTATAGAATATTCACAGAGAAGAAAATGCACCAAAAGCATGGACTTATTACTATTATTATTATACTCCTATTTTTTAAAAGACATTAATTAGCATTAAGAAAAGAAAAGCAGTAAAGCAATTTTGTCACCAATTACTGCCAGTTAGTCTAATTACAATTAATGGGGGGGAGGGGTATAATCATAACAAAGGTAGCAGCACAAAAACTATTTTAATCAATGTCCCCTAGCAGCCATTCTTTACCAGTTTTACCCTTTTGTACACTATAAAAAGTTTTCAAATTCATTAAGCACTTTAAAGAAAATGGAAAAACATATGGTTATTATTTTTTACCCCAACAAAGTTTCAAACATTACTTTTATTTTTGTTTTTGTTTAAAAAAAAAACCCCTAAATAGAATAATAAAAGTCTGAACAGTAGTTGAAGAGAGTTTATTTTCTGACAAATTTAGGAATAAGAAGTTTGATTGGAAAAGGAAAGCCAAGATTAAGGGGATGAAGTAGTCTGGAGTCACTGGACATGAGAAAGCAAAGCCAGATTAACCATTATGCTGACTATGCTGCAGTGTGGGGACCTCCACTCTAGATATGCTCAGATCTAGAGTGCCGACCTAGCTGAACCTTATTAATTATGACCTTCCCATGCCTCCCCTGCTGCCCCAACTGCCTTCGTCCCTTCTCTCTTGCTGCCCCGCATGCCTGGAACTCCCTCCCTGCCCTCGTCTGCCTTGCCCCCACCCTCCACACCCACCCTCAAAACCCACCTCTCCTGCTCCACCTTCCTAACTCCTGCTAATCATCCCCACCCAGGATTACCCCCCACCTGCTATCTGTAAACTCCCAATTTACTATAACCAAGCCAAGAACGTGTACCTGAGTCCTCACATCCTCATGAATGTCACTTCCCTTGTCTCTCCCTCTGTTCCCCCTTCCCTGTCTCCCCTCCCCATGTTTTTAGATTGTAAGCTCTCGGGCAGGGACCTTGTCTATCTTATTTTTTGTAAAGTGCCAGGTACATCGCTGGCGCTATATAAATGCTAATAATAATAATATAACACCACCACTATGCTGAAGGGTTTTTCAGTCATACCACAGTAAAGCCTATACAAAAATATTGTGTCTTGTTTTCCCTCTTTACTTTTCTCAAAAGAATTTCTCTCTTCTGCTCTTGCCCTGATCTCAGCCAGCGTTTGCCTGATGCTGATTAAACACAGCATCATCTACTGTCATTGGTGGGATGCAGCGTCAGTACAGATGTCTCCACAGGTAGCCTTGCCTCATACACTCTCCCTGCTGTAGCTTTGTGAGCTTCTGGCTTTATAGCACAAGGTCAATCAAGCTTACAAACTGCTTTAATTGGTACAGCTACTCAGTAACATCTTTCATACTGCAAACATTCCACAGAAGTGACAGTCGACTCATCGGAAACATCTTGTAAAAGAAGATGATCTAAACCAAAAACTTTTGCACAATCGTGCAAGGCTGCTAGCTAACCCATGTAATCCTGCAATACCATCCTCCCTACACTGTAATCTGTTCATTATACAAATGCAATAACATTTTGACTTAGAAGGCTTTTATTTTTTAACCGGCTGTATTTTAACCTTGGTATAACAGATATTAATACATCTGTGCCATATTTTCAGATGACCCCCAAACCCTAATTCATGGAGGCAACTTGCAGAGTTCCATATCAATTTATAAACTTGGAGTGCTTGATGCACAAATAAACATTCTAAAGGCTTTTAGCCACAAGGAGATAAGATCTCTCTCTGGGGAGACTGCTAGAAACTGCTCCATTGCCTTTGTGCAGACTACTGGAATGTGCTTGCTTTTCATTTCTTTCTTTGTGTCTGGCACTCTGGCCTCACAGGCAGTGTCTTAAGCCATGCAGGGTCAGGGCAAACAGAGAACTGCATTCATGGACAGATCAAGTTTATGTGAGAATCTGCTCCTCCTGTGCCCTCAATTTCCATTTGAATTGTTAATAAAATCTCAGCCTGAAAGCACATGATCCCATCAGTGAGGAAGTCATGCAGAGAATCTTCCAGCTCAGAAAAAACAAAATTTCTTTATCTTTTTCATCCTCCTCCTGCATTCGTGGGAATTACGCCATGTAACCTCTCCTAAACCAACCCCCTGCCCTCTTCAGTCATCATCACAACACCTGATGACCAGTGAGCAGCTTGCTTTAACTGCACAAACAAACAACCTAAAACATACACAAAGAAAACATTTGGATAGTCAGAGCAAAATCACAAGCACAATAATTCATCTCCCTAGCAGTTTACTGCTTCATACACCTTTTGGCAAAAGGAAACACAGACCTTTAATATTTCAAGCTAATTTCAAACAGCTGATAACACAGGGTGGAAGACTTTCCCACAGCTTTATGACAACACATGAACCAGAGGGCCACAAAGACAATAAAAAGGTCATATATAAAGCAAAGAACAGCGCCATACCCCAATTAACTTGGTCCCCCCGTGCAAATACTGTACAGGAACAAGAGTCGATAGTTGCTGCAGGCGTCAGACATGCCTCTCGTAACCTTGCACAGTCTAGCTGGGCCTCATGTTCGCCGACACACACCCAGAAATGAGAGACGGAGACATACGTTGGATTGAAATGGCCGCACTCTTTAATAACAAAAGCAAGAACGTTGGTGGAATTGCAACTAAGCAATTCAGGGCCCAGTATTTTGAGAGGGAACAACAATTATGCTACCTTTTAAACAGGTGACTGGCTCAGATATACCCTCCGATGCCAGTCCCAACATTTCAAACAATTCCCCTTCGATCAGCTCGCTGGCCAGGGCTGAAGGGGATCTAAGGCCCTTTCGGGCTTGAGTAAGGAGTACCGGTCCCATTAAGGTTGAGGGCCTTGCATGCCCCTACCCCCCACACTTGGCACCTCTCGCAGGTTGACGACCCCTGGCGTCCGCCATGCCCTGCATATGCACCAGGTGTCGCCTCCTAATCTCTTATTGAGATGACTCTTATTAACGAACCTAGACTGTCTAACAAAACCTACTAACCATACTGGACCCCCGCATAGAGAGCGACATTTATAATAACATAATGAAACATGCCAATTATTCATGATCATCAAATCAATATCTCATTGTTCCCTATTTATCGAATCACTTGTTAAACTGTATCAGATTAGCTGCCAATTAGATGTTCCAATTATTCAAATCCAAACGTAGTTAAGATTATTAAACTAAGTTTAACCTATTCTAATACTGTGAAGAAAGTAAAAAACACAAACATCCCATAAATGGTTGGGTTGTCTGTCAAAATCACTTGTTGGTCCCCTAAAGGCAACCATTGTTTACCCACAGTATTAGAGGGACAGGTGGGTGGGTGCTGTCTCTGTGGAAATCCAGGCACAAATGGTGCCTGGATCTGTGGAACACACGCGCACGGGCAGCAGTGCTCCCAAGCCCCCACCTACAAGGGGAGGAGTCTGCTCCCGCGCCATCCAATCATGTGCGCTCCCTTGTGCACATGATGCCCAGGCAACCAGTCGTTTTGCTACCAGGCCTACACGAGGATTTCTTCTAGCCCCTCCCTTCCAGCGGCCACACCCGCTCTCTCTTCCTGGGTATTTGAGGTGCAGCAATCCCCCCCCCCCCCCCCCCC